>CM077454.1:4127288-4388414 GCA_039654765.1 Mylopharyngodon piceus | reverse complement strand
AGCCATTTAATATCCCCATTTCTCGCTGCATTAGTGTGCGACATCTCCACAGGGACGCTGAAAGAGGAGGTGCCCCCACTATCTGGCTGTCAAGGTAACATCTTGCCAGTGGTTTGAGTGAAGACTGATTTAGACAAGTGATTTGTCTGTTGTTCGCATTCATCAAATGCATCGCACCTCTGAAACCTGTCATTGCATTTGCGAAGTTCCCTATGGACCGATGATGATTCCCGGCTGTTCATTATTCCTGGAAGACATTTAGCGTCAGCCAGACTCAAACGAGACAAGATCTTTAATGGCATTTTCCTTTAGCAGATGGCTAAATGCACAGATTAAAGGTTAATTCCGTGCTGCTTGAACTTTTATGATCTGATGAAAAATAGAGCTATCAATGTCCCACTGAAAAAGACAAAATATGTGCTAATATCTACAAAGAACCCCATGTGAAGGTACAGCACCAAATGAAGCATTAAAATTCACAGAGAAATTGCCAAGTGAAAGAGTCTTTGATAAATGTCACATAACCCAGAGCGACTTTTCGATTCAAAATGCATTAGAGCCGTCTTTCATAAAGAGAAATGGCATTTCACATCAAAGGCACAGACGTCTCTAGAAAGCTGTCACGTGCAGAAGCTGTCATGTAAGTCCAATATAGCTTCATTTGCTAATGTTTCAACATTTCGTTTAAATCATATCAGTCTGTATTCAGAGAATGCCAAAGTTATTTGAACAGACAGATCTTGTCCAAAGATAGCAGCGCAGCCATTATTCTGCCTAGCCGTTTATTAGACTCCATCCATCCTCCTGCTATGCGCCATATCCGGGCCAGGATGTGAGCCAACTCTGGGGTTTTGAGGATGAGTACGAAGAAGAAACACTAATCAGCTCACAGTAATACAGCTAATGTAAATGATGCAAACATTCAGAACGCCCATATTAATGATTGTAATTCCTAACAAAGTACATGTAATCCATTGAACAATAATTAACAGACCTGAGGGCAAAAATGTGTAAACGCAAGCTGTACCAATATAAACAGCAATTACAAGAGAGGGGACAATATAAAATCCACCCTCCCTGAAAAAGAGCATTAAAATGGATTCATGTCAGAGACTGCTTGAAATGAAAGTGAGAATTCAATTTTATTGCCTTATGGAATTTGCCACCATTAGCCTTTCAGAATCAGCCTGGTTAATGTTCTGACGGGCAGGCGGACAAGTTCATCGCTAGGATGGAAATAAATTAGTGATGTGACCGCGTAGCCTCTGCTTTCATGCATATGCAATGTGCAAAGAATGTGGCTCTAAACATGATTTACTGCATCAGCGTATGTATTTTACCATGAGAAACCCTGCCTTGTAAAAGGGATAGTTCACTCAAAAATTAAAAATGTTGTCATCTTTTTTTACTCGCCCTCAAGTTGTTGCAAATCTGTTTCTTCTGTTTAAGTTTCTTTTCTTCTGTCGAACACAAAAGAAGATATTTTGAAAGAATGTCGGTAACCAAGAATACCCATTGACTTCTACAGTAGGAAAAACATACTATGGACGTCAATGGCTACCATCAACTGTCTGGTTACCAACATTCTTCAAAATGTCTTCAACAGAAGAGAGAAATACAGTTTTGGAACAACTTGAGGGTGAGTAAATTTCATTTTGGGTGAATGATCCCTTTAACAAACTTGAGATGACATGCTGGATTAGTTAAACCATACTTAACCAAATCACATGCGCATTTTTAAGTTGGAGAGATGGAGGATTATCAACAGGCACGGGACAACCCCTCTATGCGAGGGTGCCACATGGTATAATATTATGGATACATTTGTATAGAGCTGTTTTCACACTGCTAGAAGCTGCAGATATACTGTGCCTTACCCAGAGGCACAGAGATGGCATAAATGTATTTACACAGATTCACAATTGATCATGTGCATAGATTGTTGTTTTGTGTGCGCAGCAGACAGAAAATAAGAACCATGCTGACTGAGCTGCTTCAGTTTGTGTAAAGATGCTTTATGTGCAGACTTTGCCAGGGGTGCGTATCCTGAAAGAATCATTAGCCAACTATGGTCACAAGCTCCGTTGTTACTAACATAGTTCAACAATGCAGTGTTTCCTGAAACCTACAGCTCTCGACCTGAAGATAGTTTTTTGTTAGTATGACATGCAGAGTTACATAGAGCAGTACCCTTTAAAGGACAACTTTGTACTTTATATCCCTAAAATGTGCATTTTAGTACTTTAGAGTAGGAATATGCACCCTTAAAGTAGCCTACTATGAATCTTTTAGGGGTAAATAAGGAACAAAATATCTTTTTCAGGGTACTGCCCCAGAAGCTGTTGTATACTTAACCCTCTGGTCCTCTTCGTTTAGGGGTCACTCTTGGCTCCTTCGCGGTCAAAAGTGATCGAAGCCTTGAAATGTAACTGTTTTCCAGGAAAACCAATGTAATATATTTTTGTTCAATAATATTTTTCTGATTATTATTTAGAATTTTGAGGGGATTTTATGATACTATGCAATATTTATACAATTTTTATTAGCTATTTTTCCCCTTTAAAAATAATACTATTTTTTTCTAATATATTTTCTAATATATAATAATAATTTTTTTCTAATATATTTTTTAAATTATTTTTCAATTAAAGCAGTATTCCATGTTAAAATAGAGACAAGGTAATCCAATTTTTGAAGGTAGATTAGTGCCATGTGGTAGGAGTAAAAAAAAAAAGAAAAACTTAATGTATGCCATAATGTAACCACTAAATTCCTATATAGTTCTATATAAAGTGGCTTATAAATTCTCTAGTGTTTTTTAGACATAAATACTTATTTTTATTAAGTTGTGGGTTTTGATTTATACTTAGACACTATCAAAGACTACTTTTTGTCAAGGTTTAGATATTTTTTTGTTTGAAATGTTGATTTGAAGTGTCAGTTTTTGCATTAATTTTACTACAGTCAAACCTAAACACAGAGGATGACATTTTGTTACACATAACATCAAAATTCAATAAAAAATAACAAAAAGGTAACAGTTATGCTTTATCACAGCTTAATCAATCTGGGTCCAATCTGGGTTGATTTCAACCTCTTGTTTTGAGTCTTTTGGCTAAATTTTATCATATTGTTACAGCCACACCAGTTCATTTTTGCGTATAATAGTGTGTGTGTGTGTGTGTGTGTGTGTGTCTATTTTGTACTCTTGTGTAACCTCTTCCTTGCTGTTTTTTTTTTTTTTACTGCATTGTGGATGAATTATTGATTTTATTTCACACATTTGCAAAAACGTGCTCTGTGTTATAGTCACGCTAATTCATATATATGTATGGGGTGGGTGGATGTGTCTATTTTGCACTCTTCGTATTTCCCATTTTTGACCGCAAAGGAGCCAAGTGTGACTTTTTTTCGACCCTTTAACATATCCGAATCATGTCCATGATTTGTTTCTGTGTTCACATAGCTAATGTGACAAAAGTCACCAAGTGTCATCCCATTCCAATGAAGCAAAAAAAATTTTTCGGTGATTTTTGACCGAAAAGGAAATTTTTTTCTGGGAGTGTAACACCCCTTTGCAGCTCTCACGTTCCTGGATTAGCTACATTCCTATCAAAAACATTCCTATCAACTAAATCAGATTTTAGGAATAGGGAAAGAAGAATTGTTAGGGTTTAGGGCTTTCCATTCAGATCAACCAATCATTTCCATCTGATTTAATGGGAAGAGGAATGTTGTTCCAGCACCAGCAAAAGATGTTGATCCAGGAACACGTCCTAGTTGGCAAAATTACAGTCAGCCAATGGTTTGCGTAGGTGCTTTGGCTTACTGTATAAGCGTCTCCAATCAGAATCACAGCCTGTGCTTTCTGTCACGGCACAGATGCCAACTAGCATTTCTGTCTCACTGTAAAAAGATGAATAGACAATATATTGATTTCACCACCTAATGTGGGGTTGAGGGGATGTGAAGCTTGAGTGAACAAGTCATGGCTATCGATTTGCTGTTTCCCTTCATTACTTGAGATGTATGAATTCATGAAAGCCAGATTTACAAAGGGTTGAGGAATGAACAAAAAAGCTGTGTTTTGAAGATAACCGCTGAGCACAAATGTCGCCCCAGGCTAAGAGGAAGAGAACAGCAGCATACGAAAGAGGAAGAGGGAGGGAGAAACAAGAGGAAAGAGTAGGAGAACCAGATGAGATGAGTACTGAGAGTAGGACGAGGGGTGCAGAGGCATTTGTGTACTGTGCGGCAGTGCAGCGGGAAGTGCAGACACCTGCAGAACTACAGGGCACGGAGAGAGCTGCGCCGTGGGCCGCGCTGTGTGGGAGAGGCTGTTTGCACACTGAGAGTCAGCCAGCCACCCTACGCTCCCTCGGCGCTTCAGCTCCGATAGCCCTCGCTATTCAGAGAGCTTCCATTCTCATTAGGAAACCTCAGCTGAATGAATAGTGTTTCAAACATTATGCCAGAGCCAAAAAAGAGAGTGGGGTTTTATGAAGACATAATAGCCCTAATGGCTTTTAACAGGGTTGAAATGGAGAACCCAAAACATTAAAAGTAAGTTGAAAGGTTCTTTGGCAGCTGCGATTATTGGTTTCAAAGGGTCAAAAATCACTGCTTTACAAACAAAGAATATCATTTCCTGTCACTAAGCACACTGAGTGTAAAGTTGTTTATGCTTGAAAACCTATTTTTTGATGGAAAAAGAAAAGCATCACTCCTTACCTTATCATCTAACTTCTTGGCACAAAAGGAAAGCTCCACGTAACCATTGTTCCCAGAAATCTCTTCAGCGTGAATCTTGGGAAATAAGAAAGGGATTAGCTGAGACAAAGCCAACATACTGTTATTGTTTGTACTCTATATGTGGACACCCAGACTCCACATCCATATGTGCTTTTTAAACATTTTATCCATCTGTCCATCAATTGTTCCTTCTATCTGTCCGTCCCTCCATCCTTCTGTCTGCCTGCCCACGTAGCCCGGCCGATCCATAGATCCATCCACCCATCCCATCTATAAATCCATCTGTCAATTCAACCAACTGCTCTTCAACTCCATCTGCCCAGCCCAGCTGATCCATTTATCCATTCATTCATCCGCCCATCCCATCTATCCTTCTTTCTGTCCGTCCTTTTGTCCAGCCAATCCATCTGTCTGTCTGCCCAGCCCATATCTTTCTATCTATACATCTAAAAACTCACAAAGATAAGTACAGTATAAACTGAAGAGAAGCTGTGGGCACTTATTCAAAAGTCTTGAGTTTAAATGTTCTTGCTTTTTCTGGAAATGTTTTACTATGTAATTTAATGTGAACAACACTGATTAAAGCTGCAGTCCGTAAGTTTTGCCTCTTTGTCGCCATCTCTGTTTGAAACCTGCAATTGCAGTTATTTGCAGAATTATCATCTTTACGTGGGTTGTGCATCGGCATGGCTCCTCAGCGCGGATGAATCTAATGTTTGCTGTTAGTCACCGCACCGGTGTGGATACTGTACTTCGGAATCACAGATTCTACGTCTTGGAAGTATGACCAAAATAAGAATTTTCAACGGAAAATGTCATCTGAAGGAGTAAGTAACACTTTTGTTCTGACCAACTGAGTAAAAAAAGCAATAAATCGCGCGGCCAATGGTGATTAAATCTAACGATCGCTTAGCTCGGATCACGTCAAACAGTGCAAATTATTATTATTGTAATACTTTGTTCTCAAATTGTTAATGTTAACAACATTAACATTTTAGTGTGTGTTAGCATTACCTGTAGATTTCAATTTCTGTAGCCACCCCACAGTCCGAAGACTTTTGCTTTTGACTACGGATGAATCTCCAGTTGTCACTGATGATTGTCATTTGGACCTTTCTGGATTACAATCCGCCATCAAAATGATAAGTTTAATTATTGCAGCTGCTGTGAGAAAAGGCTATAAATGATCCGTTACCAGCAGCATCCTCCACATGCCATATAGCCTACCAGCTGGGACTTGTTCTTTATGTAAACAGACGTCACGTAATGACGCAAAGACGAGCGGCTGCATGCTTGAATTTCCCGAGGAAATCCACCAGTACCACCCGAATTAGAAAACATTATTACAAGCTTACCGTTGTAAATCGGGCTAAGGTAAGGAGATAGTTTTGAACACTGGCTGATTATGTACTTGCTCAAAAATTGATTTCGGATCATTTTTAACCATAAAAAGTTACAGACTGCAGCTTTATGAAAGCCATTTATGCAGTTGTCTTTGACCTCTCTATTAGTTTCTTTGATAAGAAAAGAGGGGTGAAATGCTGAAATCATTCCATTTTGTCTCACCTCAGATCAAAATGTGATTTCGTCAGCATTAAAAAAAAAAATAAAAATCTACAACCAGAGTGTAACCTAATGAGGAGGTCCAGCAAAAACAGTCATTGCTGTAGGTGTTTCAACATGAAAAGGCCATTAGTCTGCAGTGTGGTCAGGAGAAACTGAGTTAAAACTGATGAGAAAGCAGAGAATCAACACCTATGATAAGGATGTGGTATTACGTTTTGTCTTACGAATGAACCTTTTCTGCCTGCAACAGAAACTTGCAAAAATAGCTTGGGGGATCAATTTTTTACTTTTTGTACTTTGTTTTTTTTTTTTGTTTTTTTTTTGTTTTTTTGCATGTGTGGCTTGTTTGAATTGAGTTGAACTAGCTGTGATGTTGTATTTGAAATACTATTTTCACATAGTGAAATTGATATTATACATTATTTTACACCATGTTAGCAGATATTGTAAGAATATCCCGGGCCCGTCTACTACCAGAACAATAAGGTATAACTGTGTTATATGATATGAGCCCAGCAAACAGCAAAATTTAAGTTGGAGGTCAAACCGCCTGTACTGCAACCCAAACTACACAGAGTTATATTAAAAGTCCTTACACAGGTTAGACCTTATTCCTGAAACCTGATGACTTTTTAATGCACCGGTGTTATAGAGATTCCCCATTATCTATCTCTCAGCCATCACATGTACTAGCGGTTTCACTCAACTGTATCAAGAAATATTTTAAAGTGACATTTCATTCCAGAAGTAATAGGGGAAAAATTACTCATTTTGTAATGTGCAGTCATCCTCAGAGTATAGTGATGAGCAACATGGGCAGGATTTGGCATTTAGTTGGAACTTCAAATAAAAAAAAAAAGGGTGGTCCTATAGACAGTGATGAATATCACTTCTGAGTGATAACTCAATGCAAAACTGTGCATTGTATAGGGGTGAATGTAGGTGCCAACAACCCTCCTATAGTTAAGACCTGTTCACACCAAGGATGATAATTATAATGATAACTATAAACTGTAAAGTTTTAATAATCATTCTAGCTGTATGAGAATAGGGAAGTCCTAAGGGATAATGTACATCCAGCTGGTTGTTATTGCAGAATAAACCCAGACAGGGTGATCAGGTCTTGCATCACCCTGATGGGGTTTATTCTGCAATAACAACCTGCTGGATGTACATTATCCGCTTATTACATGGCTACTTGCCACATAAGTAAATAATTAGACATGAAATATTGACTTGAGTATTTTATTACGTCTTTAAATGCAAAGCCGTTGCTATAGCAAGTGGCAAGTTCCATCTAGACGGATATTTAAGGGATACGGTACAGTCATACCACTTATTACACGGCTTTTCGCCACATAAATAATTATGGGTATAAGAGATATTGAGATATAAGAGATGAAACTGTTTTAAAATTGTACCTGTTATCTTATAATCCATTACAGTGTACAAAACAGTTGTTGCAAAATGGCAGCAGCTGTGTTTTAAATACCTTTACACAAAATATTGATTTGAGTTTTAATATTTTAATAGCTCACCAAACGCAAAACTTCCACAAGGAAAAAAACGTTCCTAGCAAGCGTAAAGCACTGACTTCAGTTACCCAGATGAGCCTGTGTTATCAGTTTTTACCGGTGTTATGAGAAATCAAGCCCAGCCCACAGGAATCGGATCTCCTTTAGGACCCAGGCAGTAATGCCTGATCAAAAGTTATCACGATATCTTGACTAATTATAACCAATTTCACTATTGTATGATGTTTATTACATTAAGTGGACCAACAACATGCTTGAAATATAAAACGAATGTCTATGTATTGCATAATAAAACAAACTGATAACACAACTATGCCTAATAATGTATTTTTATAAGGATTGTTGCAACATACTATGTTGAACAGTCACAGATGTATGTTTAATGAGTAATCCACGTTTTGTAGAGGGGGGTCAAAATCACAATGTTCACCTGAGATTTGGAGCCAAATTAGAGGGGTGTAAAGATGGTAGCATCATTATTTTATTTTTACACAGAGATTGGGCAGTCTATTAGTAAAATCTGTTGACTTTAGCAATCTTTATTTCAGTATATGCCAACGGTGACAGTTCAAAAATGGCAAAAGCACTTCTTGTGTTTTTTTGCCATAAGTTTGCAAGCCTGTAACTCAAGATGTATTAAAGATATCTTAATAACCTTTTAGATTCTGGTTCTTAAATGTTTCTTTTGGTATCTTCATTTTAAAGGCCCTCGATGGTTCAATCCCAGAGATATGGAGATCTTAATGCGGCTCCATGAGTAAATTGGTAAATTGTAGACATTTTCAGTGGTCAAAAACCAAATGTGGGTCACTTTGCATACAGCTGATACTTTTTTTCTTTTAAAGAGGAATATCTGTGCCATAAATATTCCTTTTCCAAAGTTTGCATGCCTCTAAAAGTATTCAATATATCTTAATATCCTTCTAGATTCTCATTCTTAATAAACTTTCCTTTTGAAATCTTTATTTTCAAGGCCCAAATAGTTCAGTCCCATAGATATCAGGATGTCAAAGCAGCTCCATGATCAAATTGTTGAATTTTACTCATCTTCAATGATCAAAAACCAAATGTGGTTCACTTTGCACACAGCTGATACTTATTGCATTTAAAGAGGACTGTCTGAAGAATAAATAGTGTTTAAACTAGAAATGTATCTTGTTTCCCTCTATCAAAAGAATTGCATAAAACATAGCTCTCTGAGTGCCAATAATCCACTGAAAATGGTTGAGGCACATTAACTTGCTCTCAAAAGTGTATTTATGAGAATCTATATTTGAATCAGTTTTAGAGATATTTGGAAGTTGGGATTTTGTTCATTTTAACAGCTTCTGAAGCTACCAAGCATTCAAATACGCAATATCATAACTACATGTTACTGCATTGACATCTCTATATCGATGAGATTGAACCATATAGGGCCTTAAAAATTAAGATTCCAAAAGAAATGTTTCATAAGAACAAGAATCTAAAATGACATTAAGATATCTTTACCACTTCTTGAATTAAAGACATGTAAACTTGACAAATGTTTGTTTTTGTCACTCAGAGAGGTGTGTTGTATTCAATTGTTTTGATAGAGGGAAACAAGATACACTTCTAGTTTCAGTGTTATTTGTTCTTCAGACATTCTTCTTTAAACACAATAACTATCAGCCGTTTAAAAAGTTACCTACATTTGGTTCTTGACCATTGAAAATGGATAAAATTCGACAATTTGAACATGGAGCTGCTTTGAGATCCCCATATCTATGGGACTGAACTATATAGGGCCTTGAAAATGAAGATTCTAAAAGAAAAGTTTATTAAGAATGAGAATCTAGAAGGATATTAAGATAAATACTTGTTGAATACTTTTAGAGTTACAGGCATGCGAACTTTGGAAAAGGAATATTTATGGCACTCAGACAGGTATGTTCTATGCAATTGAGTTAATAGAAAAACACGAGATACATTTCTAGTTTTAACATTATTTGTTCTTCAGATATTCTTCTTTAAAAGAAAAAAGTATCAGCTGTATGCAAAGTGACCCACATTTGGTTTTTGACCACTGAAAATGTGTACAATTTACCAGTTTACTCATGGAGCCGCATTAAGATCTCCATATCTCTGGGATTGAACCATCGAGGGCCTTTAAAATGAAGATACTAAAAGAAATGTTTGTTAAGAACCAGAATCTAAAAAGAATATTAAGATATCTTTAATACTTCTTGAGTAACAGGCTTGCAAACTTGAGGCAAAAACACAATAAGTGCTTTTTGCCATTTTTGAACTGTCACTGTTGGTGTATAATGAAACAAAGATTGCTAAAGTCAACAAATTTTAATAATAGACCTACCAATCTCTGTGTAAAAATAAAATAATGATGCTGCCATCTTTCTAAAGTCATTTTTACACCCCTCTAATTTGGCTCCAAATCTCAAGTGAAGAGTCACTTACAAAACGTGGATTACTCAGTAAATATACATCTGTGACATTTTTCATCACTATTTATGTTTGTCTTTCTACAGAAAAAAATGTTAACCAAATCAAAAATTTGAGCTGGGGACCTCTGGTTGAGTTGACACAGAATGACCCACTTAATATAATATAAGCTAAGCTAGCAGGCTAATCGGGTAGATTGATGCTATGCTAGTATGTAAGCTCACTAAAAAAAACAGTAAGAACGGGAAATGCTTGATTTCACAACCTATAGCTTCAGTTGTATATGAGTATATGAACCATGTAATTTAAAAGACATTAATGGTCATTATAACGCATTTTAAACGATATAAATCATAATGTGATTTTGCAGGAACTGTAATGAGGCGCTAAAATACTACCCATTAAAAGTCACTTTAACCAATGGGATCACTCGGGGTCCTAAAGGAGGCCCGATTCCTGGGGGGACTCGATTTCTCACCACACCGGTTGTTATCAGGGGGATAACATACCGCTGGATGGTGCGATTGACCAATCAGAATCAAGTATTCCACAGAGCCATGTAATAAAATTGGAATATCTTTTAGATTGATTTTTTTCAGCTGATATACGATTATCACATGCATTATCATGTGTTGGTATGCTAATACAGTTATCGTTGTAGTTATCATTGGTGTGAACAAGCCTTTACAGACCTGATACTAAGAGAGAGAGAGAGTGATTGATTTTTTCTAATTGAACACATTGATTTGGACACCTCTGCAAAACAGTGGTTATTGTCAAATGGTGAGTTGGTCTGGCAAACATTGTCTGCTATCTGACTGTTTTGTGTCTCCGGTAAAGTAACTCAAATTGTCTTGTTGTTATTCTGTAAACAAAATCAAAATGCCTCTGTGGATGCTAAAATTAAGTTAAGCCAGATGAAACTTCTACCACGAGAGCTCTTTCAGTAAATGTGTAAATGTGAACTGCAGCAATTAAATATCAATTGTGTGTGTATTGTTTCAACTCACTGTGATAGTGGATTTTCCAGCATATTTTCCATATTTCAGCAACAGAGGTTTCACCATCTTTTTTTGGGCCACTATCTATGGAACAGATTAAAATGTTTTAAAGTCACCATGAAATCAAAATTGACAATTATTGTTTTTAATGTATTTCAGTGTTTATTATAAATAATTTATCTGTGCACATCAATATTTTTTTAAATTCATGTGCCCTCATAATCAGAATATCTTCCCCTCCCTCTTGCAGCGACATCTCTTCTCTTCTCTGATGACGTGTTTACTGACGCGAGGGCGGGACAACCTGTCACTCACATGAGATCAACCAATAGCAAACCACAACCATCCAATCAATTCCCCATGGACAAAATCAAGTCCCTACATTTGTCTTGTTCAAGAAGCCGTTTCACTTGGATTTACGTCACAATAAGGAAACGTCCATTTCATGCCGACTTTAAGGGAATCAAACAGTTATGAAATAATGGTTAGTTGAGAATGGCATAGTACACTACATAGACAAAAGCATGTGGACGCCTGATCTCCACACCCATATGTGTCTGTTGAACACTGAATTTCAAATCCAAGGTCATTTATAGTGAGTTGGTCCTCCCTTTGCTGCTATTACAGCTTCTAATCTGTAGAAGGTTTACATTCAATGTTGAAATAGGATTTGCTCCATTCAGACATGAACATCAGTGAGGCGAACCAGAAATATCCAAACCTGTTAATTAAGAGTCACTCATTAAAAACTACTGTCAGGATTTACTAGGCACGCAGTAAAAAAAACTAGCGATGAAAAGGCGGTTGACCTTATCGCATATGCATTTGTAGGAGAAGCAACAAATTTAATCAACAAAAAAAAAAAAGCATGTCTGAACCCATTTTGCGCTTGACATTGCTGTGATAGTTGCTGCTACGAGACGGCAGCGCAGAGAACAGAGAGCTCATGATCCTTTATTTGGAATGTCAGAGGAAGACGTTATCAGAACATATCGTTTGCCAAGTTATTTTTAATTTGTGCTGCTCTTGGTAGATTACATTGGTCATTATGGAAATTAGTTGGCAGCGTCTGTGTTGTTTAAAGGGGAACTATTATGCAAAATTCACTTTTATTAGGTGTTTGAACACAGATGTGTGTTCACAGTTGTGTGTAAACAACCAGTCTATAATGGTAAAAATCCACCCAATCCTTTTTTAATAATCCCCATAAATCATAAACAGTCTCTCCAAAAGAGCGGTTCCAGATGTCCCCCTACTCTTACGTAAAAGCCCCGCCCATGACTGGCGACGGAATCTGCCCTGTTAGCTTAGCTCCTCCCCTGAGTGAGCTGTACACAGTCCGCCATGTTTATCTCCTCGCCAGAGCATTTAATAGCAGCATTCAAGTAAGAAATGTATTCTTATTAAAGGGTTAGTTCACCCATAAATGAAAATTCTGTCATTAATTACTCACCCTCATGTCGTTCCACACCCGTAAGAGCTTTGTTCATCTTCGAAACATAAATTAAGATATTTTTGATAAAATCCGATGGCTCAGTGAGGCCTCCATTGACAGCAAGATAATTAACACTTTCAATGCCCAGAAAGCTACTAAAGACATATTTAAAACAGTTCATGTGACTACAGTGGTTCAACCTTAATGTTATGAAGCGACGAGAATACTTCTTGAGCGCCAAAAAAACAAAATAACGACTTTATTCAACAATATCTAGTGATGGGCGATTTCAAAACACTGCTTCATGAAGCTTCGAAGCTTTACGAATCCTTTGTTTCGAATCAGTGGTTCGAAGCGTGTATTAAACTGCCAAAGTCACGTGATTTCAGTAAATGAGGCTTTGTTACGTCATAAACATTTCGAAATTTCAATGGTTCACATGACTTTGGCAGTTTAATACACAATGATTAGAAACAAAAGATTTGTAAAGCTTCGAAGCTTCATGAAGCAGTGTTTTGAAATCGCCCATCACTAGATATTGTTGATTAAAGTTGTTATTTTGTTTTTTTGGCACACAAAAAGTATTCTCGTCGCTTCATAACATTAAGGTTGAATCACTGTAGTCACATGAACGGTTTTAAATACGTCTTTAGTACCATTGTGGGAATCTGTAAGTGTTAATTATCTTGCTGGCAATGCAGGCCTCACTGAGCCATCGGATTTTATCAAAAATATCTTAATTTGTGTTTCGAAGATGAACGAAGGTCTTACAGGTGTAGAACGACATGAGGGTGAGTAATTAATGACAGAAATTTCATTTTTGTGTGAACTAACCCTTTAAAGCTACTAAAGTTATTTAATCAAGAGCGGTGAGTGAGTTTGTTTTTCTTTTGTTGTTTGGTTCATATTAACAGCATATACAGCAGTAGGTACTATATATTATGCTGCTGTCACTTTAATACACAGATCTAATATACACATGTGATTTCTTTCCCTGCTGTTTACATTCACAGACATAACCGACTGAGTTTGTGAACTTTGTGTGTTTTTGACATAACCTTGTGTGTATTTGACAGTTTAAGTGCAATAAGACGTGTAAGATAACTTAGTTTAATACTCACAGGACGCGCAGTCTGACAGCCAGCTTTCTGTGCGCGGATGTGTGCGCTCAGAAAACCATATATCAGAAATTTAAACTGATATGGCTTTAAAACGCATGCAAATAATTAACTTTCATGATGACGAAGAACTGCAATGTCACGTGAACGTGGCTGCGATAGAGATGATAATCAAACAGATGTTTTGTTAGTTTTTGGTAGAGTATCCGAGGCACGAGCTGTACAGGCTCCACCCTCTTCCGGAAAGTGGGGTGGGGAGCAGCAGCTCATTTGCATTTAAAGATACATGCACGATACAGCATGTTTTTCCTTCCACTCAAAAATGGGCATTTACAACATAATAAATGATCTGTGGGGTATTTTGAGCTGAAACTACACAGACACATTCTGGGGACACCAGAGACTTATATTACATCTTGTAAAAAGGGGCATTATAGGTCCCCTTTAATTTGCAGATTGCAAGTAGTTCACCCGCAGAACTTTCCTCTCCCAACAGTGCTTTTATGGGATTGTGGTCTCACGCCAATTTGTAAATCTGGTGTATTTTAGCAATATTAAATCAAATGTACAGGAAAAGTGACATCACCTGTCCAAGTGTGCACTCCACACCACCCAGGAAGTCGTCATCGCGCGTTCCAATACTGTGGGTTCCGTGGATGTCGTAGACTTCAAAGCGCAGTTTCTGTACTTCCTCAAAGTAGTAGTCCAGCATTAAGACTTTAGCAAAGACCGGATTCAGGTTACTCTTGATCACCTCAGTACGGTCCAGCTGAAAGACAGAACAACAAATCAGTCAACAGTACCTGAAAATCGTCTCACAGGAAGCATCTGGCTTCTCCACATTATCAACAGTCAGATCACAGGCTGTACTGTTTATTCGTCTGTTTGTGCGCTGTCCCCGGATAAAGTCAAAGAAACGTCGGCAGCGGGGATGAAGGCCTCGTGAGTCTGATTGTTGAGCGCTTCCACACATGCAGCTGCGATGATCATGGCCTTGCTCTCCACAAAACGCATTTGTTCTCGTTTCTCATTCATCAGCTGTCTCTCTCCTCACCTCCCCCTGCTTTGCTATCGTTCACTGGTGCACGTCAAAAACAAACAGAGCAAATACAATCATTTCTGAATTAAAACCTCGCTGAGGCAATTAGCTGTAGGAGTTAATGCATCATTCTCCGAGATATTAAGGAAATTGTGAAGCTTAGAGATGCAATCTGACAATAACAGTACAGTAGGCATTGATCGAGACAAGCATTTGGGCTTTACTTTCCAATATACCAAAGCAAAGGCTGAACGAACAAAAAATGGAAGTTCACAAAAGAGAAAATGTGATAAAAGCAAGTTAAGATCATTGGGCCTTGTATTCGGTCTTGTAACCATCCATTTTGGAAATTTGAGTAGAAGAGCGACAAGGGAGAAGGTTTGGGGTGTAACTAAGCTTTGCTACTAACTTAACAACATTTTTCAGAATGTGACAATAGTTCAGCTGTTTTGATAATTATGGAAGCTTGTTTCTACCACTAAATAAAAAACAAAAAACAGGTAATTGTGACTTTTTATCTCACAATTCTGACTTTTTTTCTCACAATTGCAAGTTATAATGTCAGAATTGTGAGATATAAACTCACAACTGCAAGAAATAAAGTCAGAATTGTGTTATAAAGTAAGAATTTTGAGATAAAAAGTCGCAATTATGACTTTTTTCTCAGAGTTGCGAGTTTATATCTCACAATTCTGACTTTATAACACAATTCTGACTTTATAACTTGCAATTGCGTGTTATAAGGTCAGAATTGCGAGATATAAACAATTCTGAGAAAAAAGTCATAATTGCGACTTTTTATCTCAAAATTCGGACTTTTTTTCTCAGAATCGCGTGATATAAACTCACAATTGCGAGAAATAAAGTCAGAATTATGAGTTATAATGTGAGAATTGTGAGATATAAACACAACTGCAAGTAAAAAACTCACAATTGCGGGATATAAACTTGCAATTCTGACTTGTTTTTTCAGAATTCTGAGAAACTCGCAATTGCAAGTTAAAAAAGCCAATTCTGAGGAAAAAAAGACTGACTGACTCCGAATTGCGAGTTTATATCTCACAATTCTGACTTTATAACTCACAATTCTGGATTTATAACTCGCAGTTGCATGTTATAAAGTCAGAATTGCGAAATATAAACAATTTTGAGAAAAAAAGTCATTGCGAGTTTATATCTCGCAATTCTGACTTTATAACTCGCAACTGTGAGTTCATATCACGCAATTCTGAGAAAAAAAGTCCGAATTTTGAGATAAAAAGTCGCAGTTACCTTTTTTTTTTTTTATTCAGTGGTGGAAACAAGCATAGATAATAGTTCTTGTATTATAAATCTTTTTTTCTTTTTCTTTTTGCATCTGTTTAGCATGAAAAAATGTTACTTTGCAGAATGGTTCACGTAAATGAACCTGTTCAAATAAACAATCCACCAATTCACTGGAGCCCCTACATTGATGTTTATGACTGTTTTTGACACAGTTTTATGGTTTTACTAATCACATTTAATGTAAATGTTTCCCAAATGTATCACTGTTTTTGTGCTTACTGCTCTGTTTGCAAAAAAGGAAGCTATGGGATTTTGCCTCCTTAAACAGCATCAAAGTAAATTCTTTTTTTGTTAGTAGCTTAGTGTAGCTGACTACTTTTTAAAAACAGAAGGTCTGTTTATGAAACTTTGCAGGAAACTACAGTTTTAAAGTAGCATCCAAACATTGCTAGGCCGACTGTCATTCTCTGGTGTATTTCTAAAAAGATCATTTGTTACTGTCACACAAATGGAGAAAATAACCATTTAAAATCAGCATGTGAGGTAATCAATCATACTAACACTAAATCAGATTAACAGTGTCAAACTCTAATGTGTCTGTATAGCACATATCAAGCAGGGAATGACCCTCCTCCATCAGCCCATGTTTGACAGAGTCTTTCTCAGCAAATACATACAGCCTCACATATAAAATATTCAGCCCTTCAATCTACTATGCATGTGCCCTTGAACAGAGTACTTTCACATAGCGCAAATGGTAGTAAATCAAAGTAAAGGAGCTGGTATGGGATGAATCTTAAAAAACCATTATGTGTCCAGGTCATAATTCATCCCAAAATCAAAAGAAGAAAATAAAACATTGGATTCAGCATAAAGAAAAGGACTATTAATATATAATTCATTGTGATATTGTTTTCATGAGAATTAAGTGTATTTCCCAGTCAAATTCTCATTATTATATACTATAATGACATACTGTAAAGTATTTGAACAGAAAAGTAGTAACATGTACTGCCTTTAATTTATGCTCATATAAATAAAATGTCACAATGCAAAAATAAGAGTTTTTTATTAAGTTTCTTTATAGAAAATATGATTTTACAAAAGACCTGGACATGTTTTAGTGAGATTCGCATAGAAAAGATATTTTATAGCACTGGACTGTTTAGACTTAAAATAGACTATTTCCTCCTGGGAGGTCAAAAATGTGCTGTTGTGGAGGAATATTGCTAATATTACTTTTTTTGAGGAGCATCTTGGATATAGAGCATGACATTGACAAACTATTATGTCCAATAACGTCTCGACTAGATTACTGCAATACTGTGCTGGCCGAATGGTTTCTGAATCCCTATATAGGCTAGTTCATACTGCTGCAACTGAGTCTCTGATATCACTCCAAACACCCAACTGCCTCCCGCGGCTCCTCCAATCACAGGAAAGCAGACCTCTTATCAATTCCAAGTGCATCTGCTGCTGGAAAACCATTTTGTTACAGAACTCCCCAGTTACGGAAAGGCCACCCTGCCAACATACAGAAATCAGACACATTCCCATTACTGAAGTCTAGGTTGAAAACTCTATTTTTCAACTTTTGGCTGGATCAACTCACGACACATACACAGTCAAAACTGGATTGCGTGCCTATGCCACATAGAGTCTGAAATGAAATTATGATATTGTCAACCTTCCAATTAATTTGTTTACTCGAGTTATGAGGTGAGATGAGGCGAGGCGACAGGCTTTAGAGTACCTTTGAGTGGATCGCTGTTTAATCACTGCGAGTTTAGACTTATCGCCATATTAAGATTGTTAAAAGCTTTGAATAATCAAATAGGTGCCAAACTTCTGTTCAGTTCAGCAGAACAGAACTTCAAATACATAAAGAAACCAATAGGAAGAGATCTTAGT
The DNA here is from genome assembly GCA_039654765.1 of Mylopharyngodon piceus. NCBI lineage: Eukaryota > Metazoa > Chordata > Actinopteri > Cypriniformes > Xenocyprididae > Mylopharyngodon > Mylopharyngodon piceus. Next base: position 4,370,370 of record CM077454.1, on the reverse strand, counting down.
GTCAACATGAAGAACATTATAGTGAGTTATACAGCTGTAAAGGGGCTGTTAAATGAGCCGGTGTTTGTCCCTTTACCCCTTACTGTGGCTGCTCTATGATGTTTGAGTAGTGTAAGAGAAGCAGTGACAGAAAGGAAGTGATGTATGTAGCCTAAGAGTGTTGTAGAGAGATTACACGGCAGGTTCTTGAGGGTCTCAGTGCAACAGAATATTATGCTAAATTTACACATACTATGTAACGTTCACCTTGAGAGAGAGTAAGTGAAAGAGAGCGCAAAGAGAGATATGAGTAGGCTTAGCTCCCACTCAATTTTAGCTCTTGATTTGCATAACAATGGCACTTCCCATTGATAGGTGCTGCATGAGCAGATAGTGGAACACCTAATGGCTCAAGAACATCAGAGAAGCACTCAGTACAACATAGAGGCAAAAATCCACATGGTCTGAATCAGTTAGGAATAGTTGCAATAGCTGCATACGAATATGCCAACCCAGGCTCGTTGGAAAAATTGCAAAATGATATTATGTTGCTTCCTGCACGTTTCACAACACTTTCAATGAGAAATGTCTAGTGAGTGTCACTAAAAGTATGTTCAGTTTTAACCAAAACTGATTAACGTGAATCTGGCTAATTTTTATTACATTAGTTGTTGTACGTATAATGGCAGTTCGGAAATGAAATGTTCAGTGAGTGGCGGCCAAAACGCATAAAAAAGTTTCCGTTTTTATTTGAAAATGGTGTCGTGTAAAGTCTCCCTCAGAAATCACAGCTTTGACAAGAGTGATATAAACTGAGGGGCCGTTTATCGACTAAAAACTTTTTATGCGTTTTGACTGTTCATTTACACATCAACGGTGTTTTGGGTGCCTGAAAACGCAAACTTTTGAAAGCGATACCGTTAGCATCTCCGTGTAAACTACAAAAAAGCGAATTTGTGAAAACGGTGACGTCACGCGCATGCGTATTACGTGTTCAGTCTATAGGCGTGTAGTTTTTCTTTACAAAGTGACATCGCCAACTACTGGTCTGGCAGCAGAATACAGCATTTTTAGTCGTTTTCGCTGATTTTTTGACAATGTTGACGTCTATACGCAAAAAAAGCAAAGGAAAAACTTTTCTGTTTTTAGTACATTGTTGTCATGTAAACGTACCCTAAGATACTACATCAGAAACGTTTTCTACTACCTGGTATGTTTATTTAAATGTTTTAAACCATTGTACGATATGTGTCTCACTCTTTCTCGGAGACGGCCAGCATTTGTTTATTCTTTATAATTTGTATAAAAGTTGTTTTAGTTGTTTCAGTGGTTTATTTTCAACCACTGAAATTTTCAACCACTCATCTATTTTATATAGAGTCCGATGAGAATGATTATCCTGACGTACCTCTGTAGGCTAAACAAATTTCCTCTGAAAATTAAAATAATAATAATTATAATATAATACTAATAAAATAAAGATTTTTTTTCCTTTTGTTTGAAGCTGCAGTCCATAAGTTTTGCCTCTTTGTCGCCATCTCTGTTTGAAACCTGCAATTGCAGTTATATGTGGAATTATCATCTTTACGTGGGTTGTGCATCGGCACGACTCCTCAGCGCAAATGAATCTAATGTTTACTGTCAATCACCACACCGGTGTGGATATTGTACTTCGGAATCACATATTTTACATCTTGGAAGTATGACCAAAATAAGAATTTTCACCGGAAAATGTCATCTGAACAAGCAAGTAACATATCTGCCACTTTTGTTCTGACCAACTGAGAAAAAAAAGCATTACAATAAATCGCTCTGCCAATGGTGATTAAATCTAATCTAATCATATTATTATTGTTATACTTTGTTCTCAAATTGTTAATGTTAACAACATCAGCATTGCGTGACTATGTGTATTTAGTGTGTATTAGTGTTACAATTTCTGTAGCCACTCCGCAGTCCGAAGTCTTTTGCTTTTGACTACAGGTGAATCTCCAGTTGTCACTGATGATTGTCATTTGGACCTTTCTGGATTACAATCTGCCATAAAAATGATAAGTTTAATTATTGCAGCTGCTGTGAGAAAAGGCTATAAATGATCCGTTACCAGCAGCATCCTCCACATGCCATTTAGCCTACTAGCTGGGACTCCTTCTTTATGTAAACGTGACGTAATGACGCATAGACAAACGGTCTATGCTTAACGGAATAATTTTGAGATTGTTACAGATACAGATACAGATATTGGCTCCGCTGCACACCCCTAATGCTAACAACCACTTGCAACTTCTTGGCAACCACCCAGAACACCCTAGCACTGTTTTGCAGAGTTTTGAATAGGCATTTTCAGGCAGAATATCTGAAAATCTATTTTTGTTAAACACTGGAGAATTTCTTGACTCAATTTTGAACTCAAGTTTTTCTGTGGTGCAGTGCATGAACACACAATGAATTCATATTTTGTGCCCTAAGTAATGTTAAAAACAGTGTCTTTTTAAATCCAGTAACAATCCTTTTATTTCCACATCAGTATTTTGCTGTGAAGGGACTGTATTTAGAAGATATATATTTATATAACAAAAACTGACAGCAGTCAGAGATTTGGTAAGCTTTTTACAAACCACTTGAAATCTTAACAAAAATGCCTAATGTGTTCATCGAGCTATGATTTAAAAGGATACCTTTTGCAAAACGGGTCAATGGAGAACATATCTGTTGCTTTGAACATTCAGCGATTGTAGAGCAGCATCGGCTTAGTGTTTCATGCTGTGACGATTCATACCCTCAATGCTTGTATGAGGACATTAAAGCCTAATGTTTAACTTATCATATTCTGGGCATTCTGATAATATGATCATGGATCAATGTAACGTGTTCCAGTTCATTAAGAAGTCATGGGATATAATGGGAATAACATGGGAATATGAATAGGATGGGATTGAGAACGAGGAATATGTGAAGCCGGGTCTCCTCTGAGCAAAATGAGACTATATTGACATCCTAGACATGTATGCCAAGATCCCTGAAAACGGCTGGCAGACATTCAAGACAGAAAATGTAGACTAATAATGGCGATGGCAGGAAAACAGCGTTGCATATATGTTTTGCACTGACTTTGGCAAAATGCCTGTGTCTAATATTAGTTTTTTTCTGCTCCTGTGAAAAGCAATCTGGAATGTGTAAAAGCCAATGTCAGGGAAAAGATCAAAATCATTAATTACATAAATACTACTGCTCTTTGACTGAAATGACAAGTGTAAAACCATGCAAATGATATTCAAAGTGAGTCTACCTCGAATATACAGTATGTAGCAGTCTGTAAATATTCTGAAAGCATTTTATAAAGTGGTCATAAGTTTGAGAGACTGTATTTTGTCATTTTGTAAATAAAACCAAGGAAGGTTGTCAAATATGGATCTTCTATGCTCACAGAAGATTACATTTAAAAAGTCCACTTTAAACATTTTACTAACTATAAATAACTTTGCAATACATGTCAAAAAATTCTCATTAATTTGCAACTACATGTCAACTAACTCTCATTAGAATATTAGGAGACTGTAGGTTAGGGTTCGGGTTAGTTGAATAAGTTGATATGTAGTTGCAAAGTTACTTATAGTCAACAGAATATGGAAGCTTGTTTCCGCCATGAAATAAAAAATAAAAAAGGTAATTGCGACTTTTTATCTCACAATTCTGACTTTTTTTCTCAGAATTGCATGATATAAAGTCAGAATTGTGAGTTATAAAGTCAGAATTGTGTGATATAAAGTCAAAATTGCGAGTTATAAAGACAGAATTTTGCGATATAAAGTCAGAATTGCGAGATATAAAGTCAGAATTGTGTGAAAGTCAGAATTGCGAGATATAAAGTCAGAATTGTGTGATAAAGTCAGAATTGCAAGTTATAAAGTCAGAATTGCGAGATATAAAGTCAGAATTGCGAGATAAAAAGTCAGAATTGCGAGATATAAAGTCAGAATTGCGAGATATAAAGTCAGAATTGTGAGATATAAAGTCAGAATTGCGAGTTATAAAGTCAGAATTGCGAGATATAAAGTCAGAATTGCGAGATATAAAGTCAGAATTGTGTGATATAAAGTCTGAATTGTGAGATATAAAGCCAGAATTGCGAGATATAAAGTCAGAATTGTGAGATATAAAGCCAGAATTGCGAGTTATAAAGTCAGAATTGCGAGATATGAAGTCAGAATTGCGTGATATAAAGTCGGAATTGCGAGATATAAAGTCAGAATTGCGAGTTATAAAGTCAGAATTGTGAGATATAAAGTCAGAATTGTGAGATATAAAGTCAGAATTGCGAGATATAAAGTCAGAATTGTGAGATATAAAGTCAGAATTGCGAGATATAAAGTCAGAATTGCGAGATATAAAGTCAGAATTGTGAGATATAAAGTCAGAATTGCGAGATATAAAGTCAGAATTGCGAGATATAAAGTCAGAATTGCGAGTTATAAAGTCAGAATTGCGTGTTATAAACTCAGAATTGCATGATATAAAGTCAGAATTGCGAGATATAAAGTCAGAATTGCGAGATATAAAGTCAGAATTGCATGATATAAAGTCAGAATTGCGAGATATAAACTCGCAATTGCGTGTTATAATGTCCAATTGTGAGGGAAAAAGACTGAAGATTTTTTTCATGCAATTCTGACTTTATAACTCGCACTTGTGTTTATATCTCACAATTCTGAGAAAAAAAGTCAGAATTGCCAGTTACAAAGTCAGAATTGAGTGATAAAAACAATTGCAAGAAAAAAGTCAGAATTGCGATTTCATATCTTGCAATTCTGACTTTATAACACGCAATTCTGACTTTATAGCTCACAATTGTGTTTAAATCTCGCAATTCTGAGAAAAAAAGTCAGAATTGTGAGATAAAAAGTCGCAATTAGCTTTTTAAATTTTTTTATTTAGAGGCAGAATCAAGCTTCCATAGTAGAATGTCTGTTGGAGAAGCATCAAAATAAAGTGTCAGCAGATATTAAGCAGACAGTCTATTAATACTCTAATGACTGCTAGTCGACATGAAGTTGCAAAGTTTCTTATAGGTAGTAGATACAATGAGACAATACAATGAGTCAATGGTGTCCACTGTCCAATGTTGTTTTGAACACAACTGACTTTGACTGTATGGACAAAAACAGCTAAAATAAAGATCTTGTATGTGTGCTTCACAGAACAAATAAAGTCATACAGGTTTGGAGCAACATGATGGTGAGTAAAAGATGACATGTTTTCATTTTTGGGTGAACTATCCCTTTAAGAGGCTGTTCATCCAGTGACTCACCAGCACTATCATCAGCATAACCACTACAAACACTTCAAAACGAAAACTAATCATGTTCACAATTATGCATCTCAAACCATCACAACTTGCCGCTGCAGTCAGACTTAATCATTTGCACACAGAGTGAAGAAAATGCATTTAGTGTTATGATTGTCTTATATACAAGGCTGCGGAGCATAACATTTTTTTCCACGGCTACACGGCTCATCTTTGTGTACCTCATCTCCCAATGTGTGACTGAAATATGTTATACAGAAAACTGAACATTTTTGAGATGTAAAAAAAAAATCCACTGCAAAGAGTCAATAAGTCTCAAATGGACAAAGATAAGCAACAGTTTTCCTCGTATTCTTCTTCATTATTCAATCTAGATCTTTGCCAGCACATGGAGATATGCAAGAAAATCTGAAGTGCAAAGTGTCCGATTAGGGCAATCAGTTATTTTTGAGATATTCAACTCATGTTGATTGTCAAACAAATCTTTGGAAAAGAAGCCAGCAATGATTCACAACAACATCTCAATGGCTTTTTTATTTTCCTGTTGTATGTGTCCCTTCTTTTAAATACAATGAATGCTGCAGCTGAAGCAGGATGGCATCTCTCACTTTGTTCACTGTGATGTTGAACGTGACACAGTTGTTGGAATAATGGGGCCAGGATTAAGATTTCATCCTTCAGCCTGACACATTGCAGCAGACAGCTTCGCAGCTTCGCCGAGCTGTCTTCAGAACCACTGCTGTGGCTCCAGATATTTTTTTTCTTGCAGTGACTGCTTTGATATGGAAAAAACACCAGAGTGGTCTCTCTCCTTGCTTCAAGCTCCCTTTCCTGCTGTGCGACAATTCCCTGCCTAGACTCATTCCAAAAAGTGCCCACTCCCCCCACTCACATGCACTTTGAACAGCCCAGTCAACCTTCACAGTCAAGCCCTACTATCAGAATGTCAACTGAAGGCATTGTGCGAAATTATACCCATCCAACAGTTTTTAACCCAAAGCCTATAGGCTTAGAATTCAACACTTAGGTCTGTTTTAACTTTGAATCATCAAAGATTAGAAAGAGTCAGTTTTATTAAAAATAAAAAACAAATGTATTTACTTCATGCTATCATGCTGATATTTGGGAAAAAATAGCCCTCTTGCGCATGTGATGTTGCTTAACTATATCATATGATATAAATATTAGACAAAAGACTTGTTCGACTTCATGCGGGGCCACAAAGATCGGCTGCCGCCTGACAAAAGCAATGCATTCTGGTTAGAAAATTTGTCCGACTTTGATTGGCGCTGCAGCCGCCATACGATCACATGTGCCATCAAAGTACCGCGAGAGCAAAACAAGACCAGCCGCCTAGGTCAGGCGCTGCAGTTGCTCAAATTCGGCTGCGAAAGCTTTAATGACGACACGCTTTATTCTCATTGGTCAGATTCTGTGATGACAAGGATGACGTGTGTTGCGAGTTTTTTCTTAGACAAGTTCCTGTATTTAACCAATCTTGATATTGAATATCTGATATTCAAACAAAACACACAAAACATTTACAAAAATTAAGATTACGCTATCTAGTAAATATACATTATTATTTCAATCGCATCCACTTCTTTGGCTACATTCAACGCAAAAATTGCGTGGTCTGACATGAATTACGCTGGTTCAGCACACTACGGAAAGCACGAAGTGTCCGACCTGACATCCTCCCCCGCCTGCAACCGGCAGATCTCGTCAGCCGGTGACAGGCAGGCTTGGGAGGGTTACTTTAAAAATGTATTCCGTTACAGTTACAAATTACTTCATAAAAAAAGTATTCAGTAATGTAATCCAAGTACCAGAATATGAAAGTAATGTAATCTGATTACTTTTGGATTACTTCAAGGTCACATATATAAAAGAAAGATCAACTTTACTGTAAAAATTATATTTTTTTTTACAAAATTATATTTTAATTATTTCTTCTCAATTTCTGCAAGTCTTTAAATGTCACACATTTCATACTTTTGAATGGCTCTCAACAATGAAAATATTTTAAAAATCTGATAAATTATCTATTGCAATATTATTATCGTTGTTGTTGTTTAGAGCTTAAAAATATAAAAGTGACATCAGATCATAACCAAACTGAACAAGCTTGGATCAAACATTTCTGTTTATGTTTGTTCTGCTTTAATTTTAATTTTCAGCATTTTGGTTACTTTTAAAACCTATTAAAACTAAGTAATCATGTCTCATTTCCACAACTTGGGAATACACAGCCCTTTCTGAATATATATATATATATACATATACTATATGTGTGTGTGTGTGTGTGTGTGTAAAGGGCTATATGACATCTAGTGGCTACAGCGTGGTATTACAGATTATTTTATTTTTTTAGTCCTTTGATAAAGAAAGTGTTTTCGTAGCTGGAAAGCGAAGTTTGCACTGTACAAGCATGTTGTTTGCATTTTCTTCTTTGAAAACAAAATAGCAGCGAAATTTCCATGAGTTGAAAGCGTTTTTCCCCGCCAGCAGCATCGTTTTAACTAGCAGCAGTGATTCAAACTTTAGGCGTTTCTCAATGTCAAGGAAGGATCCTCTGAAGCCAGAATTTCGAGGATGCTATGTCATCGACATCCGTCGAAGGACCTTCGTTCGAAAAATATCCCATATACAGGAAAGGATGCATATGTGTAGCCTTTGCGCTCTCAAATCACCCACAATCCTATGCGCGCAGCTTTGCGATCTTGTTCAAAAAATTTTAAAAAAAATGTTGGACGTTAGCGGGCAATATGCTTTCAAATGTAAGTATATTTACGTTACCAAACATTTGTTATAACTGTATTAAATATGTCAGATAAATTAAGTTTAACGTTTAAATGCCAGTACAAATTACTACCGTATTGATATTATAAATTATACAAATACAAATTACGTTATTGACGGCTAACTGAACCGGACCGTCATTTAACAATTGTTAGCTTGGTTGCCGTCACCGGCATTTCTTTTATAAATAACTAGTTAAGTTGTCCAAAGTAATTTAACGTTAATATTATACCATTATACCATTCACAGCGTTATTCATGCAATGACGTGCACTTGCTAGTCTGTTCCATTTACGTGTTCTCCGAATGCTAAAGAGGAGCCTCGCCTAGCCTCTGAAGGAAGTGACTTGGAAGGACTAGTCCTGCCAAGGAAGTATCCTTGACATTGAGAAACGCCTTGCGTCTGAGGAGATTGTAGACGGGTGTTATTTGCGCATGCACCAGCGGGTGGCTCACGTGAGTCATCACTGGCAACAGAACCAGGAACTACTGTATAATCAAGCAGCGCTTAATATAGTGTTATTATATTAAAATAATGATTTATTTAGTTTTAAATTAAACCATTGTAATCCTGATAGTATTCCCCCTTTTTTCAAAATGTAACTGTAATCTGATTACTACGTTTTTTGACTCCATTACTTTCAGACCCTACTAGCCAGGCCAATCAATCAGTCAATATTGGTCATTTGCAAATTATCGACCTAATCAATAAATAGTGCTAATTTCCTGTTTTCCAATATTTTTGTGAATTGTGAGTATATTTTCTTTAAAACAAAATTGATTCCAATTCAGCAATTTTGTGTATATTTTATTTCCTATCATTAAAGGGTTAATTTCTGTCCTTATTTACTCATCCACATCTTTTTCCAAACCTGGGGTGCGTTTTCCATACAACCCATAGTACGATGCATCGTTGAAGAAATCAACTAGCTAGTCACGACCAAAACCATATTGTCGCAAAACTGTCGTTCAGCCACGCTGGTTAATGATGTCACGCAGGTGGTGGAGTAATAACTTCTTTAATGAACCCGTTTGAGATCGAATTAATGCTAGATTTTTTTTTTTTTTTTTTTTGCTATAAATTACGGACATGGCATCTGAGAATTTTGCTTTATTTCCAGATTCAATCATAAGCTTGTTCTTACAGCACATACGCACATGCACACTCTTAAAAAACGGCGCTTTAAATCTCTTGACAAACTAAAAAATGTAAATGACATTTGTATATATTCAAAATAAAAGATATAGATTGTACTGAATGTCAGCTTGCTTACTGTGCTCAAGATAATGCTTTATTAAGTCCACATGCTTCTAACCACAGCTCGAGAGCTTTCGTTCCAACCACACAACTTTGCAATGCTGTTTGCGAATGTTAATTGGAACTATGGTTTCAGGAAACAGCCACTTGTTGGATGGAACTTGCGACCATAGTTGGCTAACGATGCTTTCGGGAAACACATTAGGACAGGGTTAGGACTAAATTTTCGGATGGGAATGTTGTTTCAGGATCAACAAAATATGCTGATCCAGGAACATATCTTAGAGCATTTCCACACCTCGTTTTGTTCTGACTTAATTTATTATAATGTTGCATTTCCCCCTTGCTTTGGTTCGCTTTGACAAGGCAACATTTCAAAGCGTACCAAAATGTGTTTATGCAAATCACACGTGAGTAAAACTATCCTCTTATTGGTCAGAGTTTCCCATGCGTCATCCATCAAGATGATTGACAAGTTTGCTCCATGAGCTTATTGTGGCTTTATTTGTAACTGTTAAGACACACGCAATCACTATACGGATGTAGCCGCCATTCTAGCTGTTAAATTATATACTACATTCGTATTAATTCAAATGCACTCTCTCTGGATCTCCCAGCACTGTCTACTAGGCTAACTGTGTCGAGATGCATGCAAACACTATACAAATGTTATAATGCAGCAGAGCAGGAATCAAGGCTCCATCGGGACAAAACATTTTAAGATGAAAAGGTGCTTTAGTTTTCAACTGCAGTAACTAATGTGCTCACTCACAGAATCAGACACAACTGCCTTTTATATAACACATTTCCCATTATGAATGTGATATTGTTTGGTCCGTTGGGTCGGATTGCTTTCACATCTCAAGCGAACCACCCCAGAGTACATTTGCAATCATGCCGAGACTACTTCGTTTAGGCGGTCTCTGAGCGACTGTTTTGTTGCGGATCCAGGAGTGATTGCCATGTTCACATATGCCTAAACGAACCGAATCAAGGGAGAAAACGCACTAGGTTCCAAAACAAATGCTCAGGTGTCAAAGCACCCTTAAATCCGATTGGTTGATTGAAATGTTGTTCCAGGAACATGTTGTACTTGGTGAAATCACATTCACCCCCTCAAGTTGTTCCAAACCTGTATAAATTTCTTTTTATACAGTTTTGGAACAACTTGAGGGGGAGTAAATTTTCATTTTTGGGTGAACTATCCCTTCAAGTTTCATTGCATCTTTTTTTTCATTCATGGCTGTATTTGGGGTTCTTCAGAAGAAAGCAATTCATTCAGGTTTTAAAAGTTTAAATTGTTTAAAATATATTTGTGTTTTATCAGCCGTTGCCGCACTGCTCTCTAGATATCGGCCACAGACATTTAAAACAAAAAAAACATTGATTGGCCAGTATTCTAACTGAACTGCATTATAACAAAACCAATATTGTAAAATAAATATTCCAATAGTGCAAAGATCTAATCAAGCCCCAATAAAGAGGGAAAAAGGAAAACTCACTTCAGTCCATTGACCTTGGTTCTGTACCATGAGCATGACGCAGGGGTCAGACTTATTGAGCGTGTCTCGGTCCAACAGGGACTTGCAGGAAACACGCAGCTCCACCTTGGAAACACAAGCAGCAGGGCCTCCTATCCCTGCCACCGGGGACGTCGCTTCCTGTGAGTCACTCATCCTGACAGAAAGTTGAGTGCGGAGGGTCAGCCGGAGATGGGAGACGGGCAATCTTTAAAAGCCTCAGTTTGATTGAACCAGGACTCTCCCATGCAGGGAGTCTACCTTTAAATGTGACCTTGTGTTGTTTCTTCGCAAAGCAAAAGATGTGGAATGTCTTAAAATGTATCTGTCAGTTCGACTTAAAGTTCTTCACAGAGAGACATCTCTATGTCTGATTCGCTTTAGAGGAGAATAGGCTGCTGGGAGTGGTTCAGATTTAAATGGGATGTTGTAAATCAGAGATGTCCATTAGTATTACAACAGGAAAATCCCAGATGAGATCTTCAGTTGACAGCCTCTTCACATCAGACTCCTAAAGCAAGAAATAAGCATGTGAGCGTAATAAATTTTACGATGTACATCCTAATGATTTACTTTTAACATCCAATGAATGGACAAAAGCACCAAAACCACACTATGTACATTGAATTTAGGGAAGGGAATACAAGGTTCATAAGTGAATATATAGGCTAAATTGCATATTAAAAAGTGAGCACCATATGAAGGGACCATGCACACAGAATGCGTTTTTGCATTCTTCTGTGCAGCTTTTCTATTGTTTTTTTGCGTAAACATGCGTCTTTTGCATCATCTTGCGCATGACATGGCGTTCTAAAACGCGAAGCTTAAAAAAACGCGTCTCCAGACCTTGCTGGTTTTTAAATACCACTGCTAATTTGTGCCAAACGCGTTACTTGTGGACGCGAATGCAAATTTCGAATGCGATTTAGGGTCTTTTTGCCGCCATGTCAAAATAGGCGCTCTTACTAACTTGTCATGTAACTTTGTGATAAAACTCAGTAAAACTATGCAATTTTAAGACCCCTCCAGCTTAATTTGTTTCGACTTCCTTTACGGTGTTCAAGCCAACCCGCCCCCTATAATTCGTACCCGGCGGTCATATTTCGTCATCACATTACCAATAACATTAATGGTGTGTTTTATGCATTAGCTACTCACCCTTTAAATGATCAAATAAACAAAAAGAGTAAATATATCAGCCAGCAAAGTGCTACAGTAGCCCAGTGCGCGCGTGGTTCAGCAGCACAGATCATGGACAGCTCCTCTCACATCATATCCACTTTACTGTCTGCAAGAACCAGTCGAGCCATTCTAGCGAGGAAATTACTGCACGGTTAGTGATCTTTCTTGCGTTATACATCTTTTGTGCCTGAAATATTATTTGATTCGAACCACAAGTTAAACGAGCATCTTCATGTAGGCTAACTGGCGCTTGTACATTATTTTAATATGCAATAAAAATACATCAAACTTTTCCGGTTTAACGCAAATAACCCATTCTAAATGGCATAAATAAAGTGACAATAATATAGAAACCTATACTATGAAGTGAGTGTTAATAGATTACACTTTAGTCCAACTTCTCTCGCGCGCGCGCCAGCAACGCTTGTTTGGCAATTAACCCACAATCCATTTTATATCCTCTATTACTTGTCAAACTCGCATGAATGTAGGCTATGTGTCGATTAATGAATACCGTTTATTCAATATTTATTTTACTGCCTCCTTTATCTTTCCGCAAAGACTTGCAATCTCTGGCAAGTTAGATGACATATGGTAAACACCCTAATCGTTTGTCCCTAATCATCACTGACATCGCATATGCAAAGGCATAATAATAATAATAATAATACACATGACTGTAAATAAGAGAGCTGTGTTCTTACCTGCTGTTGCTGCTGCTTCTCTCAGTGTTTGTGTGTGTGTGTGTGTGAGTGTGTGTGTGTGTGTAGAGGAGCGGCTGACACATGCCCACCGCGCGCTAGTTCGGCTCTGCCGTCATGTTGCGCTGAAGAGCCACATTGGAGTGAATTAAACAGCTTCTTTATCCGACACCCTCAGCAGGAGAAAAGGCTTTTACTGACGTCAGTTTTGACAAGAATCGACATATCAAGCTTGAATGAAAGTGCAGAAATCATGTCTATATGGGTTATAATGCATTTTAGTGATTTAAAAATATATATTTCTATAAATATTTCAGTCCCAATTTATATTAGGTGTCTTTATGTACTTACATAAAAAAAATAAATGTTTGGTACAGTGCACTTATTGTGTTGTAGGTTATTGGAAAACACTTTAGCTGCTAGTGAGGTGGGATACGGGTAAGGTTAGGGACAGGTTTGATGGTATGAGTAGGTTTAAGGGTGGTTAAGGTATAAGGGATGGGTCAACAGTGTAATTATAGATGTAATTACAGAAATTAATTACAGCTGTAATTACATGTGGGTATTTGTTTAATATAAGTAGGCTTACAATGTAAAAACATGTCGCCTTTATGTGCATTGTATCAAAAGATTAATTTAAATGTTAGTACACAGTAGTTAAAGACCAAAATTTAATAAATTCTCTATGCCACTTGCTACTTATAAACTTAGGGATAGGCTATAATGGGTTAATGAAAACCTAACAATAGCATACAAAATCATGGAGTCTTGACATTTAAGATACTTCCTTAATCACATACAAAGGAAACTTTTCCTTCCAGTTTCATGCACTTCCTGAAAGGAATGATAATAGCATTTTGACAGAATTTGACTTTTTTTTTCAATATGTGATGATACACCTTTAAGTCTCTGAACCACTTTTGTGTTTTTTAATCACATCAACTAAGAAAATTATCCACTAACGTTTTATAATCAGAACGTTTACTTCAAACTGTTTTAATTTCATACATTTAAAGGTTGAATAATAATGAATTGTTTGGTTGAAAAGAGTGTTTTGATTTCCTTTCAAATAAATTACACTTGGCTAGAAATGCTGCTATTTAATTCAAAGCCATTGATTCATTGGTGTATGTGTGTGTGTATGTATATATATATATATATATATATATATACTCTATATTGAGTGTCACTGCATATAATGACACAATACTGCCTTTTATTTCTTTATATATGTTTTAATCTAAATGTGTGTATTTACTATATTGCTATCAGGAGACGTTAAAGGGATAGTTCACCCAAAAATGAAAATTATCCCATGATTTGTTCACCCTCAAGCCATCCTAGGTGCATATGACTTTCTTCTTTCAGACGAACACAATCGGAGTTCTATTAAAAAATTTCCTGGCTCTTCCAATTTTTATAATGGTAGTGGATGGGGCTTGAGATTTTGAAGCCCACAAAAGTGCATCCATCCATCATAAAAATAATCCATACGGCTCCAGGGGGTTAATAGAGTCCTTCTGAAGCGAAGCGATGCGCTTTTGCAAGAAAAATATCAATATTTAAAACTTTATAAACTTTAATAACTGTCTTCCGGCAACGGCCGTACGCAAGTCGAGTTCCTGCAGAAGAGTGACCTCTGACCCCACGTATGACGTATTGAGGGACGCAGAAGCGCAGAGGATAGAGCAAAACAAAACAGAGGTCACAAATTAGACAATTTTTTTAAGAGAAATGTCGGAGGATTTTGATATAAGAGAAGAGGAGCTTCAGTTTGTTGCCCAGCCCTATTTGTTTGAACCGCGAGAGGCATCTAAGCTCATGATACTCCTACATCCTACGTCATTCGTCGGGTCAGGGGTCACTCTTCCACCAGAACTCGATGCGTACGGCCATTTGCCGGAAGACAGTTATTATAGTTTAAGTTTTAAATATGGATACTTTTCTTACAAAAACCCATCGCTTCGCTTCAGAAGGCCTTTATTAACCCACTGGAGCTGTATGGAGTACTTTTATGATGGATGGATGCACTTTTCTGGGCTTCAAAATCTCGAGCCCCATTCACTACCATTATAAAGCTTGGAAGAGCCAGGATATTTTTAATATAATTCCGATTGTGTTCGTCTGGAAGAAGATAGTCATATACACTAGGATGGCTTGAGGGTGAGTAAATCATGGGATAATTTTCATTTTTGGGTGAACTATCCATTTAAAAACAAAGGGCTGAGGACAGGCCAGAAAGGCGTCTACACAAAACACGGGAATGCAATTATCCCTAGATTTTCATTGTCATTATTTACACGTTACTGAAAGACACAAAGGCTCCCGTTTTGTTGAACGGCCTAACGTCATGTATCTTTGTTATCAGGATCTCAGAGTATAATGTCAGTGTGTGGCGTATCAGCCTGGCCACATGAGCAAGATGTTGAAGGCTCAAGAGTTATTGAAATGCTTTTATGCTGTTAGCTGATGCTTTCTTTTTTTGATAGCATAATGGCATAGTGGCATAATGGCAAAAGTGGTGAAAATAGCATTGTTAGACAATTCTTACATAATATTATTTTAAGATACATTACAATCTGACTAGGATTCTTCTGTGGGGGATTTTCAAAAAGCACTAAGGTCCTAGAAGCAAATTTGTCTTTATCACATGTCATAAGAGTGCCATTAGACAAGATTTTGAGATAAATTAGAAGTTATATTCTCATTAAATTGGAGTGAGTTTCCTGTCATTTGTTTATTGAGCAGCATGGATGCATGCACAAACACCAAGACAGGATATAACATAACTTGCAAATGAATGAAGTTTCATTCTAATAGCAGAGCAGTTGTCAGCTTATAGCAGTCTGAAGGCATGCTCAGGGGTAAAACACCTACATGCACACAACAAATGCCATTATTGTGCTCCCAGAACCTTTTTTGGTCCACCCACAACTTTTTTTCTCTTTATTATTATTATTTTTTAGAAAGGACAGTAGTTGCACTCATAAAAATAAAGGTTCTTTATTGACATCTATGGCTCCATGAAGAACCTTAAACATGCACAAAAGGTTCTTTATAGTGAAAAGGTCCTTTAGATTATTAAAAAGTGTTTCACGCTAAGAAAAAAGTTTTTTTTTTTGTTTGTTTGTTTTTTTTAAGTCACCTTAAAACAGCAGTCGAGATAGTCTTGAGTTTTCTTCAGGGAATGAACACGTCACAGTATAGCCATTTAAATAATTCCCGCCTAAGGCATACACAGAATAAAGGGGCGGGGCCTGGTTTAGTTGAGTTAGTGCAAGGGTTTTCAACCCTGGTCCTCGAGGGCCACTTTCCAGCAGATTTTAGCTCCAACCTTGATCAAACTCACCTGTCTGTAGCTTTCTAGTAATCCTGAACAGCTTAATTAGCTGGTTCAGGTGTTTAATTAGGGTTGGAGCTAAACTCTGCAGGACAGTGGCCATCGAGGACCAGGGTTGAGAAAGCCTGAGTTAGTGTGTTGAAACTCACAGTTATGGTAAGGGCGGGACATTTCCCAAACACGCTCAAAGCGCTTGACCAATCACAACAAACTGGTCCAGCCGACCAATCAGAGCACAGAGCGCTTTCAGAAGGAGGGGCTTCATAGTGACTGGAACTAAACGGAGAGTTACTGAAAGACTGGGAAGAGAGGAGCTGCAACAATGTAAAATATGTGAAAAATAATGACGTGTCTATTTACACCAAATGCAAATAGCCCGCCTTGTTGGCAGATGCTATTTACATGAACTCCGCCAACCAATGGTCTGATTGAGCCAGAAAAAAATGATCGAATCCGCCTTTTTTCCGAACTCATTCTTCTCCCTTTTACCATCATATATCAGCTTGGAGAGGAGTTAAAGGATTAGTTCACCCAAAAATGAAAATAATGTCATTAATTACTCACCCTCATGTCGTTCTACACCCGTAAGACCTTCGTTCATCTTCAGAACACAAATTAAGATATTGTTGATGAAATCCGATGGCTCAGTGAGGCCTCTACTGAGAGCAAAGCCACCGAACCTCTCAAGATCCATAAAGGTACTAAAAACATATTTAAAACAGTTCATGTGACTACAGTGGTTTAACCTTAATATTATAAAGCGACGAGAATACTTTTTGTGCACCAAAAAAACAAAATAATGACTTTTCAACAATATCTAGTGATGGCCGATTTCAAATTAGTGATTTGGATCTCCTGTCAAATGGCTAAACTGCTGAAATCGTGTGACTTTGGCGCTCCAAACCACTGATTCGATTCGTAAAGCTCCGAAGCAGTGTTTTGAAATCGGCCATCATTAGATATTGTTGAAAAGTCTTTATTTTGTTTTTTGGCACACAAAAAGTATTCTCGTCGCTTTATGATATTAAGGTAGAACCAGTGTACTCACATAAACTGTTTTAAATATGTTTTTAGTACCTTTATGGATCTTGAGAGGTTCGGTGGCTTTGCTCTCAGTAGAGGCCTCACTGAGCCATCGGATTTCATCAACAATATCTTAATTTGTGTTCTGAAGATGAACGAAGGTCTTAGGGGTGTAGAACGACATGAGGGTGAGTAATTAATGACATTATTTTAATTTTTGGGTGAACTAACCCTTTAATTTTATATTTAAATTAAGAAAATATTCGAAAAGTGGAAATAAAGTGCCTAATGGGTATAGAATAGTGGGAATAAAGTGTTTATCGGGTAGGGTTAGGGTTAGACAAGTAATGTCCCAATAAGGCGGCATCCTTTAATGATTTTAATAAATATAATCATACAGTATACACTGAATACATTGTTATTATTGCACTGTTAATATACTATAATACATTGAGGTATAAATAGTATCTGGCACTATTTGCACTGATTATAAATAGCATCTAACTACTATTTACATTTAGTGCAAAGAAAATACTGCTATTTTCACTTAGTGTAAATAACAGCCGCCAAAAAACATTTTTGAGCATTCAAGCATGAGAACCTATTCTATTAGACCCCTAACACAAAATCAAGACTTTGTAAAAGGACATAATATGGCCTCCTTAAGAACTGTTCCATGAAAGGTTCTTTGGGGAACCAAAAATGGTTCTTTAATAGCATTGCTGCGAAAAGACCTTTATTTTTAAGAGTGTAGATTGATCAGGAAGTGAAGTTGGAGAGAGAATGGAATGGGCTTCATCAAAGGTAAAGTGCTATTTAGTTTCTGCAAAATAAGGAGTTGCGGTCTTGTGGCCACTGTGCTGACGATCTTAACCCGGCTCTGCTAATTCTGCATTTCTTAGAGAACATCAAAAGCCACTCCATCAAGAATCCTGATGAGAAGGACAAACAGTACGTGACCTCAATCAGAGAGAGAACGTCTACTTAAATGTACAATATCTTTTTATTCAATCAATTTTAGATATTTAAACAATTTGGACTGTTTCTCTCCTCAGTGCATTAAAAAAAAAACCTAATGTTATTTAAATTTTCAACTAGAACAGCATTCATTGAGATTTTTGGATTGAAGCAAAAGGACAGTAATGGAATGTCAGTACATGGTTGAATGCATATCAACTTCTAAAAAGTTTTTTATTTATTTATTTAAACGTTTTTGCCCAAGATTAGGCCTACTAACAAAATGTTTTATGCTAAATTGGTTCTTTAAGTTTAGGGTTTTTTTTATTCCAGACTTTTTTTTTAATCTGTAACCATTTCATTATTGATTTTTCTGGAGCTCAGACATTCAACTATAAAGACTGTAAACACACTCTTAACAGGTACTTGATATGCTTCTTAAAATGTCGATAAATTTTAACTGTCAAATTTTAGCTGGTTTCCTACCAATCATGTTCAGTTAAACAAAAGCACTAAGTGTGTGTAAGTGTGAGTATTTCTCTCCTCTTCTCCATTAAGCAAGTAAGTGATAGAGATATTGAATTTATGATCCATACTGTTAGAGATGTGAAAGGTTCACATACTGTCCATTCACAATAGCTACTTTTGGCCTTCACATACTTGATTGCTTTTACTTAAACAAACAGAAAAGCAGAGGTGTAAAGAGTACCTGAAAACCATACTTGAGTAAAAGTACAGATACCTTACACAAAAGGAGAATTTTTAAAAAAGTCCCGGTCGTCCATATAATATAAAAAGGCGACATGAAATACAATGTACCTTATTCTCTGAGGTGAATATAGCCTATCTGTTGTGTTCGTTCGTCGTAACAAGTTATCGCATTCACATTTGTCATTTGTCATTCTGACAACTGGAGTTCCGGTCCGGAGATATTTAAATCTTTTGGGATTTCTAGTCGTTATATTTCATGTTGCGTGTTTAATAATTTTTTTGTGATTTCTCACAACTTGTGTGCTTTTTCTGGGTGAGACAGATTGAACCAGCGGCACTAATAGAGTCTCACGAAAGCGCACGTCGTGCAGCCAGGCAGAGAAGACCAATGGACAAAGTCAGGATTTTCGTTAAATTATACATTACATTTCGATTTGTTTTTCACCAAACCCTATCTCATTCCCCCAGAACACTCAGTAAATCCTAACGCTCCAAATACTTAATTGTTTTGAGTAGGACAAACTTAAATTAAACAAATTAGTTCAGCTAAATTAACTGTTATGAGTATTTAGAACTTTCTTTTTCTTTTGAGTTCATAGAACTGATATATTTCAAGTAAACTGAACTGTTTCATTGTTTTGAGTTGTATGAACTCATTTCTTTTCATTTAGACTAACTTAAGTTTAACTGAAACTGGGCTGGGATTTCTATTTCCCAGCATGCTTTGCCCATGGCACTCGAAAGGGAGAGTAAATGCTTAAATTAAGTGTTATATAATGTTTTTTTGTGCAAGATTGATGGTAAGGGAGATTTAGTAGTGATTAATGTTTTGTTATGCTAATTTAGAAGAGTTTCTGTTAATGTGGGTTTTTGGAGAGTTACCATCATGGTGACAATGGTGCATACTGCTTGGTTTGAGAGCAGGTAAGTTACATGTTTTAAGTTGCTGTACTCATTCAATAAGTGTTATACCATGCTATTGTTAACATGTTAGCAAATTAGCAAGTTGGCACTTTCTGTATTAGTTTGTTATAGCTAGCAAGAGATTATATTTAGATAACCTTATAATTTTAAGTTAAATGTATAAATTAGTGTACTCAAATATTTCAAGTTAAGAACAATAAAAATGTAGGAGTACAAAATAAAAAAATCTTACTTAAACTTTGAGTTTCTTAACTTCAAAAATTCTCATTCAACTTTTTTGAGTTCTGACAACTTATTAGGGTTTACAGTAAATAATTCATTTAATTTGCAAGAACTCAAAATAAAAAAGTTAATTAACTAAATATTTTATGTTAATTGCTATCAAAATGTATGAGTTAGCTAACTCAATTAACAATTAGCAATTAACATGCATGAGTGCTACAAACTCAAAACTTGATAGTTCTGCTTACTTAAAATTGGGAACATCATAACTCAAAAAAATGTGTTTAACTGATTACCTCATTTTTTTTTAGTTAGCCCAACTTATTTGGGTTTACAATATGCCACGTGTCACATGGGATCATTCTTTGATACTTTTGCTTCTTTTTTTAAAAATCTTGATGCTGGTTGCTATTCACTGCCATTAGGCCTACAGTATGGACAAGCACAAGCGGGACATTTTTTTTTTTTAAAAAAATTCTCCTTTTGTGGTCCAAAAAAGAAAAAAGGGCATACGGCATTAGAACAACACCAGGATGAGTAAATGATGACTTAATTTTCATTTTAGGGTGAACTATCCCTTTAAGGTTCTATGTAGCACTTTCAAAGCATTGTTCTTTTTGGAATCTTATTTTTATGTTACTGTTTAAGAATGTACAGAGAACATTCAAAAGTAACATTCCCATTATGTTTGAAGAATAATAAAATGGAATGTTTCCTTAACGTTCGCATAACCAAGAAAACTGTTTTTAAACATTTAAAAAACTGGATGTTTTGAATGTTCAGAGAACATTAAGAAATAACATTTTAATAATTTAATGGGAACATTAGCAAAACGTTCTTAGATCATATTTTTGTTCTGAGAGTTCTGTTAGCCAAAGAACCATAAAATTGTCTTAAGGATGTACTTTAATATTTATTGTAGATTGACCATTCTCCAGTATTTTAATGAGTGGGCTAAATCAAGTCTTTCCACCACCGATTCAAAAATCAAGGGTAACTACAGGACACATTCTCCATTTCTTATGTAACCTCATACGCGATTATCTCCCCACTCATCTCCCCTGGGTCAAGATATTTTTAGTTTATTGATCCATCTGTAGGTTTTCATGGAGAAAAAAAATCCCAATGGCTCATTGATTGTGGACAGCCCCAATTATAACAGTTCCTTTACTTCACTTATAATTGATTTAGGCCACTTTCAGCTTCACTTCCAATGACACTCAGTTCAGCAGCACTACTGGGACACGAACCATTACCCAATTCTTATCGTTTCCTCACTAAAACAGTCACTACTACATCTGAGTGCAAAAACCTCAGAGAAACAAGTTTATAAAACCGAGGATACACAATCCCAATAAAGAGAGCACCAAAACACAGTCCTGGCAGGAAGCGAGTAAAGATATAAATTCTCCTGCTCAAACTCGCACACCACATATAGTAGATATGATGTGGGAATACAATGTTTGCATAATACACCCACAGCCCATTCATCCACCAAAACCTCCACTGGACATTATGACATCACTTAAGGAATTGAAACACCAGCTAGCTGATTTGTATTTCCATCATGAAGACAAATGCCACAGTTAAACTGTGCTGACAGATGTTAATCAAGGTTTCACCCCAGGTTATAAACACAATATGCAAATTCAGCAACTATGACAAATCATTAAAGGGATAGTTCACCCCAAAATGTAAATTCTGTCATCATTTTCTCACACTCTTGTCGTTCCAAGCCTTTATGATTTAATTTGTTCTGTAGAACAACATATGATACAAGAATTTTCTTCTTTTTTTTTTTCATTCATATAATGTAAGTCTCCAATTTTGCTTGGTTCCCAACATTCATCAAAACATCTGTGTTCAGCAGAAGAAATGCATACAGATTTAGAACGACTTAAGGGTGAGTAAATGATGGTAATTATAATTTTTGGGTGGACGATCCCTTTAACTCGCCTCACTAGCGCAGGCCTGGGAAAATAATATACTGTCCTGACCCTGATCGATCCAATGACCGCTGGAAGAGTGTAACCTTGGCTATGTATGTGTAATGTTCACATCATTTACAGCAGAAAAGACAGCATATATCAGACTTCTTCAGATAAGGTTATTGCTGAACTATGCCATTAACAAACCACAAAAAAAAATTCCAAGCAAAGAAACATCCATGAAGGTAAACACTGCCATCTTCTGGGGATTGAGCAGCATTCTCACTCAACCTCAGTTTATAAAGTAGTGCCCAAAAGTGATGTCCGGCCTAGGAAAATTAGCATCTTTATCCTTTAAATATATCAATTTTGTAAAAGATTTTGTAACATTACTTAGTTGTACTTTGAATCTTGTGTGATAATGCAACAAAACATGCCAAATTGTGCAGACAATTTTTGGCCAGGCTGTCACACAAAGAAATTGAATGTGCAAAAATAAGAACCAACAAAAATAACCGATTTTGTAGTTTTTTTTCTATGCATTTTTTTTTGCATAGTAAAAGCCTGTAGCTGTAGTTTTCCTTTTATGCCAAATAAAGTTGTCAGATAAATACAATAACCAAGATTAGTGGTTTGTTTTCCCCTCACAGGAAAAAATTATATATATATATATATATATATATTTTACACACACACACACACACATATTTGATCATTTAATCAAACCTGTAGGGTCATAATTTAAAAAAAAAAAACCTCTGGACATCACTTTTGGCCACTACTGCATTTGTACGATACTTTTGTGAAATTCATATTGTACATTTCATCAGCATCGGCTCAGCAGAAAACAAGAGGATGACTTTCGCAATGCTGGCAAATATTTCCAAATAAAAATTCACTTTTGAGATTGAGAATCAAACATCACACTGACATCCTCTACAAACCAGACAACAGAAGTCCACACAATATAAAGGTTTTCCAAGAAATGACTCCAAAAACAAAAGATTTTTTTAGACATTTATTTTTTTGACAGTTCCTTACAAATTAACGTTTATTTCTTCTTTTCGACGTCCTGCTCGGCAGCCTCCTTTGCCCTCTTGGCACGGACGCCGAACAGACGGGCATTGGCGCGGGCCATACGCAGACTGGCGAAGGCCTTGAAGTTCTTTTCGTCCTCTGAGATCACGCGGGCCTTCTCTTTCTTGTACACCTGCAGAAAATACGGACACTTCCTCAGACGCAGCAAAACACTACGTTACATAAGAACTGAGTCTATAACTTCATACTGTATATATTATATACATTTTATGGATCATGTATGATATAGGAGAATATAGATTGCATATTTGAGAAAAAAAAAAAAAAAATTCAATTTTATTCACCGCTCACTCTTGAATTGTTAGAATTAATCTATTAACTTTGTTACAATGAAGACTATCCAGTGTAATTTTACATTTGATTGTGTTATTCCGCACTTTATTTTATTTGTATCTTTATTCTATTTTTATTTGTGCTTCTACTTGTAATTTATTACTGTCTATTCGTCTTTTTTTGTGAATCCTATTCAAAGTTTGAAATCAAGCTTCCTTGTGCCATGTGTAATCTATTGTAACAAAATTACCCCTTGTAAAAACACATACATTAAATGAGCAATCATTTGGACGAAATCATTAATGGTAATTGATCAATGTTTATATGTGAATAAATGCCCAAATTAAAATCTGTTCATCATATAAAGTGATCGTGTCTTGAAAATATTGACTAGAATTTCAATGGATGGACCAAAAAAAAAAAAAAAAAAAAAAATTCTATATGGCAGTGTATATGGAAGTTTTTACTCATGATATCGAAAACGCTACCAAATTTTAATATTTTAAGGTATTGTTTCAATGTTAAAGATTCCAGTATTGTGACAACACTAAAAATGGATCATATTTACACATTTTTTTAAACAATTTTTCTAAAAAAAAGTTGCTTCAGTCTAGCAAGTGTTCATCTTGAAATTTTAATAAAATGTAAAAAAATAAAAAGAAATGTTTTGATGAGTTTATAAAAATAACAAAAAATATGCACAAGGACTACAGAATGCACAGATTGTGTAAAATAGGTTTTCTCAGCAAAGTTTCGATTGTTGATCATTTTAAGGCCTTCGAATTTTGCGCATTAAAAATCAGAGTAGGTAGGGCCCTATGAAATCAGTTTTATTTTTTCCCCAAATTCCGTTTTTTTCCCCATTTAATTTTTCTGGATTCCGTTGTATTTTTTTGGACTCCATTTTAATGGTTAAATTAAATTTTAGTAATCAAAAAGCATGTGTAATTAATTGAAATCATAAAATTATACAATTTCCGTCCACGTTTTCTGCATCATGGATACCATAGGGCCCCAAGTAGGCTTTATAGGGTTAAAGATACGTACGTTTCTGATTGGCATGACAGGTCCAGTGAGCTGTGTAGCCATCTTGAGCTCCTCCTCCTACACACACAAAAAGGCAAAAACAGTCAAAAGACCACAAAAAACAAAACCCACTAGAGAATTATGGCTGAATAGTTTGCAGTCATCAGCTAAAAAGGGTTCAAAAGTCATCAAGGATGTGCAGAGATTCCGGAGAAATTGTCATCACTTGACTGCAAACACCAAAGCGGTTCTCCATTACAGTAAACTAGATGTTCTGACCTGTGATATTATAGCAAGCATTCAGTCCTGTTATGCTTTATGACAAGATTTGATGATTTATTAAGCTTCAAAACAGGTCAGATTTATGAGCTGAAGTAAGCCACTTACAGTGCTGTCTCCCTTCTTGGGTACAGAAGCCTTCTTCGGGAAGAGGATGAGTTTGGAGCGGTACACCTTCAGCCTCTGAACATTGGTCTGCAGAGACTCTGCGGATCGGTTACGCCGACGAGGGTCAACGGCGATACCAATGGTGCGGGCCACCTTTTTGTTGATTCCTGCTGCCTATGAGCAACAGACAGACATGTGAGACGTAATCATGCTGGAACAGCCCTGACACTCGTACAGACTCGAGAACAGTCATCAGCAAAAAGGGTTCAAATAGGATCATCAAGGAAGTACAGAGATTCCGGAGAATTGTCATCATTTGACTGTCTGAAATTACTCCAAGTGCATTGTACAAACGAGGAGACAGAACGACATAAGAGTTAAAGAGATAGTTCACCCAAAAATACCATACGCGTTTACCATATGTGACGTGCTCCATGTGGATTAGACGTCAAACGATTTATCGGCCTCTAGAGGCGAAATCCCTGATGCCTCATGGTGTTTGTTTTGACATGCGAGATTGAATGATACAAAGCGGGACACTTCAGACACGGATTTAAAACAGACAACGAAACAGTAATACAGTACAGGACCGTCCATGTTTTCACATCATTATGAAGTAATTTGCTGACTAGATGCTGCATTAGGAGAGAAAGAACCGTCTTTGAGAGGACACTAACATTAGTACCTCAAGCAGTTAAAACAATGTGATAAAAACAACGACGACAAAAATGTTTAATGATTGTTACCATCTATCTGCATTAGTTTATATTCAGCTGGTCACTTATGCATTTGTTATGCAGCGAAGTTGCATATTTAAAGCTAGTGATTAAAATGAATACGTTTATGAAAGATTAAATCAAACGCATCCAATTTCAGTTCTTTATCATCATTGTAATAGAGTTATTTTGATTAGATAATCAAGTGTTCTAAAAATTGAAACAAATAAAGTGTATACATACAATATACATATGCATCTAATTTCAAAGCTATGGCTTTTGTGTAGAAATTTAAAGATTTTA
This sequence comes from Mylopharyngodon piceus, assembly GCA_039654765.1. Taxonomy (NCBI): domain Eukaryota; kingdom Metazoa; phylum Chordata; class Actinopteri; order Cypriniformes; family Xenocyprididae; genus Mylopharyngodon; species Mylopharyngodon piceus. The sequence goes on along the minus strand of CM077454.1, from coordinate 4,344,716 downwards.
AGCATGACTGTTTAGATTTATATGGAAACACTTTACAATGAGTCCTTTTGTTAAATTAAAGTTAATAAAAGTATTTCATTTGTTAATTTCAACATTTACTAATACATTTTACATTTTATAGTTGTATCTCTTAACATTTATGCACTATGAACTAACGAACGATCAAGGCATAATATGTTAATATTTATAAAGTACATTTTCATGGTTCGGTAACTTTTGTATTAAAGTTCAGCAGTATTTTGTGTGTCATGTTTGTTTTCATTCAGCATCCATTTTAAAAACTATCGGCCAGCATGGTCCAACCTAGTTATCGGTAAACCACTATAGGTAGATCATCGTTTAGATGTAAACAAAAGCCTAAATTAAATCTGTTCATCATATAAAGTATCTCTTCACAAGAATTGGATTAAACCGCTCGATTCACGAGGATTCGTTTTAAGACGCCTTTATGGATCTTTGAAGTTACCCGGACTTTTTTATTGGCGATACCGAAACAAAATATTGTAATTTGTGTTCTGAAGACGAACCAAAGTCTTATGTGTTTAGAATGACATGAGGGTGAGTAAATGACAGTTTTCATTTTTGGGTGAACTAAGCCTTTAAAATCTAGTACAACTTGGCACCAAAGTTACCTTCAACTCCTCCAGGGTGAAACCACGTCCGGCACGGACCTTGTTGTGATACCTGATGGTTGGACACCTGACTGCTGGTCGGAGAGGTCCAGAAACTGGTCTTGGAGCAATACGGCGAGCCTTTGCCAGACGGGCCTTGCGTCTGAGAAAAAAAACGAGCAAGCAGCACTTTATAAACTGACACTTTCTATAAACTACTAACCTATGTACCAGCACAAACTTGTTACCTGCGGAGCTTTCTGGCAGGCTGGTTGAACCAGGTGCGCACTCTCTTCTGCCAGTCTTTATGAAAGTGAGGGTTTAAAATCATGCCATTCCGGCTGGGAGCCATGGTTGTTCACTCCTAATGCAAAACAAATGTCACAGCAATAAGCAGGCAGCTCCGTGAAACCAGCATCAATTGAAACTTTGCACTGTAGTTTGGATTTAGAGAGAACTGCGCGTTCATGAGCTATCAGAACATCCTTGCAAATATTATAAAAGTCAGAAGCACAAGTTAAGACACTCATATAAGCTCTGCTGCTTCCTGACGTGGTGTCATGCGTGTGGAATAAGGCGCAGAGACAGTAAACACGCTTAATGAAGTGTTTTGCTAAATGCAACAACCTCGTTTATTTAGGCATTTAGACTAGTTCATGAGGAGCGGTTTAACATTTAAAACAAACACTGAAACAAGCGCGCAGGAGTGCGGAGAGCTGCGACAGGGCACCGTGTGCTAAAATTATCTTTTTTCTCTCTCAAGAAAAGAAAACACAAACAATACAGACAGGTTCGCACATGAAACAAAGTACATTTTAAAGATGGACTATTTGGATTATCATATAATAAAGAGATACTGAGGATTAAAGCGGATAAACTTGATGTTTAGCCGGAATAAATGCACGTACCGTCCTTAGCGGAAAATGGCTGAAAGGGAAAAGGAAATGACAACGCAGGGTTTTATGGGAAGTGAAGAAAAGAGCCAATAGCAACGACCAATGCGCCGGTCTACCGGAAGTGAAGCCGGATTTTGTTGCGACAAATAAGCACGTGGATGGGACGTATATTAAAAGTTCGCCAACTAATATATATATTTATTTATTATATTTAATAATATTTTACTATATATATATATATATATATATATATATATATATATATATATATATTTATTTTTATTTATTTATTTTTTTTCAAATAAGTCCCCCTGTGGTGAAAATCAAGTTTTTAATGTTGTTTATATGTCTATGTTGTGTTTTTAATATGCTTTAAGACAAACCATCTGCAAATTAATAAACACCATTGCTGAGTATTTTCTCTTTAAAACTGCAGTGATCTAAAGACAGTTTCAAAAACGCGGTTTGAAATCGCTGGTGTCTGTGACATCACAAATTACCTTGTAACCAATCACGTCAACGTGTCGGCGGGCTTTAGCATATCATTAACCGTTAACTATGACCGATCTGAAGCAAGGGAGTCGTGTAACATTAGCAACACATTATTAGCTGTTTGATAACGTAGTCAAGCAAAATGCTAATCATATTAATTACCGCTATGTGTCTGATGTTGTAAAAAGCGATACCACTGTGCAGCGTTTACCTCAGTAAGTTGACCGAGTGGATCTCTGAGCTCGTGCGAGTGAGTGGAGGCGGGGCTAGTTAGCATATTCATAGATCCACGTATACTAAATGAAGTAAGGTTGTCGAGTTACATTCAAGCTATTTTAAGGCAATTGAAGACATTTTTTCCACAGAGAAAAAAAAAATGTTTAAATGTGACATTTTGGTGATCAAAGATGAGTTTTAAGGGATAAAATTATTGACTACAGGGGGACTTTAAGCGGCACAATCATTTTCAAATAAATGTTTCTTGAGCAGCAAATCAGCATTTTAGAATGATTTCTGAAGGATCATGTGACACTGAAGACTGTTGAAAATTCAGCTTTGCATGACAAGAATAAATTACATTTTTGTGAGAAGAAAAGAACCAATAGCAACGACCAATGCGCCGGTCTACCGGAAGTGTGAAGTTGGATTTTGTTGCGACAAATTAGCATGTGGATGGGACGTATATTAAGAGTTCAACAACTAATTAGCATGTGGATGGGATATATATATATATATTTCTGTATGCATGTAATATTATTAAAGTATTATATATATATATAATACTTTAATAATATTACATGCATACAGAAATATATATATATATATATATATATATATATATATATATATATATATATAATTAACTTCAAAATAAAATAAGACATGAAAAACAAGAATGTAAAGATGTAGATGAAAGAATAGAACTATCATACTACATCATACTAAGAAAAATAGTATTTCAAAATATGCCTTTGTAATACTCAATTATTGCAATAATGTTGTTGCCGACACTGCACAAACAGTAACAGGCAATTTTGACAAACTTATTGGTCACACAGTGAAAACGGCCAATAGGCCTATATTTCCATATTTTACCATGACTTTTGCAGTCATGTGTGATATGGATTCTTTTAATGGACTCCAAATAGGCCTACTTTAGAACTGAACTATATTATAATATTATATTAATTATGTGCATGATCTGTAACATTTTTTGATTCCCATGCCATGGCTTGTCCAGCTGATATTTCCATGTGATTTCGGAAAGTTAACAAGTATTCAACACAGTTGTCTGCAGTCTAATGAGAGAATTAGAATCGATCATTAGGGGGCGTTGTAAGTAAGGCGGCCAAATGTTCTTGTGTAGAAATTATAAAATGTGGTATATCTGGAGTTGTCAGAGATGCACAGGTTCTTTTTTAAATGAACAGATTTATTGTTGATTCAAACTGGTTTGTTCGTTTTAAAACAAAAAGGCTAAAACAAAGGCTAATGTCAGTTTGCTTTTGCCACTTATGTTATCAACGTCAATTTTCATTACATACTGCATGCTCCACAAATTAGCCATATTTTATTTGGTACCTGAGATGGTTGCATTACATGGAGTTTCAAGAACTTTTAATCAGTTTTACAAATACAATTTGTATATAGTGACCAAAAATAAGTAACATTATAAACATCTAAATAAGTCAAATAGGTCAAAGAGTTAATATTTCCTAAGAAATCTGATGTGAAATCTGAACACAGGTTTCAGATTTTCTTCAGGTAGAAAAAGATAATATATGATCACCCCTTCATTAATCATTGATCATTGGAACACTGAAACTCATCAGTGTTTTAATCTAAGGGCAAAGGTCAAGGTGTTCTGGGCTGGGAGGCGGCCATGTTCCCTTCTGCATGTGTGCACTTCCTTCTCTACACTTCTCTCAGCATCAAGCTCTCAAAACAAACAGCACATACTGTACAGTACAACAACAAAACACTGCCTCAAATTATTTTAGTGCCATTTGCTGACAAAGAAAACAAATATCAGAAACAAACAATGGTGCATTTCTTGTGATAATGTACACTAGTGTTCAAAAGTTTGGGGAGAAAGAAATTAAAACTTTTATTCAGCAAACCCTGATTAAAATTTATCATTTTTACAAAAAATATATTCAAATAAATGCTGAACTTTCTATTTATCAAAGAATCCTAAAAAAAAAAAAAAAAAAAAAAAAAAAATTAATCATGGTTTATATGTTTTTATCATGTTTATATGTCTATGTTTTTAATATGCTTTAAGACAAACCATCTGCAAATTAATAAACACCATTGCTGAGTATTTTCTCTTTAAAACTGCAGTGATCTAAAGACAGTTTCAAAAACGCGGTTTGAAATCGCTGGTGTTTGTGACGTCACAAACTACCTTGTAACCAATCACATCAACATGCCGACGGGTTTTAGCATATCATTAACCGTTAACTATGACCGATCTGAAGCAAGGGAGTCATGTAACATTAGCAACACATTATTAGCTGTTTGATAACGTATTCAAGCAAAAGGGTAATCATATTTGTAAAGAGCAACACCATTGTGCAGCGTTTACCTCAGTAAGTTGACCGAGTGGATCTCTGAGCTCGTGCGAGTTAGTGGAGGCGGGGCTAATTAGAATATTCATAGATCCACATATACTAAATGAAGCAAGGGTGTTGAGTTACATTCAAGCTATTTTAAGGCATATGAAGACATTTTTTCACAGGAAAAAACGTTTAAATATGTCATTTTGGTGATCAAAGATGTGTTTTAAGGGATAAAATTATTGACTACAGGGGGACTTTAAGCAGCACAATCATTTTCAAATAAATGTTTCTTGAGCAGCAAATCAGCATATTAGAATGATTTCTGAAGGATCATGTGACACTGAAGACTGCTGAAAATTCAGCTTTGCATAACAGGAATAAATGACATTTTTTAATATATTCAAACAGAAAACAGTTAATCAAATAAATATAGCCTTGGTTAGCATAAGAGATGTCTTTCAAAAACATTAAAAACATTACCCATGGTAATGGGTAATATTTTGGTAATATATGATGAAAGCATTTGCTGTAAGTACTATCACGGTACTCCTGAAGCAACGCTTCACATTCATGTGTTGAGTTGTACTGATCATGAAAAAAAACAAAAAAACTGATCATGTATTAGATGTATGAGCACAATAAGTTACTAGTGTCATAAGACAATTTGAATCTGAAAGGGTAAGAGCTGAACACAGAACAGAAACAAACTGTGGTTCAAAAATGTTACATTTTCGATTTTATTGCATGTCACGTTACACTGACAAACATACTATTTAAGACAATCAGCAGAAGCAGCCCTCTCTTTGTTTGAGTCCATTTAAAGCACCTCAAATTGTATCCAAAAGCCCTTTGAAATATTTGGCTTTTGGCTGAGTTTGTTAAACTAGCACTTTACAAAAGATTATTTTGGTGGAAAAAGAAATTACAAAACCAAAATAAATAGATTTCAAAGAATTGTATTAGTACTCATTCTACCATCAGCATTCTAAAGTAGCCGTCGTGAATCCTTAAAGGCTCTGAATGATCAATAACGGTCTGAAAAGCTTTATGAATCAAGGGATTTGATGAATTTTTCATAAGCAGCTTCATCCATGAGTTCATCAAGTTCTGCAGGTTTCTCTATGGTCATCTTAATTAACCATCCTTCAAGAGGGAGAAAGGAAGGATTTAGCAATATATTATACATGCATGTAGAGTTTTTAAGTGATTTCAGCTGCACTCACCGTCTTCATAGCAGGTTTTATTTACTAGTCCAGGGTTATCTGCCAGCTTTGTGTTGATTTCGGTCACCTCTCCAGTCAGTGGAGAATACAGCTCACTAGCAGCTTTGACACTTTCTAAAACACCAAACTCCTCTGGAAAACAAATACAATCCGTGTTGTCTGTGCTGTAACAGGCAAAAGGCATAAGATGGAGATTTCAAATGATTCTCACCCATTTGTTCAAGCTTTGTTCCCACTTCTGGAAGCCCACAGTACACCACATCACCTAACGCTTCCTATGGTGAAAGAACGGCGAAATTAAGGGGGAAGACCATTAAACTAAACTTGAAAACTCAAAATACTGCAATAGCATTCATGTAAAACAACTATAACTTTTAAAATTATAATTGTTTCAACCCCTCCCTCTCCTCCTTCTTAATGAATATTTCGTTTTACTTGGAAATGCATCATATTATGAATGTAAAATGTTGTTGTGAATTTGGTTTCATGCTGACTTTAACCTGCTAAACGGTCAGTCCCACTCTTTTTGAGCATAGACCTGAAAATGACATTTCCAACTTAAATTGCTACAATAATCTGCCAAGTGTCTCCTTTAAAAAGATGCCAAACTTAAAGGGTTAGTTCACCCAAAAATGAAAATTATCCCATGATTTACTCACCCTCAAGCCATCCAAGGTGTATATGACTTTCTGTCAGATGAACACAATTGTAGATATATTTAAAAATATCCTGGCTCTTCCAAGCTTTATAATGGCAATGAATGGGGGGTGAGATTTGCATCCATCCATAATAAAAGTAATCCATATGGCTCCAGGGGTTAATAAAGGCCTTCTTAAGCGAAGCGATGGTTTTTTGAAAGAAAAATATCCATATTTAAAACTTTATTACCTATAATAACTAGCTTTCGGCAGACGGCCGTACGCATCGATTTGTGGCGGAAGAGTGACCTCTGACCCAACGCATGAGGCAATGATGAACACGGAAGTGCAGAGGATAGAGCAAAACAAAACACCGGTCACGAATAAGAGGGTTTTAAAGATGGTTTTAAAGATGGTTGTCTGCTGGAAGCTATTTATTTTAATTTATAAAGTTTTAAAAGTGTATATATTACTTATAAAAATCCATAGCTTCACTTCAGAAGGCCTTTATTAACCCCCTGGAGCCGTATGGATTATTTTTATGATAGATGGATGCATTTTTTGGGCTTTAAAATCTCACCCCCATTCACTACCATTATAAAGCTTGGAAAAGCCAGGATTTTTAAAAAACTGCAAGAAAATCAAAGCCATAAATCTGGGTTGATGTCTCAAAAAATGAGCTTTCAGTAAGATTTTGTGTGGGCGCAGTACCAAACTTTTCCACTAGATGACATCCAGGCTCCATTGGTGACCATATAAGGACACCAATGGATAAAATCTGGATATGGAAGAAAAAAAAAAAAAAAAAAAAAATGGATTTTTGCTGGCAGTCTGAACATGGCCTAACTAATTATATCTTGCGGACAAAACACCAGCGTTTGTTAGAGCTCGCCGTTGCATCACAAATGGAAAACCTATCTGTTTTTCTTTGTATTTAAAAAAATTTTTTTCCCCCTCAAAAACTAGAATGGATGTCATCTTTTGAACTCTTCATCATTTTTTATTGTGCACTGCTATTTCAAAATAAAGGTCTGAACATGCCTTATGACGCTGATGAATATTCTTGTCGCAAATTAATAAATTACTGTTGCTTTGTCATTTCTATCCAAAAATGAATACTACACTCTCAGAGCTTTCCAATATATAGTTTTCCAATATATAGTTGTCTAGATTAGTGTAGGTTTAGACTAAGCTATTATTGATTTAAATATATAATGACTCACGTCCCATAGATGGGACAGCGAGTTAACAGGAAGCATACCATTTCAGCAGTAAAAAGTGTAAAAACAAGGATAAAACATTTTAAACTAAACTGACACCATGTCTTAACACATATTTCTGTACAGAGGGGAGCAAACCTGAGCAAAGTTGCTGATGCCGACTGTTCCCACACTCCCCTCCACTCGCACCCACTCGTGTTTGTCTGTAAACTTTAGAGCTGTAAAGACAAGAGAATTTGATTAATAAAGAGAATTTTAAATTATAAAACAATCAAGATTAACAAAACAATTAGTTAAAGCAGAGATGGTCTTATTATTGGGAGATACGAGGGTCCGTGGCTCTACCATTGGAGAAAGCGTAACTGCTAACTTGGATCACATGTGCCTAGGCTAATTCTAGCCTAAAAAAATCCCTCAAGCTTACTGAAGACAAACTACAATAGAGCAAAGACACAAAATATATAGACCTACCTGAAAAACCTCAAGCACTAGAAATAAGAAATACTACATAAAATAATCGAATGTATAAAAAACAATGCATAGTATTTACTGTGTAAACTAAATAGACATTTATTCTAATTAAAGTTACAAAAGTGATTCAGTCAAAAGCAGTGAGAGATTTTCTCTCTTTTTTGTTGTTGTTTGATCATTAATATCATTAATAATGAAAGCAGGTAAATTTGGACGCTGTCACTTTAAGACCGGCTGCACAGATCCATTATACTCGTGCATTGCTCTTTCTTAGTTTCTCAGTTCTTTTCAACTGTTTATGTTGACTTAATACAAATAACTCTGTTTACTTGCAAATACATGTCACTTTGACACAGGTATGTGTATTTAACCGTTCAAGCCCGATTAGGCGGCAAAAAGCACTCAGTTCAGTTCTCACATGCTCTATGAACAGCATAGACTGAAATTAGTTCTTTCGCTGCTAATTGCGATTCAACGGTTTAAAATCAGCTGTTTTTAAACCGCTGTGCTTAAAAAACACATGCAAACAATAAGCTTCCGTGACCGCACAGCACAGTAACATCACATGAGCTTAACTGCAAGAGATAATAGTCCAAAATCTCTACCGGTTGACAAATATCTACCGGTTAATCGTGTCTACCGGTATATCACCCACCCCTATTTGGGGGCCTGAAAACGCAAACTTTTGAAAACGGAAAGTGCAAGTTTTTGAAAACAATACTGTTATAGTCTCCATGTAAACTACAAAAACAGTGGCGTCATCAAAGAGTATAGAACCCAAGAGGCGAAGCTCTGATGCTTTTTGGGTAACAGCCACTAGGTGTCGCTTCGGTAGCGCGGCAGCCATTTTGGGGTGAAAATGCCAACTGGACAACAGAATCCATCACATCTTACGCACCCAAAATCAGCGAATCTCACAGCCAAATCGGAAACGCAATAGAAAATTTCTCAAATTCAGCAAATTTTATGACACCTACAGTAAATGTTGTATTGTCTTATATATGTTTTATGTGATCAGTTGTGGAAACCAACCATTAACGTACACATCTGAGGTAACGTAGTTAGTCTACTTTATTGAGTATTTCCATTTTATGCAACTTTACATATTTACTATTAATAGTAAATTAATAAATTAATAGTTAATAAAGTTAAGATCATCATGTTTGATGCGTGATCCAGAGGATTAAATCATACAATATATTTCAGACCTAGTGGAGTAATAGTAATAGTAAATTACTCCATAGGTCTGAAATATATATTGTACGTTTTAATCCCTGGATCACGCGTCAAACATAATGACCTTATAGAACATGATGCATTGCTGTGTCTGTTATCCCATAATTCCCACTTTTGGACACAGTGGCTGTGTTTTTTTGTTTACATAGTCTTGCTTTAACAGACATTAATATAAGACAACACAGCAAAAACAGTTTACTGTCAAGCTGTTATATCCTGTTATATATTTGTCCTACATTCCCAGTTTTTCTGATGCATGTCCTTAATTTAATTTCATATGTTAGTATTAATTCAGTGTTTATAATGCTAATACTTAAACTTCAGAGAATTTTAACCCAAACTGACTGGGTTTCTAGAGAGCAAAGGTTTTGTGGAAAAAAAGTGGAAGACTTAAACACAAAGTCTGTAAAATAAACTGTTAAAAGGATTTGATGATCAGTAGTGATTGTATGTTATTCTGTGTTGTCATTCAGGTTGGATTTCAGGTTTAATGTAAGTTTTTTTTTTTTTTTAACAAAGCAGCTGATATTGCCATAGAAACTAGTGGACTGCCGAGTCGCTTTCACCCCAAAATGGCGGAAGCGTGTGTATGAATGCATGCGTATTATGCATTCAGTCTATAGGCGTGTAGTGTTTCTTTACAAAGTGACATCGCCAACTACTGGCCTGGCAGCAGAATAAAGCATTTTTAGTCCTTTTTGTGGATCCGTCTGAATGGGGATCATTTGACAACGTTGTCATCTGTATGCGAAAAAAAGCAAAGGAAAAACTTTTCCATTTTTGTCCATAGTTGTCGTGTAAACGTACCGAATGACTTAAAGTTCCTTCTGCAAAGCTATCACATGGCTTGAGAAGACTAACGCTCCATATGGCTGTGCTGATACTTTTATAATACTTTTTGTCAATTTGGAGCTTGCCAGCGAAGTTCACTGACATTAAATGGAAAAATAGAGTGGCCAGGATATTCTTCTAAAATAAAAAAAAATAAAAGTGTGTGTGTCAAGTCACATGGGTTTGGAATGACATGAGAATCGTTATTTGCTCTTATGTTTTGAAGAACGATTACTTTAAACCTGCACTTTTCTTTAAGGACATTTATTACATAAATATTAACTTTCTGACTGATAATAGTTGACCATTTGAACTCCATAAGGCTAACGATTCATTAATTATTTCCAGATCAGGCTTTCCATTTCACTGCATTGGTTTTCCTAAATTATTCTACCTTCTCATGTTACTGTACTGAACATGACGCGGTCACCGAAGGTGGAAGCAGCAGTAAAAAGGTCTCGTTAGGACATGCCGAATGGTTGTCTGTGCCAGGCAATTGCAAAATAACTGGCTTTCAAACAGGTTTTTTTAAAATACTCATTCATGGGTTTCTATAGGGGGAAAAAAAAAAAAAATAAACGTGATAAAACAAGTGATTCATATTAAACATCCGCTTCCATTTGATGCCTCCATTTCCCTTGCACAAGACCTGATTCAGAAAGAAAGCATTGACTCTTCATAATTTGATTTAATTGTAATTATAAAATTCCATATTAAGAACATAGCTCTTAGGAAAATAGTCTGGCACACCAATGAACCGCTGCTGAGGACTCCCAGAGGGCAATGCCTCAACTGAGGATTCTAGCATCAGCCCATGCAGAAACAATACAGGTTTAAACCAGATTGTGAGCAGGGCTGAATGCTGGAGCATGGCTGGGCTCTATGCAAAACACTCCTGTTGTTCTTTTTTATCTTGAGGGAACATAATGAAGGTGATGCATCAGTGTCATTTCATATACACGCATAGATTTGGAGATGACATTTCGGTTAGATATAATGTGTAGAATCAGGGGCCTCTAATCAAACTTCAGAGGCACGAGATACAGCACGGTCTTAACTTCAAATAGCCACATTTTAAGATCTCAAAATAATTAAAGCCACATGATAAAACCGAACCGAGAAAATTAGTGCAGGGCGAGTTTGATCTGACGCAAGGGTCAGCAAAAAATACATTCATCTTACACGGACCAAACCGTAACACTTTTAACACTTTAAATAATAAAAAAAGATGTAATAACTAAAAAGAAACGGAGAAGTTAAAAAAAAAAACCAAGTAACTTACCGCGAATAAATCACTATAACGTACAAAACGCCTGCAGACCTTCATGACGTAACAAACGAACCAAAGTTGAAATATAACCAACGTTTAAATCTCAAAACCAATTCAGCCGATAATCACACTTTAGATTCAAGCACATTAAAGCTCTTGAAAAGACCAAAACGCAAACAGGCATGGCTGCAGTCCTTACGGCAAAGCTAAATGTGAGATGTAAAACCGGGGAACCGTGAGTTCAGTAAAGTTTTTACCTCCCGAAAGCCGCGAGCTCGTGTAAAGCGTCCTTAAGATGTTTGGTCTTAGCGAATTTTGGCACGTCCAGATATGTGCTGGTCTCGAGAGCAGGGGCAATGCTGCCGAAAAGTTTGCTGAAACACATCGGAGCGACGCACACATCGCCATCTTCACCGACTCTGGGTTTCAGACATGAAATAACAGCCTGATGCACTTGACCGAACGAGAGGCGCGCGAGAGAGGCAAGAAGCGCGCTCCCGCTAAACCAGGGACCTCACGGTGCTGATAAGTTAGAATAGAGATATCGATAACGACAAGAACATTGGCACAGACTAAACGACCTATTATACAAAGTCCAAACATGATGAAATCAAAAGGATGCGTGTAGCACAATAAGTAGAAATTGAAAACCAAGGAGTCCAAACCCAAGTTTCTTTAGAAGGGGCCCAAAAATATGTGGATATTTAAGCCATGGATAATACCAAACCAAGTGATAGGTCTGCAAACTAAGCAAGCTAAACTTTTTCTCAGAACTAAAATAACTTTTCTTAGCCATTTTGCCAATTACTTTTAATGAACCGGTGATTTTCACTGGATGTAGCAGAGTAACCACAGGTGTAATTCATCAAATTAAACGCGTTGTACTAATGATAGACTATCCAAAAAGTCGCATTACTTAAGCATAATGTATAAATAATTTTTATTTGACATGGACATCACAGTTACATTGGACAAACCATATGCACTTGCTTAATTGTTTTAGCACACATGCTAATTTTCAACACCAGTCCACATATATAATTTTATAAATCAGTATAATGTTGATTATATTAAAATATCAAATATTATACATCCTATAAAATAAATGGTTAAAACACACTTGTTATTTAATGCAGTGACATTCATACTTGTTGGGGCTATTTGTGTTGAGAAGTTCATCAAACTCAAAAATTGACATCTACCATTACAAAACTGCTTTAAAATAGCATATTTTGAGGAGGAATTTTCTGTTATTTGAAACAAAAGGAGAGAAAATTGAGATATCTTCATCTGTGATATAGAAACAAAACACACAAAACGTTTAGGTTGTCTAAGTCATTATTTAATGTGATTCAATTGAACAGCCATTTTGAGCTTGTTAAAAAATACAGTTGGACAGAAGATCATAAAACATCCAAATATGTCTGAGAAACATCTTGTTTCATCACCCCAGTCCACAAAACTGCAGGAAATCGACAATGGGCAACAGAGACAAGTAAACAGGGTTCCTATTCCCCATAAAACTGAGCCGTATATGTTAAAAGAACTGCTGAAATCCTTCCCTTAAGTATGGACAGTGCATAGGTCTTGAATATTCAGGCTATAACCCTCAACAGTGACAATAAATTGGACAGTTCAGGCTGAATCAAGAAATCCAAAGATGGACGAAATCCTCGGGTGTGTTTTCTTCACTCAGATGAAGTCAGTTACACAGATGTGCCCTCTGCAGGTGGAGCTGGTTTATTGTCTTCAGGTTTCATGGCAGGGAAGAGAAGCACCTCCTGAAGCAGAGCACATCAGTTCATATCAGACGTGGTTTTAATTTCAAACTATCCACAGAATCATCTTTGATTGATTGATTTACACAGCCAAAATGTGTTAGTTCCTGTAGTTCTAATGAAAAGGTGTCATGGTGGGTCATACCTTGATGTTGTTGGAGTCTGTGAGGAACATGGTGAGCCGGTCGATGCCCATGCCCCATCCTGCCGTGGGTGGAAGGCCATACTCTAAGGCAGTGCAGAAGGTCTCGTCAATAAACATCGCCTCATCGTCACCTTCTGCCTTGGCCTGTGGACACAGTACGAACATTCATTCACCTGGAAGTCACTTTCTAGACAAAGCAGCTTGTTAGGGATGTGCCCGAAGCCTAAATCCGAATTCAGAAAAGATGAAAAAATGCATTCTACGGAGCCCCTAGAAGGACATGGTAGTCGTTTAGATAACAGTATATCAGATTTCACTTGTCACGTGAAGATAATAAGATGACTGACAAGACGATGTCGGAGGATTTGGTATGCAACAGATCCTGAGCATCGACAAATATCTTGTAAAATGTGTGGTCAGTTCCGCTGCTCCCTATAAACCACTTTTGTGCAAACGTCACAATTACGTCACGCTGTTAGCTGGAGGCGGCGAACAGTGTTGCCAAGTCTGTGGTTTTCCTGTGGAATTGGGCCGCGGGTTGTTTTTCATGTCCGCAGGTTGAAGCGACCCCAAAAAACATGATATTTATCCCCTGGAATGCAAATTTTACCAGGGGAACCCTGCTAAAAACGTGGATTTTTACCTGCGGAACGCGATTTTTACCCGGGGACCCCCCCAAAACTAGTTTTGAGCAGCAATTTGGCGGGTTTTGTTGTGAAATCCTTGCAACCCTGGCGGCCAATACAAACCAGCTAGTTTGTCAGCTATTAATATTTATAGTCGGCTACATAAGAAGCTTAAAATGTCATCTTGTTGGGTTGTTGGATGCCAGAATCGACGGAGTACAGGCTCAAATTTTATCGCATTTTGCCTGACAAAAAAAAAAAAAAAAAAAAAAAAAAAATGACGGCAGCAGTGGTTAAACGCAATAAAAAGAGCGGACTGGACAGAAACGATCAAAAATGCTTGCGTTTGCAGCGCACACTTCATATCAGGTAAGGTTAAATAAACTATTGTCTTTTGTTGGTATGGATTATGGTTTGGTTACATATCTAAAGATTTCCCATGTATGCCCATCTAATCAGAAATTGGGAAACAAGTTAAGTGATTTCTCACAAAACGCTAATTTTTTAGCGCATAAGTTAGCTAACTTTGTTAGTCGCACAACTAGCAGTTAGGTAACAGCTAGCTGACGACCAGAGACTAAAAGTAAACTGTTTGTGTCCTCTCCCTTTCTACAGTTGCCATAAGTGCAGTGGAGGTAATCCAGTCAGATCATCCATCCATTGAGCGAGCATATACGGGTCGACCAATCTAGTTCAGTCTGTTAAAGTTAACTTTTTCAAATAACAGTCGCAGTCCCACACAGTGAGTGACCTTACATATTCAGATAAAATCGTTTTTTTTCCCAGTCATTTTTTAAAAAATAAACTAACAAATATTGATAGCTAGTGGTCAGGGGAATCGTTCTGCCTCCATCTAAGCTCCGCCCACAAAAAAAACCTGTCACAATGTTTACTAACTGAATAGGGGTCTATAGAGCATGTGTGATCGCGAATTGGAAAGTGAAAGTAAAAAGCGAGTATGCATTCAAAAGCGATCTCCACCGAACATATTGATAGCGGCTTCCAGATGCTCGCAAATTATATACAATATAATTACCCAGCTATACAATTGCGAGAGAACTCAAAAGCAATGAAATGTATTTTCCTCCAATCTCACATTTTCCCCGCATCTCCATATCCCATTAGGGGCTCCGTAGAATGCGTCATTTCCTTTCCGAACATAGTATTCGGCTTCAGGCACATCCCTACAGCTTGTTAATATTAGGGGGAAAGACAAGGTGTGTTATGGCCACTCTTTGCAACTTATTTTAATAAAGCAGCTATCTTGGTAGATAATACAAACCAAGCAGCTAACATGTACTACTAGAACTGGGGTAAAAATATTGATTTCTTGACTTTAATCTATTCTCATTTTGAAGAACTGATATTGATATTAAAAATCCCCCCCCAAAAAAAAAAAATCGATCTTCAGTTTATGCTGTTATCAATGAACAAAGCTTTGTAGCGTACCTCCCATCCAATAAATCGCAATAAGCTTTTTGCTTTGTTACTTCTGATATGAAACCTCAGCTTTCATATTCTTTCAGAATGAGGTAACCAAGACCAAATGACTGAAATTTCTGCAATAGGTTGATGTTTCTTAGGACAAAACTGAGAAAGTACCTCGAAATTAATCTTTAGTGCAAGATCAACACAGAAAATGAGGTATTTGATAGTTAGCTTCACCTTAGCCTGCTGCTCAAACAGTTCTCGCTGTCTGATAGGATCGTTCAACTCTGTGTAGGCATTGCAGATCTCCTTCTTCATCACAAAGAGTTCGAAGCGCTCAGTTAGACCTTTCTGTGATCTGTGCCTGAGGAGGAGAGACAGAAAAAACATCAGTTGAATGTGTTAGATCAGGGATGTCCAAACCTGCTCCTGGAGGCCCACTATCCTGCAGAGTTCAGCTCCAATCCTTATTAAATACACCTGAATCCAGCTAATCAAGGTATTCAGACTCACTAGAAACTTCCAGGCAAGTGTGCTGGAGCTAGTTGGAGCTAAAAATCTGCAGGACGTTGGCCCTCCAGGAGCAGGATTGGATCCCCCTGGGTTAGATCATTTGTATTTTAACCATACAGTGAAAAAACAGAAATCAAAGTCAGGCACATACCATTTTGCTAGAGGACTCATGATCTGTGGATGATCACAGATGAATGTTGGGTTGATGCATTTCACCTCCAGGAAGTCGCCCACCAACTATCAACAACAACATGGCAAAATCAGTTTAAAATGTGTACGTGTAGATGAACACAAAGTATACGTACATCATTTGTAAATAAGCTCAAGTTGTGTATGATATGGAGTGCTTTTTGTGTTAATACATTTTTGTGAGCATTATACAGTTTCACTGGTCTGCTTGTTTGCTTTGTGTGGCCAAGCAAGTATTTGCCATTTAAGGCCAAAAGGTAACACTTTACAATAAGGTCTAATTTGGTAACATGAGTTAATGCATTAACTAACAACAAGCAATATATTGACTTCTATAGTATGGAAAGAAAATAGTATGGAAGTTAATGGGGTCCATAAACTATTTGGTTACCCATATTCTTCAAAATATCTTTTGTGTTCAGCAGAAATTCATACAGGTTTAGAACAACTTGAGGGTGAGTAAATGACAGAATTTTAATTTTTGGACAAACTATCCCTTTAATAATTAAAATGTATTAAACATCTTACCTTGGGAATTTAAAGGGTCATGAAACCCCAAAACACTTTTTTTTTTTTTTTTTAGATGTGTACAGGCTGCACAACACTGAAAACACTAAAGGTACTCATTAAGTTTATCCTTAACTGGAGATTAGTTATTTTTGCATTTTTTTAGCGCAATCTGGATCTTCCGGTTTGAAAAGGAAAGTTTGAGCAACGTCACTGCTTCTGACGTCAATGCGTAATACGGGCAAGATCCGGAGTGGTGATTGGCTGCCGGCTCATGACATAATTTGGAGTTTATCCTAACTTTATGAGGTAATTTACGATGATTTTTAAAACCATTCTAATGTTTTGTCTTTAGAACAATCTTAAGAAATGCTTTTGGGAATACAACATATTCTTAACTTTATTCTTAAATTAGAAAATAAAAAGAAAATAGCAGTTAAGAAGAATCTTACTCCTAAGAATGTTTTGTGAGCTCTTTTCCATCAGTCGCTCATTTCAATTATAGTGGCAGTTTTTGGCCAGAGCGTCATACCTTATCAAGAAGACGAGCAGTCGTCCTAGGAGGAGGGCATTCAACTTCTTTCTGAACACAAAGGTCATCTAAGAACTTGCGCGTTTCTGTCAATAAACATGAGTTTTTAAGAGAAAAGCTCTTTTTTTTTAAAAATTTTCATGTAGTGGTTCAACAGATCTTCTTTTGTTTATTGACTAACTCTTACCATCGCTGTCGTAGGTGTCAGGAGCTGGAAACTTCACTCCCAATTCCTTCTCCAGGTCTTCAATCATGCTGATCCGTCCGAAGGGAGGAGTGAAGTCAATTTCATGGGCTTGTCCCTCTGGACCATCAGGATGATACACCACCTTATAACCTCCGGTAATGTGCTTCACCATTCCTGTGAAAGCAACATAGAAACCTCACTTGGTGTTTTCAAACACAATGTTATACAAATTAACGGATTTGAATTAAAGGGATAGTTGACCTAAAAATTAAAATTCTCTCATCATTTATTAATCCTCATGCCATCCCCGATGTATATGACTTTTGTCAGATAAACAACTATTTTTAGGAAAATAATCCATCTCTGTGTGTCCATATAATGCAAGTCAGTGGGTGCCGCTCGTGTGATAACACACAGCGATTGAGACGGTAACCCATACGACTCCAGTGAATCAATGTCTTCATCACATGATGTCACAACTTCCCTCTCATGAATGCTTGTATTACAGTAGACCGTAAGCATTCATTAAAGGGATAGTTCACCCAAAAACGAAAATTGTGTCATTATGTACTCACCCTCATGTCGTTCCAAACCCATAAGACTTTTGTTCATCTTCAGAACACAAATGAAGATCTTTTTAATGAAATCTGAGAGATTTCCATCCCTCCATAGACTGCTACGCAACTACCTCTTTGACGCTTCAAAAAGTTCATGAAGAGATCGTAAAACTAATCAATATGAATTGAGCGGATTGGTCCAAATTTTCTGAAGAGACTTGATCATTATATATATGATGAACATATTTAATTTAGTCTTAACCGAAACTGCTTAGCTCGGGAGAACAAACCTCTTGCGGAAGCTCAAATGTGCTTCGTAACACGAGAATGAACCTCACTGGTTCTCGCATGCTTGAATCTTCTGTTGATCATAACTGATGTGTGCATTTATTATGTGTGAATAAAAGTCTAAATTAATTATGTTCATCATATAAAGTGATCAAGTCTCTTCAGAAAATTTGGACAACCTTTTTGAAGCATCAAAGTGGTAGTTGAGTAGCTGTCAATAAAGGGACAGAAAGCTCTCTGATTTCATTAAATTTATCTTCATCTGTGTTCCGAAGATGAACAAAAGTCTTACGGATTTGGAACGACATGAGGGTGAGTAAATGACAAAATTTTCATTTTTGTGTGAACTATCCCTTTATTAGTTTAACAAAAAAGGTAAAAATATGATCATTTTTCTTACACAACAATCGTTTCACTTCAGAAGACATTGATTCATCTACTGGAGTCGTATGGGTTAATGTTTTTCAAGCGTCAACCTAGTGGCACCCATTTGTTTGCATTATATGGACTATTATATTATGGACACAAAAATTGATTATTTTCCTAAACATTTCATGTGTTCATCTCAAGAAAGAAAGTCTTAACTCTGGGATGGCCTGAGAATGAGTAATTGATGAGAGATTTTTCATTTTTGGGTGAACTATCGATATAAATCTTTGAAAATCACGGTGGTTCAAATTGCTACTGACGTCAATATCAATGTTAAAGGTTTAATTCACCCACAAACGAACATTCTGTCATCAACTACTTACGCATGTTGTTTCAAACCCACAAGACTTCCCTTTATCTTTAGAACACTAATGAAGAAATATGAGAAATATGTAGAGTACAGATAAGCTTAACAGAAACTGAATCAGAAGATCCTCCGAATTTTCCTTATGCAAACAAAAATCTAACCAAAGTTATAGTTCCTTCTGCATTTATTAACTTTATATACATTTTTATACATACATATGTACACACATGCACTCACAAATAACTAATGAAGATATTTTTAATGAAACCTGAGAGATTTTTATCCCTCAAAGAAAAATAAATAAATAAATAAATAAATAAAAGGAATCCATATGAATAGAGATAGAAATCCATATGAATGAATTACTTTTCATAAAAAAACTAACATTTTGAAGCTTGAAATTTTTGGTTGCATGGTCTTTTAATCAGGGTTTCCACGGGGCATTAAAAAGCATTAAAAGTCATTAAATGGATTTTGCGAAAATTAAGGCCTTAAAAGGCATTAAAAGTCATTAAATTTGATTTGATCCAAAGCGACTTATGTAATGCAGTAAACGTCAAGCACGCAAAATATGCACAAAGCACACACATTTGGATTTGTGCTGAATGAGCGATGTACATGAGCCCAAGTTTATTTGTATAGCACATTTCCCACATGCTGGTAGTTTCAGTTTCACATTAAATTCGTTTAGGCTTGGCGTTAAATGTTGTTTCTAATCAATGTCATTATTATTTGTTTATTATATATATATATATTTTTTTCATTCCAGTTCTTTTCTGAATGCAATTACATTTAAAGAATGTATTGTGGAGTGAGAGAAATTTATAGTTCATTATGTTTGTAAACATTTCGTTTTATGTATTTTACATTTCAGAATGTAATAATAAAATGAGACTTATACATCGATGCGACTTATCTGTATTTTTTCTTGTATTTATTTTATATTTCTCTGTATTTGTCTTGTATTTTTGGGTGAACTATCCCTTTAAGAAGCACTAGGAGTGAGAACTAAAGAACTGAATAATGCAGTAAGAATGTAGCCTAACAGACCTGAGAGAAGCTTCTCTGTGATTTCCATCAGGTCGTGATAGTCCGCATAAGCCATGTAGAACTCGCATGTGGTGAACTCAGGGTTGTGGGTGAGATCGATGCCTTCATTACGGAACTGACGCCCAACCTCATACACGCGGTCGATTCCTCCGACTACTAACATCTGAAACATTGATGAAAGTTAGATATCTAATATAACTCAAGAATTTCAACATTTCAAATTTGACCAGCTGCTGCAGTGACACATTTACCTTATGGTAAAGCTCAGGAGCAATTCTCATGTAGAGTTTCATATTGAGCTCATTGTGGTGGGTGACAAAAGGTTTTGCTACAGCACCACCAGGTATCACATTCATCATTGGTGTTTCAATCTGTAAAACACATTCATAAATCGCAACCAGTAAAAGAAAGAAACCTCTCTCAATCTGCACTGCTTGTTCTTGTGGACAACATCTTTACCTCAAGAAACCCAAGCTGGTCCAGAAAGCTGCGGAGATAAGTGATAATCTTGGAACGGGTAACAAACTTCTGTCGCACAAAGTCATTAAGAATCAGATCCAGATATCGCTGACGGAACCTGGTTTCCTAAAGGAACAACGAAAAAAAAGATCATGCAGATCAGTATATGACATCATGAATGACGAATGAAGCATTCGATTTCTTGCAATTTGGCAATATAACCAATAAACGCAAATGGCCTCTTGCATAGTAAAAGATGAGTGTGCATACAAAACGAATAAATTAATTTCCCCTTAACCCTTTTTACTCTACTGAACAGATAAAATGCAGCTCTTTGCTCTAAATTTCAGTGATTTATTTTGGACAGGTGAAAATCCTTCCTCTGAATGCATTGCATAACACATAATACATCAGATAAATTCATTAATGGGCATCTACTGCCAACTGTGACTGTGTAAATGTTAAAAAGTCAATGTCGTTGCAGAGAGCATTAAGTAATATTAAAAATACTATTTTTGAATATTTGAATATTAATGAAATAAAAGGCCACTTAAGAGTACACATTCATGACTTAACACACTTAAGTACTTTTAAAAAGTGCACTTTATATTGTCAAATTAAAAATTTTACTTTAAAAGTACATTATAGTAAATCATTGTTTTATTAATCTTTTGATGTGTTGACTAACATACTAAAGCACATGTAAAGTGATTATAATTAACTGTAGCGTTATTTGATATATTTAAAGTTGATCTATTTTAAATGTACTAAATTGCAACATCATTACAAATGTGTAATTACAAATATATTTAATACATGATATACAAGTTTCAATGGAAATTACATTACGATAACTGCTTGTCAGTAAATTCAGCAGTACCAGGGTTTCTGCAGGTTTCATCAAATTTTTAAATTTTTAATGCCATATATACATATGACGTCATCTATCGACTTTTAACTAATTAATTATATATATATATATTTTTTTTTTTTTTTTTTTTTGTTAAAAGTCGATAGATGACGTCATATGGCAATTATAATATTCATTATGTCATTAAGTTGCATTCGCATTCTGCCAAGTGTCAGCCCTTTAGATTTGTTTGCTTCTCTACTGCTACTCTTTGTGCTCACATAATGTATTTTAATGCAGCCAAAATCCCAATAAAACTATTTAATCTATTTATTTTTCTTTTTGTTGTCAGACAATGTGAAATAGTGACTGAAACGTGGCCCATTAAGACTACATGCAGGGCTCGACATTAAGCCTCGTCATGTGCTTGTCCTATGGAGAAGTAAATCGGTCATTCACTTGTCCGAGTAAAAAAGTTGCTTGTCCGGAAAAAAAATAGGATTTTTGTGTGGTGTAAATATAAATTTATTCTGAAGCAATATTCTTTCATTCAGAATATTCTTTCAGAATATTGCAGCTCTGACATATGATAACAATGGTAACACTATAGGGCTGTTACCAATCAAATTAAATCATTTACAATAAAAAAAAAAATACAACTGCATTAAATAATGTTATGAGATTGTTTTAAATATTTTTTTGAAAATACAAGAAATGTTGGGGTGAAAATGATAGTAAATCGCCAGTAGGTGGCAGCAAGTGACCGTCTTAATAAGTGAGTCATTCATTCAAATGATTCGTTCAAACGGCTGATTCATTCATGAATGAGGCAGCTGTTTATGAATGGGTCACTGAATCATTGACTCAACCAATTCGTTCAAATCGCTGAATCACTCAAAAACACGGTTGAGTGTTGCTGTGAGATGCGCGATGGTTCTGCTGTGATGTTTATTTGGAACTATTTTCGCTGCTAAAACAGAACAAATTTTTACCGCAGTATTTAACCGAGTTTCTTGTGTGTGCTGCGCTTATTTGTTTCCATTTCTCCTGTTACCGTCAGTTCATTATACATTATATAACCTATTATTATCCACTATCGATCGCCCCTTGCACTAAATATAATAAATGAACAGAGCAGACGCAGATAGAGGTGCGCCTGCGGCAGGGAAGCAAGATCTCGTGCTTGTGCGGCACATAAACTGGAAAGTCTACTTGGGCTGGGCCGCTGTCCAAAACAGCGTTACGGCAATTGTGCACCGGCCGGAAGCCGTTACCAAACTGGTTCTGTGTGTGTATCACACCAATGTTCATATTTTGCAACAGCAAATCAAAGTTATTAATTATGAAGGCTATATTCAAAATAAACCGGTAGTATTATTTTTCTTCAAAACTATCTAAAATTTTTAATGCCTGTAGGAATCAAATTTAATGACATTTAATGCCTTTTAAGGCCTTAATTTTCGCAAAATCCATTTAATGACTTTTAATGCTTTTTAATGCCCCGCGGAAACCCTGCTTTATTTTAAGGTGTCAGTATTACAGTGTAATTATACATTTAGGTACTGAGTAATAATAATTAACAGCATGTACTTACTATAGGTTTAGGGTTAGGATGAGGGTTTGGTTTAGGGTTAATTGCATGTAATTATGCATAATTTCTAGCTATTACTACAGTAACTACATGTAACGTGTAACAATGACACTGTAAAATAAAGTGTTACCCATATTAGTTTTTGCTGTGTCTTACTAATCTTTACCTTGTCTTTCAGGCCAAAGTGAAGGTGGGGAAGCATATGAAGGCACGGAGACAACAGCGTCATCTCCACTGGGATGATGCTCAACTCGCCCTTCTTTGTCTTGCCAGGGTTCCCCCGGACACCAATGATGTCCCCGCGCCTTAATTTGTTGTTGATGTGCACAAAATCTTCTTCTGATTTGTAGTTCCTAAGAATAAAAGAACAAAACACTGGTTACATTACTGCGTCCAATTGTGAAATGACTGTGAAACATGATGGTGTAGAGTGCAATTCCAACCTGGAGTTGGCCATGACCTGCAGCTTGACTCCTTCTCCTCGCAGGTCATAGAACAGCAGCTTGGCACCGGAAGCCCTCTTAGCGTGGACACGACCTTTCAATAAAGCAAAAACACAAAGGCACAAAATTAGTAAAGTATCAAATTGTATTTTAAAATGATGTTTCAGATCAGGCAGCAGAAATGTCTCTTTTTGTAAAAGAAATATTAATTCTTCACATTTTTAAGAGGATGAAATTTGTGTTAAGCATTAGCAACGCCTGTGGGTGGACTTGTGGCATTTATGTGGTATTCAACCCAGACGATTTCTTTAACTGCTTAAAATTAGTGAACTTTCAGCAACCAAAAATATTCAGCTGAAACAGCAAAAAAAAAAAAAACGAAACAGTGATGTTCAATTAGCGATTCTCCGATGCCATATTTTGACTATCAGCGTGTATTTCATGCCCACAACATAGATAAACTGCAACAGGCAAACATGTCAGCCGTGTGGACGTGATGGACAGATGGGTGGATGGTTTTCAGCTGATGCGTGAAAAAACTTCACTAAACATTATTTGTAGTGCATCTGCCATCCAATAATCACAATAAGCTTGTGCATTATTATTTTTGATATGAAAACGTTTCAGCTTTCAAATTCTGTCAATTTTATCACAAAACTCAAGCAATAACTGTAGTTTTGGCACTCTTTAACGTGGCGTGAAAGATCACTGTAGCCGCTTCATGAAACGATCATCTCTTCCTCTTTACTACTAGTTATAGCACAAAATAAACATGAATGAGTATCAGAAGGTGTTGAAATATACTGTACAACTTACTGAAATGTATCATGTCTCATGTAATCGCTCAATTAGTGTTTCAACCATGGAAAGATGAACAGCTTGTAAACTGTCACTTAACGTTACACTTACCTCAGGAAAGCCATTGAATGACCATAAAATAATGACTCTAAAGAGGAGTATTTAACTAAATGTATGCACTATTACATTTTCATTACATTTTTACTTGTTGTCTTCTTTATTTAATGCATGTTTAAATAAATCTGAAAACTTGTTATTACAGCCACCATTTAAAGGGGACCTATTATGCCCCTTTTTACAAAATGTAAAATAAGTCTCTGATGTCCCCCGAGTGTGTATGTGAAGTTTTAGCTCAAAATACCCCACAGATACTTTTTATATAGCATGTTAAAATTGCCATTTTGTGGGGGTGAGCAAAAATGCGCTGTTTTTGTGTGTGTGTCCCTTTAAATGCAAATGAGCTGCTGCTCCTGGCCCCCTTTCAAGAAGGCGTAGCTTCAAGTGCTCATGCAACAACAAAACAGGACAATCTCACGCACTGAAAATGTCAGAAACTGTCAGTAGCAGTGTTCAGCCTTATATGTTCGAACTGGAGTCGGACAATGATGCCCACAGAGCCAAAGAACATATGCTGCATGGAGATAGAACAGGTATAGTTTAATTTAATTACGGTTATAACGCATGTTGTCATCTTGCTTTTATTCACTATTAATACAAGCCTGTTGTAGCGGACCCCATCCAAATGATGGCCAAAACTTTACTGATGAGTTTTATGAAGTTTATTATATTTCACAAAAGATGAAGAGCCCGTTTTCACTCCAGAAAAATCACCGTAAGAACTGAATATAAAACAGTGTGCATTAAAGTCTTATCCGTAAACTCTCTCCCCCTTGCATTAACATCAATATACACAGCAAATTAGATTAAAATACTGGTTACAACCAACAGTAAACAAATGAATACAGACCTTATGCATTTTCGAGGGGGGTGCTTAATAAACTGGTAAACGTTATATCCATAAAACAACTCTGATGAAATGTAATAAAGTGTGCTCTGCCTTTCATTACTGCCATGACCAGTATTGCTCCGGAGACTATAAGCTGGATCACGAACAGTTTGTACTGATCCATCCTTGAGTAACAACTTTTTAGCAAAACCTGTGTTTTGTATTGTCCCTTTGTACTGAAATGACTTGCACAGACATAAACAAATGTAGGTATATGGGGGTGCATTCCCTTCAAAAATAAAACTTTTGGTCATTTTCGTGCCTCACTACTTAAAATACAAGTAGAAAACATTTACCTGATAAATTGAGGACAACATCTGTCAAGTGTTCCCCTGGCTGAAGGTGGTTATATCGCTCAATGAACTCAGTAAGCGACAAGTCCACATTGAACTTGTGAGGATACGGGTCTTCAGCTGTTCCCTTCAAGGCTTGAATGGCTTGTGAACGTATCTTGAAGTATTGCTGTATTGAAAATATGAGAGGTAAGATGAATCAGTTACAATTGATTCTGAATCTATGGGACTTCCATAATCAATACTCAACGTACATTTGGGTCCAGAGTTTCCTCATCAGCCCCATATGCATTTTGCTGTGGCTTGTCATTGGTCTCCTTCTGTTCCTGCTGTTCTTTGACCTTGGCTTCCTTCTCAGCTGCCTTCTTCTCAGCTTTCATGCGCCTTTTCAGCTCACTAAAGACATAGGGTAGAAGCTCAGTCACCATGCGGAGAAACACTGCTAGCATTGCTGTCGAACATGCTGTGGAAGTCTCTAGCAAGCACATTTTTTTAGTGACAAAAGGTTGGTCGCTTTTCACATTAAATGGAAAGACCACCAACCTTTTGCCACATCTCCAGCGACTTCCTTGAATAAGCAAAGGCAGGCTTTGTGAACTGGGAAGAGCAAACGTCTGAGCCCTGAACGCTTGCAGCCTGCATATTCTGACCAGAGTCAACATGATGCGAACGCCCTATTTGATGAATCAAAACAAAAAAATAGGGTCAGATTTATTGCACCCTTACAAAAACGTACCATGGTACAGGAATGATGATATATGGTGATACCATTGTACTTTGGAATTAGTTTTCACTATCATAAATGCATATTGGTATCAGTTGTTTTTTCAAATAATGTGGACAGTAACACTTTACAATAAGGTCCCATTAGTTAATGTTAGTTACTGCATTAACTAACAATGAGCATTACATTTGTTTCAGTACGTAATAATCTTAATGTTAACGTTAGTTAATATAAATATGACTGTTTGTTGTGAGTTCATGTTAGCTTATTCATTAAATAATATTAACAGATACAACTTGATTTTAATAATGTATTAGTAAATGTTACAATTAACATTAAGTAATGTTAACAAAACCTTACTGTAAAGTGTTACCATGTGGACAAATTCTAGAATAAAAATACTGCAATTATAATGTTACTTTACAACGACTAACACAGCTGACCACGAAAGAGTCGTTCTTTTGAGTCGAATATTTCCGATGAATCGTTTGAGTCGGTTCACAAATAAGAACCATCTCTTTGGCTGAATTCGAAACAGCATACTACTCTAACTATTTCTGTTGTAGTAGTAGTATTTTATATATTTTAATTGCCATGTCAGCATCTACGGCTACCTTCATGGCAAAAACTGAGTTGCAATAATACAAGAATAAACCATTTCTGTATGCTATTCCGAATTCAGCTTTGGTCCGATACGTAATGACCCTAAAACCGATAGTGAAAGCATTCAGAGTGATTAACTGATAAAGGCGGAAAAACAAGATACTTTAATAACCTAATCGCGGGGACGTTACAGTAAGATATGTTTACGAAGTCACGACGTAAAATAATCGCCGAATCGGTTCTTTGAAACACTAAAGAGTCACGGAAAATTCTGACCTCTCTTAAACAAATACGCCATTAGCTTTCTGCAGACCCTCCACGGAATTATGGGGAATGAAGTTGTATTTTGGACAACTAAGTGCTACCGGCTGTGCCATTTGAGGATTTACAAGCATAAACTTATTCGCATAGATGCTGGCGAGAGAGAATTATTGGCACAAACATTATACACGATGAATCGGAATCAAAACACGCTGTCAACCGTGTTCACGCGGATCTAACTGACCACGTTGCCCGGCATGCGTTTTATCCCGAATCTCACAGCAGTGAAAGTCGCGCTAAGCCACACAATGCACACATGCAAACTTCTGTTTAGTGTTTCGTACAGAATCATCATAATCGCTGTAATCTTATAAATGTATACTTTTTGCTGAGTTTGTCTCCATCCACAACAGCTCCGTCTGCCATCTTCTCCGCGCTCTTCCGCCACACACACAACACCAGCAGTGGGACTGAACGAGAGCACCCGTGCTGTGAAGCCAGATATAAAACACAGCAGCAATAAACTAGCTAATATTAAACCACATTTCAGTGTAAAAGTGCCGTTGCTTGGGGTTGCATCAGTTCCTTTTTTCTTGTAATTTTTTATTTTTTTTATAAATATTTGCATATTAACCTTAACAACAGAAAGAGAAATGTTCATTCATAATATAAAACGAATAACACATTATGTTACACATTATGGTTAAATTACGAAACTGTAAAATATAAATATAAACAAAAAATAACAATAAAACAAAAACAAATAAAATCGTAGAAAAAAGATGTCAAATCCACTGAACTACAAATATATATCTTTATATATATATATATATATAATTTCATTTTCTGTCATGTTGCATCAGTTCTTGTATTTCTACAATTTCACATATAAAATCTGAGGCACAAAAAATAACCCTCCCTTTATTGATATGTGGAATGTATTTAACCTGTTAATATATTTATTTAATTCTGTGAATTAAAAATAGGCCTACACATAGATCTCTTTTGAAGTAGTGTTAATATATTTTTTCTCTTTAATAACTTATAATACATGCAAGGAAGCTTCTATGTTGTCTGAATATGTAATATATATTTGACTGATATAAAATCATAGTTATAACGTTTTAAATATAGTCCTATCTGATCTGTATTGTCTAGTCATTTTTAGGTGACGAAATGAAATGTAGGACTTCTGGGAAATGTAGGAACAAGAAAACGCTATTGGCTGAGAGCAGTGACCTCTTTTGCTCAGAAAACGTTACTGCAGTTCTCTTCATTTATTGCAAACACAGGAAATAAATCAAACTAATGAAAATAAAGTATTACAACTGTACTTATTATTACTAGTTATAAGCATTAATAATTATTTAATCCTAACTTCACTTTACAATAATTTGATTTCATTTTAGGCCGATTACAGCCACTTTCACAGATGGAAAAAAAAAGGTGGAAAGACGATAAAAATTGAATAATTTCTGTGGTTCTAGTCTTTGCATCTGTTTATTTGAGTTTTAATTCAGGTCTCCTCTGAAGGAGTAGAATTAGTGTAGCTGTCACAAAACAACAACAACAACAACAACAACAACAACAAAAAACGATCCTAGAAATGCGGTCCTGAAACTGCAGTCTGGTATTGCAGGAAGAAATATAGTATTGATTTTCAGAACCAAAAGCATGATTGACAACAAAAGCACAACTCTGTAATTATTTTTATTTAACCTATTTTTATTGATGCATAGCAGCAAATTTACAGAAAAATAGCTGCAAGAGTAAAAATGCCCCAACAAAAGCAAAATACTTCTACATGATATTTTGTAGCCTAAATTGTCACAATTATGTCAGAAGTAATTTTATTGCATACAACGGAGACTTCCAAATCAGACAACACAATATAGCTAACTGACACATTAAAGTATATTGCCATAAGACTGACATAATATTGACATTCATTATGGCACATTAGGAATTACCATACATTAATTAATAAGCAGCAGAACCGTAACAAAGTTCCTCTTTGCTAAAGGATTAAAGAAGTCCAAATGAATATGCACTCAGTCTAACTGCATATCAGTTTAAAAAAAAAAAGAAGCATATATATATATATATATATATATATATATATATATATATAAACATATATATATATATATATATATATATTTAAAAAAAAAAAAAGAATTGTGGGTTTTTGTAAGAAAAATATTGCTTATTCTTTATCTAATCAATTTAAAGGAGCAGCAAGCGATTTCTGAAAAAAAAAAAAAAAAAAAACGCTGTTGAAAGTGGATCGGACCGAACGCCACAACAAACTTGTAGCCAATCAGCCGTAGGGGGCGTGTCCACTCACGACAGGGGAGGAGCATAGACTGTAAAAAAAGATGGACGACACCTTCACTCTCTTCCATTGTAGTAACTGAAGCTGCCAGTGTGCCAATATGGCGCTGACATCTTGAGTCCGAGTCTGCGCAGTAGCAGAGATCATATTATTATAGGGAGATGAGAGGGTCTGTATCTCTTACTATTGGAGAAAGCGTAACGGCTAACTTAATCACGTGCGGCACCTCTCAACCTATAGTGTATTCCCTGTGTACCGCCTCTGGTCTCCTTCCCTGCGTACCGCCACAGCCGGAGCGTTAGCATTAGCCGTTACGCTTTTATGGCTAAAGGTTGCAGGCAGTAGTGAGCGCGAAGTGGAGACGCAATATCAAGGTCCCGCCCACACTCAGAACAACTCATTATTTCGGTGTGAAATAAACAGTTATGGAAATGTAGAAATTAAAGTTAAAGCTCCAATCTCCCTGCGAAGATCCAGAAAAAAGTCCGTTGGCGCCTCATTGACTACTTCACTCAGAGAAGCTGTCAATCTCAGCTGTCAATCATGACATCTCACCCCCGTTTTTATAGCATCAAATAACTAAATAAAACCAAACTTATTTAAAGAACGAACACTTGAACTAACACCAGCGTGATAAAAAAAACTACCTAAAATGACAGAAACCGTTTTGGAAAAGAAATGTTTAAAGTGTAATTTGATTGTTTAGTTTGTCTCGCGTCCCATTACATTTCGTAGAGAGGGCGGGGTTTATGACCTATACTGCTTCCAGCCACTTGGGGGCGATCGAGACGCTTTGGCTTCACTTTTCAGGACTTGTGTGGCACGCTTGGGGAGGAGAGAGAGCTAGCAAGAGGGAGATTTGAAGAAAGACTGTAGAAAGAGAGATGGCTGAGAGACATTACAAAAGAGAAACGCTCAGAAGAATATCACTGGAAAAAGAAGGAATATGATCAGCTTTCCAGCACTGGAGAGACCGAAGCGGGAAGGCCTGAAATCGGACGCCGAGGTTGCGTTGTTTCTGCTCCATACGTGAGTTACATTGGTTTTGAGTGTGTGCTGCTGGTGACTAACAATGAACTCTTGCTTGTATTTACTCGTGTACTGTGTATTCATTTTTTGTTCTTCCTTGTCAAATTCGTTCGTCATCTTTGCTTTATTTTGCTTCGCTTCTGCTGCTATGATAAAGAGACATCCACTTTTGCATTGCCTGTTCGTGCATTTTGGGGGCGGAGCAATGAAGGGAACGGCGTGTTTGTTTTGGTCGATTTCAAATATCAACAGTGTTTCTCAGAAATCGCTCAGAAATGCACCTTTAAGGTGAAACATATAACACATAGCCTACGTATCCATTGTGGAACAAATTTTTAAAGGGGTGTCGTTTCATGACCAGTCAAAATACGCAATGGCCAGGAAATTATCTGCTTTTAAATACAAATCAGAAGGCACAACTAATCACTGTATATTTACCACGCCATGCAACCAATATAAAAATTATTTGGTTTTAGTAAATTTAGAGGCACATTGTTTGGTATGAATTTTAGTGACTGGGATGAGTAGGAAGAATGTATGTCTCAATATATAAATAAATGAAACAATTTTTGATATGCAAAGCCTCACTTGCAATATTAAACTTTATTATATTTATTTAAAAAAAAAAAAAAAAAAAAAAAAAAAACGACCAAAGAACAGACACTGTACCTACATACTTGTGTTCCTATTACATTTTGTTGATTTTCTTTTAATTTATAAATATTTTATTTTAATTTATAAATGTTATGTCACCCAAAACAGATGATTAGATTTTAAATTGAACTATAAATAATTCATAATTGGTCCCAAGAATAATACAAAATAGAATTTTTAGGGGCAATGTTTGTTTATATGGCTTATATTTCCCAAAAGATTGATGAAATCATTATAAATCCTATAAAAATCCAGCTCAGTTGAGAACCATGATCCTTTTGCTATAGTGAAAGTACAGGAATGTACAACCAAATCACTGCATTATAATAATGATTCTCAACAATGTCTCTATAGCCTAACCATGATGTTACAATAATATATGGGATACACACACACACATATTTTTCTTTAAAAGATATGACATAAAAGAAATATGTTATTATTATGCATTTTAATCAAATTCTAATATGCATTGATTCTAATTTTGAAAATTCTTGAGACACAAAAATAAATATTTTCTAAAAAGAGGTCTGGTGAAAAAGTAAATATTCACATAAATATTGAGTATTATAGAAAAAAATAACAATTAGTATTGTACAGAGATGAAGACTTTTTTTCCAGTTCCCGTTCACAGTTCTTCCCCATGCAGAGATATAAAAAAGCACCCTTCAAGCAAAACTTCTCCAAAAAAAAGAGGATCAAATAGTCTCTACTAAAAAGTAGGCATAAAAATCACCCAAGATTCTGAGCAAAGAAAATGGTCAAAAAAAATTGACATTGAATACCAAACATAGCAGGCTCAAATGAGCCATTTCTGTGACATTACAGAGAACAGCTCCCTCATAATGTATACATTTTCACCCTTATGCTAACAACAAAATCTGCCAACTAACATCACATCACCCTAATATTAAGCACACAAACTAGTTTGGCAGCTTTACGTCATGTCTGACACTACAACACATACATGAGCTTGATATTACCAGAAATATATAGCTCACACAATGTTTCTCTACATTCATAACAAACTCACTTCATTACCGAATACACAAACACTGAACCAACTGAGCCACAAAACTGACCAATTTTTGATAAAGTAGATAAAATATTTGACATGATCTTCAGTTTTTGACATGCCAACGGATTTTAGTAGGATTTAAGTATAAGTGACTGATAAAAACGATTTCTGCTACAAAAGATAAAGGGTTGCTTCCCCAGCATATGTAGCATTTGTATTCACTGTATATTCAGAGAACTTGTCGATAATACTGGTTGGACACTCCCTTCTAATTTGCCAAAAAAAAATGCAATCAGCCCTGTTCCAGCGTACCAGACACTGGTAAATAAAATAAAATAACCTACCACGACGACACAAAATGATTTGAGCATCAACTGTCAATATTTTAGAATCATTATAAGAATAAATTTAATAATGACACACTTTTAGAGGTATTATCAGAAAATATGTCACGCATACACATGTATATAGGACACTCAGACATGCAAAACATAGACATCGATCTAAATAAGATGGCAAGAAATGACTTAGGTAAACCAAAATCAAAAATAAATATCAGAAGCTTTGTTTTTTTAGATTACTGATAACTGCTTGTCTGATTTTTAACTAGGAATGTGCATTTCTAATTGGTAGTATTATATGAATTAGTCTAAAATAGACAGGGATGAAAGACAGTAGAATTATGTATACAGTAAACATAGTTTGAGATAGAAAGCTTGATGAAATGTCAATGAGTCAGGAATAACTAACCACACTGAAAACATATATAAAGTGCTAGAAGGAAAATGCCAAAACACATTTGTTTTCTCACTTATATTCTAAGTGAATGTACATAATATGTATATTCTACACAATTTATTTCCCCATTTGACTAAATAAAAGATTTTTCAAAAAGAAAAATAGCTTATAGATACTCAGGTGTGTCAGACAAAAAGGTATTAATGACTGTTTACAAAAAATAAAATTGTCACTGCAGACTGCTTCTATCAGGCATTCTTGATTATTTGCTAAAAATAGACATCACAAAGTTAACCAAGGCTCACTGAGAAAGTGGGGTGTCTGCAAATCACGTTCAGGCGTAACTCCAGTAGTCCCGCGTGTCCTGGTCTTCTCAAAAAGCTCTCTCTGTCACTGTAAAAGTAAAGAGATACTCAAGGCACCATTTTAGTTCCTCAGACTGCCACACAATGAAAGCCTTTTGAGAATCTCTAGGTTTCCAGGTGCCTAAAATATCCTATTGTGTACTCAAGGAACTTCAATAACTGCCTTAAAGCCTTTATTTATGATGGGGTTGCTGCAGAACCAGTGACAGTCTTTACAGCGGGAACATATGGGTTGCATTTTCTAAGTTCCATGGAAAACCGCCCTTCTTTAAGGTTCTCCAGAGGGTTCTGCCATTGTGCCTACAAATTGCAGGTCAGAATTTGTATACCATGGATTTAGTTGTGCTTCTTCAAGAGATTTTGCCAAATCTTTCAACAGGCGACTCTACTTTCTCAGTGTCAATGTGTAGCGTGAAATAAAAGTGAATGGCCTACTCTTGCTATTTCTTGTAAGGGGTATGATCAAAGTATCTCCAATCCTATATTTTTTGCAATATCCAAAATAAAGGATACCAAAATATCCAATATGTGTGCAAGAAATATCTACAATCATATGGAATGGAGCTATTGGGCAGCTAAACCTTGAAGACCCTAGTAGGAGTGGGAGATGTTATTGCCTTGCTCCTGAAGGCTCACCAGAAGATCATCAATCTTCTCCATGTTCTGAGAGGTTGTCAAGGTGCTTGGCGCATTTCCAGGGTCTGGCATGGACTGCCCAAGTAAAGACTGGATTTGACCCTCACTTTCTTGCTGGCTCTGTCCAGACTGACTGATGGCAATGATCTGATCAGACAGTGTAGATCCTTGGCTGTTCATCAGCTGACGGCACTCTGCAGGAAAGAAATCATTAGAATGAGTTACGACTCTGAATTATGAGACAAACAAGTCTAAAGCATGTTTAAGAATATTGCCTAACCATTCTGGATCTCAAAAAGGAAGAGGTCGGGCTGCTGATTCTGGTTGGGCTGGTTGAGGCTTCCATCCATTGTAGTCTGAAAGAGTTGACCAGGCTGTTGTACTGGAGAGGAAGAGCTGGTTTGAATTCCGGTTACATCACTCTGTGGTGCAAAAAGGGTTTCTTGAGAAGCCATACCCCCTTGCATGTTGGACTGGGCCATGAAGAGGTTTACAGACTGTGAAGGGCCTGTACCAGAACTTGGTGCCAACTGCATTGGTTGCTGGTCTTGGAAAATGGGCTTATTCGAGGATGGGTTGACCACCATACTAGTCTGATCCTGAAATGTCATGGGTTTAGACGACTCCTGCTGCCTGACTGTAACCATGCTGGCCTGAGAGAAGGGATGGGAAGTGCTCTGTTGTTCTGGAGAAGCTAGGCTGCTGTTGTTCATCGATCCTATCTGAACTTGTCCACCGAATAATAGATTTGAGGTTTGCTCTTGTGTTACTGGAGAATTTAAGGACCCAAGGAGTAGACCAGCCTGCTGTTGCTGACCAGGGGAGAGTTTGCTTGGTGACTGGGAGATACTCTGGAAAATGGAGCCTGGTTGGGCATGCTGTGGTGACTGCTGCTGCTCCATCGGAGTGCCTTGCTGAATGGGGGACAGTTGGGTTGGAGTTTGAAATACAGATTGGGCCTCGAGAGTCCCCTGCATAGAAGTGAGGAAAGCCAGTTGCTGTGGCTGACTGGCATTAACAGCAAGTTGAGCTGGTACAGCATTCTGGGAAAGAAACATACTGGTTGCAGAGGGCTGAGCTTCTACAGACATGTTGGACCCACTGAGAACCGTGAGATTGCTTTGGAAAAGGGAAGCTTGGACCGGATCCTGGTTGGGTGAGGTCTTCTGTGTGTGGAAAAGAGCCTCCTGTGGGCTTTGGGCTTCGGTCATGGCCGAAGGGTTGTGAAACAGGGAAGGTGTGGAATGACTGGATTGCTGCTGAAGAAAGCCAGTTGCTTGTTGAAACAAGGTTGCTTGCTGCTGCTGCTGCTGTTGTTGTGATGGGGGTTGCTGGAAGAGGGAACTTCCATTCTGCACCATTCCCTGGGAAGAGCTCTGTTGCTCTGAACTACAATGAATCTGAACCTGGGGCTGAAAAAGCTGATGTTGAAGGTTCTCCAGAGCTTGCTGCTGCTGGTGTTGCTGCTGTTGCAGCTGGATTTGCTGCTCTTGATGCTGGATGTGCTGCTGCTGTTGCTGAATTTGCTGCTGTTGTTGCTGAATTTGCTGCTGCTGTTGTTGGATTTGCTGCTGCTGCTGTTGAAGTTGATGTTGTCTTTGCTTTGACAGTGAATTCTCACTCTGGAGTTGGATGTTGCAGAATCCCTTTGCTTGCAGCTGCCGCACAGCCTGCTCCAGTTGTGCCACCTCATCTGGAGGTAGAAGTGAGAGCTGTTGCTGCGGGTTGTCATCTATTTGGGACATCCCCACCACTGATCCGCCACTGTTGCCCGATCTCTCCTGTCCAAGACTGTCTCTGTGTTCCAAGAGGAATGGCTGAACTCCTTGCTGGAGAAGAGATTTATTAGGCACATGGAAAGAGCCGCTAGGTGGAAGATTCTGTTCCTGGATGGTGCTGAATGGTTCCTTGTTGGAAAAGACAGAATTCGGAGATTGATCCTGTTCTCTTGTTTGGTGTGCCAGCGGACTGGAAAATTTGCAGTTATTGGTGGAGATCTCAGTACTCATGTCTAAGGCTTGCTGGGCTGAATTGATGACTTCAGAGGTCTGTTGGGTTCCAAACAGGATAAACATAGGCATTTATCAAATTATGTGGAAATGCTTGATGCGGTACTGATTTATTGTGGTGATTTCGGTCTCATGACTTATACAAACCTTGAAGGCAGAGGGGTTACTGGAGACCTCCATTGGTGTGGCCTCTTCTCGTTTAACAAGAGGCAAAACTGGAGTCATCAAGGCAGTATCGATTACTGTATGAAACAACAGACAGAAGGCCAGTGACACTTATATTTCAGGAAATACCCTGACACTCATAGCTCAACATTACATTATGTGACGTAAATAGTAACATAAGCCGCATTTCCACCACAGGAACTTTCCCCAGGAACTAGGGACCTTTGGGTGGTACTTGGTGTGTTTCGACCACAGGAACCAGGGTCTAAATGAGGTTCCAGGTAAAAATTTCCCCCTCAGAATGTTCCTGCTCGCTAGGTAGTAATTTTTCAAAGTTCAGGAACTTTCGGGGGTGGGACTTGGGCGCTGAACATGCTGGTTGGTTGAGTTCACGCAGCATTTTCATTGGTTAACTCCAGCATTTTTTTCAAATTTCAACCACCATTTTTAAAAGTCTGTTGCGGTGCGTGCAGTAAGAGTTGTTTGCTATTCGAATCAACAATTGAGTTTAAAAATTACGACCTATGGACACAAAATGAGGTTCAGGCTTTATTAAGCTTATATGCAGAGGACGAAATCCAGCAGGAACAGGAAAGTCACGTGCAGTCCTACATTACCGGACTCTTCTTCTCTGTACTTTAGACTGCAATGGGAACGAAGACAGCAACAGGTCTGGGGGGAAAAAAGTTCCTGGGACAAACTGTTCCAGGTAATTTAGGTGGAAAAGAGGCTATAGATGTTTGCTCACCTTTTATTTGTTCAAAACAACAAGGTGTCACTGGAGGCAAGACTTCCTTTTTCACAGAAGAATCGACAGCTGAAAAATTTGTTTCAAAATTAGTGATTTTTCTGAATGGTAAACTGTTATAGCACAGTGTTTCCCAACCCTGTTCCTGGAAGCACACCAACAGTACACATTTTCAAACTCTTCCTATTCAAATACAACTGATTCAACTCATCAGCTCCAAGACCTGACATGGATGGGTCAGATAAGGGAGACATACAAACTGTGTACTGTTGGTGTGCATCCAGGAACGGGGTTGGGAAATGGGGGTGGAGATTAAACTGACCTGTCTCTGGACTGTATGTAAATGGTTGAACATCATGGGACCGTCCGGCATTTGTAACAACATAGATACCAACAGATACAGGAGATGTGATAGCTGGATTTTGATATGGAGGAACTTTGACAATAAGGTGATTCTAAAAGGGGAGAAAGTCAAAGATTAAAAGATTTATTTACACCTCAAAACCATTTTTGGCTACATTTATGTAAATTTTGTACCCTTTGTATCAGTATTTGTGGCAGTTAGTTGTGTCAAAAAAAGAAGTATAAACTTCATTGCGTACTGTTTGTGTATCTAGGTCATCAATCTGCCATTCTTTCCAAATTCATGTCAGGCAACAATTGGGGACACTGATGTCTGTGACCTGTGCAAAGCTGCCTCTATTTTTGCAGCGCTTGATCAGCCCACACAGTCAAATAATAGACACAGCAGATGCTATGGCTTACCTGATGGAAAAACTCCATGTCAATGTCAGCCTCTGCCTTCCAGGACTTATCATCTGCTACAATCAAACAGGCCGAGGTTAAACAGTGCAAGTGTTGTGCAGGAAAAGCTGCACAGAAAAGGGCATGATGCTTTTTAACATGTAAGGATACCTGAAGCATTCTCCTGAAATATGACCTTGGTTCCTTTGAGAAAGTTTTTTCCAATAATAAAGACTTCACTCCCCCCTTTAACCGAACAGCTGTGTAAACTCTTCTTGAGAATCTCAGGTACTCCTGCAGGTTGGGCTATAAAAACAGAACCAATCGGAGAAAGAGAGAAGAAGACCATTAGGATACACAGCCAGGTAATGATGTTTCTGTGCAGCAGACCATGAATAAAAATTTTGTTTCTGCACATCTGACATTATGTGTGGGTCAACAAATCCATATAGCCAAATCAGCCTGTGACTAGCAAAAAACCTGGAAACTTCTGCTTTGTATCCACACAAGGAAAGCAAGAAGGGACACAGATAATATGCTGGTAATGCATAAGCAGAAATGCATTTACCTAGTTTCACATTTCTGCTTTTATATGAATTACAACTTGTCAATTGATTAAAAATTTTAATTAGTTGCATGATAATCAAACAAATTGCCTACGAATTAATCCTTCACATACTGTATGCGCTATTATATTCTGTCTTCAATATTTGCTTCAGTATCAACTTTTTTTTTAGCGTTTCACGCCATGAGCACCGCAAGACATTGTGTCAATGCAACAACACCTCCAGTGCTAAAAGCAGCACCCAGTAAGTGTTGTTGGAAGCCAATTATAGTTTAAATATGGATATTTTTCTTACAAAAAACCACCAATTCACTTCAGAAGGCCTTTATTAACCCCCTGGTGTCGTATGAATTGCTTTTATGATGGATGGATGCACTTTTTTGGACTTCAAAATCAGGAGCGCCATTCACTACCATTATAAAGCTTGGAAGAGCAAGGATATTTTTGAATATAACTTCGATTCTGTTTGTCAGAAAGAAGATAGTTATATACACCTAAGATGGCTTGAGAGTGAGTAAATCATGGGATCATTTTCATTTTTGGGTGAACTATCCCTTTAATGAACAACAACCCTAGCAAATGTGTTTTCTGTCCTTACTAACACAATGAGGGATAAATCAAAACCATTTTCTGTGGTAACTGACAGAATGCTTCAGATGTCAGTAGAACTTAAGTTGTAATCAACCTGGAATATTCCTCTATTTGCTGGCGACACTGAAATTCAATTTTAGTACAATTAATCACAGACCTAGAAGCTCTCTTCAGTAAGCACCTGATGTTCTGCCTTAGACTCATTCTGTCTCCTTTTTTTTTTTTTTTGGCTCTATGGCTTTAATAATATAAACATTCATTATCCCCCCCTCTAATCCCTACCTCTCCTATGTGATGAGAGCACCAGCTGGGCTCGCCAGCAGGGAGATGCTATGAATAACCCAAAGCCACTCACTGCACAGTATGGGAGACGACGAGGTCTGTAACGTGAGCACAGAGCCATCCGGGCGTGGGATGTTGACTCGGAACACCAGTCTGGCACGGGTACTCTTCTTCTTAGATCCAGCCACCCCAATACGGGCCTCCACATCGGCATTCCTGAGCTTCAGGATCCCCACACAGTCTACACTGTAAAGACACCCGGCTGTCAGCTGGACATCTTCAATATCAGTACTTCCAACCACATTTGATCACTACAGCCTCTGGATTAGAAGGCTGGGAATTGTTCTTTTTGGATATTCAGTTCAAAGTTTAATGAACAATTTAAAGCTTGAAAGTCTGATGCAATTCTACAAAGTTGACACGTTGTTACATACGCCAGAGTCATACTGCTGCTGGGATCCAGAGGCACTTCGATGACAGTGGTGCCTTCAATGTCCACTTCCTTACAGGCTGTTGTGTTCCGGCCTGTAACTCTGCAAGCCTGGTAGAACCCATGGGGC
The DNA here is from genome assembly GCA_039654765.1 of Mylopharyngodon piceus. NCBI lineage: Eukaryota > Metazoa > Chordata > Actinopteri > Cypriniformes > Xenocyprididae > Mylopharyngodon > Mylopharyngodon piceus. Next base: position 4,305,264 of record CM077454.1, on the reverse strand, counting down.
TTCACACGTCCAGCATCATTGCCCACAAAAATCTGCAGGACCACTGACTCCTTCACACCCTCAAGCTGCAAGGATCAAGAAACTTGTGGTTAACAGAGCAACATGCATATATATCAATAGTGAAAAGTGAGAACCATGACATAAGACTCATCTTAAATGTACATTCATTTTTTTTCTCCTCATTTAAATGTTTCACATAAAGAAATTAATAGTACTTTTTAAAAAATATGTATAGTCATATGAGATGAGAAGACTCCAGTTCACTGTTACTGTTAACTAAAAATCGTTTTCATTTATCAAAAAAAATTAAATATTACATAAAAACTTAAGAAAGTTAAATGAAAATTAGAAATGTTGCCTAGAATAAAATAAGTTTTAAGTACTAAAACTGAAATAAAAATAAATAGAAATATTAAAAAGTAATAATAAAAATAGAAAAGCTAATTCAAAAAATTAATAAATACTATAATAGTACATAAATAATACTAAAAACACACTACTCAGTCATATCTAAGCCTAATAAAAACTGATGGAGCGGGTCTCCTCATGAGGGCAGACATTTTGAGATCACATGACCATTTGAATACTGCTTGCTTTATCTCTGTAAACTCCATATTATTTTAGACCTTTTTGATTTCTGGAACAATTTAATCATTCATTTATTCCAAAATGGTATCACTAACTGAAAACTGTAGTATTTGTATGATGCTACATCCACACCATTAGGTGTCAGTATAAGTCCAAGGTGTGCCAATTAAACCAGCGCAACATAAATGGAAAAAAACAACAACAACAACAAAACTTAATAGTATTAATAGTGTTTGGCCAAGAAAACTAGTTAACAAAATAAACTATTCAAGCACTGGGAAGGTTTGACATACTTATAGATTCAGGATTCAAAACAGAAAAACAATTGTTATGATTTCTTTTGTAGGGTGAAAAAGTGTTGCAACTTTCTGTGGCCTAAAGAGACAACTACTCTAGGTAACAATAAGTCTGTGTTACCCACCTTGATAGTAGGGAAACCCTGCTGTGTTCGGTCTTTCACAGACCCACGGCTGCCTTCAGTCAGGTAACGCGCTCTATGCTGAGTCTCAGGCTGAACCACAATCTTCAGTTCTTTCCCTTCACTTTTCTGAGGATACTGACAAGACAGTATCCCACCTTTGAGACCAGATGCTTGTGGCCCATCAGAGCTATGAAACAAAGATTGCTGGTGAACATCAGTTGAAAGCTAATTGGGGTTTTAGTTCACCAAAAAATGAAATTTCTGTCAACATTTACTCACTCTCATGTCATTCCATTTTAGTTGGATGTTCATCTAATGTTTTTTTTAAATGTTACTACTTGTTAGTTTAAGATGGTTCAGAGAACATTCAAAAGTAGCATTCCCATAATGGTTGCAAAATTATAAAATGGAACATTCCTTAATGTTGTTTCTAACATAACCGAGGAAAAAACTCTTTTAATCATAAAAAAATTGGACGTTTTGAACAATCAGAGAGCATTCAGAAATCAAGTTGTCATTCCCTAATGGGAACGTTAGCAAAGGTATGAACAAAGTTCTTCCAGTAACGTTAATTAAATGTTAACGTTAAATGTTGGTCTTTAATGATTGAATGGTCTTTATTAACGTTCTCAAAACGTTTGCACAAAAACATTTATACACAGGGTTTCCGCGGGGCATTAAAAAGCATTAAAAGTCATTAAATGGATTTTGCGAAAATTAAGGCCTTAAAAGGCATTAAAAGTCATTAAATTTGATTCCTACAGGCATTAAAAATTTTAGATAGTTTTGAAGAAAAATATTACTACCGGTTTATTTTGAATATAGCCTTCATAATTAATAACTTTGATTTGCTGTCGCAAAATATGAACATTGGTGTGATACACACGCAGAACCAGTTTGGTAATGGCCTCCGGCCGGTGCAAAATTGCCATAACGCTGTTTTGGACAGCGGCCCAGCCCAAGTAGACTTTCCAGTCTATGTGCCGCACGAGATCTTGCTTCCCTGCCCCAGGCGCACCTCTGTCTGCGTCTGCTCTGTTCATTTATTATATTTAGTGCAAGTGGTGATCGATAGTGGATAATAATAGGTTATATAATGTATAATGAACTGTCGGTAACAGGAGAAACAGAAACAAATAAGCGCAGCACACACAAGAAACTTGGTTAAATACTGCAGTAAAAATTGAAAATGTGGAGTTTTTATATTTATAACACGATACAGTTAAGCAACATCACACGACCAAGAGTGCTGTCTTCCTGAATACCATCATGATTGTAACGTGACACTGATTTCATACAACAGTTAAATAAACGAGTATAGTTAATATTAAGTCACTTACATTTTAGAAGGAATATTGACTGTTTTTGTTCTGTTTTAGCAGCGAAAATAGTTCCAAATAAACATCACAGCAGAACCATCGCGCATCTCACAGCAACACTCAACCGTGTTTTCTTTACCGTGTTTTTGAGTGATTCAGCAATTTGAACTAATTGGTTGAGTCAATGATTCAGTGACCCATTCATAAACAGCTGCCTCATTCATGAATGATTCAGCCGTTTGAACGAATCATTTGAATGAATGACTCACTTATTAAGACGGTCACTTGCCGCCACCTACTGGCGGTTTACTATCATTTTCACCCCAACATTTCTTGTATTTTCAAAAAAATATTTAAAACAATCTCATAACATTTATTTAATGCAGTTGTTTTTTGTTTTTTTTTTATTGTAAATGATTTAATTTGATTGGTAACAGCCCTATAGTGTTACCATTGTTATTCTAATTAAATTTATTGATCAAATTTAAGAATTTAAAATGAAAGATGAATCATACATTTAATTGGGGGGGGGGGGGCTTTATAAAGGTAAAATCATATATGTCAGAGCTGCAATATTCTGAAAGAATATTCTGAATGAAAGAATATTGCTTCAGAATAAATTTATATTTACACCACACAAAAATCCTATTTTTTTCCGGACAAGCAACTTTTTTACTCGGACAAGTGAATTTACTTCTCCATAGGACAACCGATTTACTTCTCCATAGGACAAGCACATGACAAGGCTTAATGTCGAGCCCTGCATGTAGTCTTAATGGGCCACGTTTCAGTCACTATTTCACATTGTCCGACAACAAAAAGAAAAATAAATAGATTAAATAGTTTTATTGGGATTTTGGCTGCATTAAAATACATTATGTGAGCACAAAGAGTAGCAGCAGAGAAGCAAACAAATCTAAAGGGCTGACACTGCAACTTAATGACATAATGAATATTATAATTGCCATATGACGTCATCTATCAACTTTTAACGAATATATATATATATTAGTTAAAAGTCGATAGATGATGTCATATGTATATATGGCATTAAAAAATTAAAAATTGGCATTAAAAAGGCATTAAAAAGTATTAAATTAGATTTGATGAAACCTGCAGAAACCTTGATGCATCATTTATGGAACATTTTTCTGAAACATTTTAGTTGGATGTTCGTCCAACGTTTTCTGGTCAGAACTGACCAAAACATTTTACGTTTTGAATTTTTACTTTTTTTTGCTTCATTGGAATGGAATGACACTTGGTGACCTTTGTCGCATTAGCTATGTGAACACTCAGAAAAATCGTGAACATGATTTGGATACATTAAAGGGTTGAAAAAGAAAAAGTAACACTTGGTTCCTTCGTGATCAAAAATGACCGGCATAGGAAATTAATGGAATTTATTTTTTGATTCATCGGAATGGGATGACACTTGTTCACTTTTGTCGCATTAGCTATATGAACACAAAAAAAAAAAAAAAAAATCATGGACATGATTCGGACATGTTAAAGGCCTTCACTCTATTTTAATCTGAAATATTGCATTTATTGAAAAATATATATTTTTTAAAAATTTAAATATGTATATATACATATTAATTTTAATTAGAAAAAAATAGCTCATAAAAATTGTATAAATAATGCATAGTATCATAAAATCCCCTCAAAATTCTAAATAATAATCAAAAAATATTATTATTGAACAAAAATATATTACATTGATTTTCCTGAAAAATTTTCTCAGTTTGACCGCAAAGGTATCAAGTGTGACCCAAAAATGAAGTGGCTCAGAGGATTAAATGTTACTTATTAGCAGTGTTTGGTAAGTTACTCTAAAAAGTAATTAATTACTAGCTACTAATTAAATTTTCAACAGTGTGATTAGATTACTGTACTAATTACTCTCTCTATAAAGCATTTGCTTTACTTATTACTAATTACTTTCTGTGGGAAGTCCCATATCAACCTCGACCAGTTGAACAATAAAAAAGATAGACGTGAAACTGCTCTTTTAATTTTTTTCAAATAAATAATATAAAATTGCATAAATTATTTTAGTTACATTAAAAACATGCACTTTAAAATTAGACATTAAATTCTGATGTTAAATCCACTATTGTTTCATATAAAATGGTTCTATATGGTTCAGGGAACATTCAAATGGAAATGTTGCTTCTAACATTTACATAACCAAGAAAAAACATTTTTAAACATTAAACAAACTGGGCGTAAAAATAACATTTTCATAACTTAATGGGAACGTTAGCAAAACGTTCTTAGAATATATTTTTAGGCTTTTAACATCTTGGGTATATAACGACACGAGGGGAAGTAAATGATGCCAGATTTTTGAGCGATCTATTCCTTTAATTAGATTAAATATTTTGGGTCCTTCACACCAATCTCCAACAAACAGCCACCAAAATGTATAAGAATGCCATGAGGCCCAAAGTGTACCATAGCACTAAATGGCTTACCTTGCTTTGGAACAGGCCTTGCTGTCTGGGCCAAGTTGTGAGAGCACAAAGTGTGGACCTTTGGCACTATCTGCATCAAAGACATCCATGCTGGCCTCTTCAGCAGGGACCGGCTTTGATCCCGGCTTCTGTCGTGGGGTACACTTACGGGCCTTGCGGGGCACTTCAGTGTTGTCATTGTAAGAGCTGGAGCTGACAATGCTGAAGTTGGAGACAGAGTTTTCCATCCAGATGCTGTTACTCTGCTCGGAGTCATGAAGCAGCTCATCCTGGCAGGACATTTGGCTGTCATCGAACAGGTCCTCGGGTGGAGGCGAGATGTTGAGGACAGGCCGTTTGGAGGGTGTCATCTGGTGTTGCTGCTGGGTCTGCTGGCCACCTTTTTCTCTGCCGGAAAGCTTGTTTTCCTCGGCTTTCCTTCGACTGCTAACATCTCCTGGCGTGCTGCTGTCATGCACGGCCATCCGTTCTGAAGCTGAGGTGGAAGAGGTGGGAAAAGCACTGCGAGGACTTCCCGTGCTCATAGCAGAAGAGGCGGATGAGGCATCTGTAGTGTGCACAATTAGACAGTGAATAAAGGCATCTGTATCAACATGAGCCATCAGTCCCAGTCAAGTCAAGACATTTCTCATGATCGCTTTTAGTGTTTCTTTTCGTTAAAATTGTTCCTGTTTTTTTATCTAACTATCATTCGGGCAAATGTCAAAAAGCAGTTGAAATGCTGTGGAAATAAATAAATGAACAACAGGAGCAAAATGATCATGCTGAATAACATCTGTGAAAAAAGAAAAACAAGCATTTCATGTAGAGTTACTGCAGAGCAGGCCATGACATCACTCTCCAAGACATTACGCACAGCCCGCTAGCCATAATATCCTCGTATGTCTTGGTTTTATTTAAGCATACATTGGAAATCTACAGTAAATGAGCTCTTGCATATGACCCTCAAAAAATGGCATTTGTTTTAATATTTATTCCAGTCTATATGGGGGTCCAGATGTGTCAAATGATGCAAGCAAATTTGCACAAATTTAGATGGGAGTGAGCATAGCCACAGAAACAAGATAAACCAGTGTCTGACCTATGAAGCAGAGAACTGCAGAGCATTTTGTATGCAGACACTCCCTGCTTCAGAGAGAAATTCCTGGAATGAAAATGAGACAACCAATGAGTAATAAAAGCTGACCATTAAAATGTAGTAAAATGATGAGGCTTTGTTCAATTGTATTGGTTTGTTTTTTGTGCATCTAATGGCATTCTGTATTCATTTGCCTTGAAAATCCAACTACACACCTTCCACACCTCATCTGAACTAAGGATGAGGTGAAGCATTTGCTACAAAAAACAGTATTAAGCCTGTCTGTGGCATAATCTAGAAGACATTTTTGATATTTGTGTTTGTTTTGCATTAATAAGCATGCATATTCAGGGAGAAAAAGAGATTGAAAAATCATTTATTAAAGGGATAGTTAACCCCCCATCATCATTTACCCTAATGTTATTCCAAACCTGTATGACTTTAATATTCTCTCATCATTTCTCTCTCCATTGAAAGTCCATTCTACCAAAATTTTTCTACCAAACATTGTTAAAGTAATTCATATGGATTAAGAGGTTTAATCAAAGACTTCTGAAGAGAAACGATCCCTTTATACCATTAACAGATTTAATTTAGACTTTTATTCACATCAAGCAAGCATGTTTGAGCTTCTTTTTGAGCTCTATGTATGTCAATAAAAGCCCAAATTGAATCTGTTCATCATATAAAGCGATTGTGTCTCTTCACAAAACTTTGATTAAACCACTCAACTCATATGGATTACTTTTATTATGTCTTTTTGTACTTTTGTGTACAAATTTTAGTTGAGTGGACTTTCAATGCATAGGCAAAAATGATGAGAGATTCATTTGTGTTCAGAAGATGAACGAAAGTCTTATAGGTTTGGAACGACATGACAGAATTTTCATTTTTGGGTGAACTAACACTTTTACAGTGACCTTATACAGTGACAGTATTTCTTTACATTTATCATTTACAACATTTATCTGTTGTACTGTATGAAGATGAACCTGGATGAAAAATATTAAAGTGCTTTGAGGCCAGGCACCAAAAGGATCTGATGTACACTGCAAAACTGGGACGGTTCATGAGGTGCATCATGAACGGTTCTAACCCGCAACTTTCAGAAGTAGGACTGTGTTCAAAATCGCCCCCTATACCCTCATTCACTATTCCCTACATTAGTCCACTAATATAGTCCACTTGAAGGAGTGAATGTGAGTTTGTTTCACTCAAATAATAATGAAAGTTCATTGTACTTAATAGAAGAAAGTTGTGTGAACTCAAAATTTCATTATAGTAAGCTGAACTTAATATGAGTGAGTTGAGTTGCAGCAGATTTCGAATTCCCAGCATGCTTTGCGTCATGAGTGAAATCGGACACTGAGTGCTTTTGCATAGTTTGCGCTTGCTGTTTAATAATCATTGTAAACTTAGCGAACTGAAAAGATTTACCTTAAACTCTGTCATGGAAACTATGTACTGTATAAACCTTAATTAAACAATTTAATAATCTATTAGCTGTAGCCACACTGGATCAGCGGTTTGGAAAATGGATGGATGGATGATTCAGCCGTGGGCGCCATCTTCTGGTCAGACTCGGGAATTCATTCGCCGTACAACTCTCACAATGCATTATGGGTATTCTCTAGCCGTTGAGCGTCAATCGGTTGTACACTCATTATTGCAGTACATTGTGGGATTGAATGAGTGCACTCGATAACGTCCACTATGGTTTCGGACACCACTACAAATGGCTGTCCCCTCAAATAGTGCCCTATTTAAGGGTATAGGGGGCGATTTCGGACACAGCCCAGATCTTCAACCACCACACCACACTGCCATAACTGACAGCTGCCTAATGAGACATCACACAAGCATAGAAATGCTGTTGCTGCTAGATGGGCCAGATGGGTTGAATAGAGTTTGTCTAGCGTGCTCTGAATATCATTGATTTAAAACAGGATTGGATTGGAATTTTAGGATTTATAGGATTAGAAAAAAACGATCACTAGGTGGCACGGTCCCAAAACAACTCAGAGATCCTCACAACATAGTGTTGATGATGCTTACCAAGTGTCGTCCTGCTGCAGCAAATGCTTAAAAAGATTTTGCAATAAAACTGATAAGGCGATATAGCCAACCAAGTAAAAACTGGTATTGTTTTTTAAGTAGGTGGCGCTGTCCCCAAACATCTCACATACTTTCAGAACATGGTGATAAAGAAAATTGTTTAAAACTTTCTTCTAAGCAGTTCTAAGGGTTGCCATAGACCCTTAAATAATAGACTTTGTTTGAATACAAACCTATGAACCTATATGACATGTATGACGTAATTTGAATGAGACACTGAGCCCAGTGAATGACAATAACAATGGGGTGAGTTTGACGTCCCTCCTTATAAAACAAACTCAAGTTCTGAAAGTTGCTAGCTCAGAGTGGGCTCTTTACAACAAGCTGCATTGTAATCCTATCTATGAACCACCAGAACAGAAGATCAGCTCACAATTTGGATGAAAAATGATTTGTGGGCTGTTTATAACTCTTAAAAGGTCCAAAAACAGCTTCTAACCACAATGGCTGTGGAAGAACATTACATAAAAACATCATTATTCTGATGACAGTGTTGTTTACATTTGGAAGACTAGTCTAGGCTAATCAGGCCACATTCTAGTCCTCCCACAGTCCAGTCTTCCCATTCCAAATGCTCAAATATGTGGGAATAATGCCCTGTTGCAACAAGCAGCATTATACTAACACTGTTTCACAACTTCCTAAGGAGAAAGGATCATGAATAAATCAAATATTCAACACTGTTGCTTTAAGATTCAAATAGAAACGGTAAACAACATTGCTTAAAATGAAGACAAAATAAACAAAATTGAATAAAAAAAAATTACAAAATTAAATAATAAATAAAAATATCTTCTAAACAAATGTCACAGTCAAACACATGACAGACAAATATGCACAAAACAAAAACAATACGAATTTTCATAAACGTACAGTGGTTTTGTACCTTTTGTTCAGGTGAAAAACAGGTGATTATAAAACAGCAAAGACTGGCATGTTTTAAGACAGCAATCATCAAATTGAAAGAATATTCAGTTATATTATCTGTATAATATTAAAGGTAAAGGTAGGGTAGGCAATGTTTTTTCATAAACACTACAGTTATGCTGGTTGAAACTCTCTTCACATCCTGAGAGTAATCAATAATAGAAGTAGTCTAAATATTAAAAAAAAATGTACATATATCTTCTGTGGAAGTCTCAGGACCAAAAAACATTCTACTTATTATTGTAATGTTATGTCTCTCATGACGCTTCGCAGACTCTGCTCTGGCTGTGCGCGTTTGTGTGTTTTGGAGGAGGCGTGGCTATGGAGACGCTCTGAAGGGAGGGTGGGACCTCATGCTTTCAAAGCTAGCTTGCTACTGCTAGCCTCTCCGAAATTGCCTACCCTACCTTTAATTGCACTGTCAGAAGACTGAATTGGGCTGGATAAGGACTAACATTGTAACATTGACACTGTTATTGAACTGAATTGAATCAACATTGAACTGACCTGAGCTGAATAATGACAATATCGTCTTCTGTAGAGCTTGTTTCATAACTTTAAAACACTGACACAGTCATTTAACTGCATTGAAACAACACTGAACTGTATTGAACTAGTTTCATAACTCAGGAATTTTACAACAATAACAGATTTTTTCTTGCTTTCAAGCTTCACATTAACTATTTGTATCATTTGAAGTGCCATATAAATAAATGTGACATGACTTCCCATCCTTTAACCATCCTCACCATTTAACCACAGTGGCTCGTAAGCAAATCATAATGGTAGAGGATGCATCCAGATTTTTTAATTTTCTACACTATGTAGCTGGTTTAAATTAAAGACTTGTATAGACAGAATGAATTCAGATGGCAAACACAACAACAACGATTCAACTGCAACCATAACAAGACCATAATTTTTGGTTAACGACCAGAGACAAATATAATACCCTCATATAAAAGAGAGAATGATTTGCATCCACTTTGAGCATTTATCCCAACACATGAAACTGAAAAGCTTTATTTATGCCTTCTTCTCTATTTATGCCTTATTTATATGTATATTTCCTCATTTATGAGGTTTGTTGTCATGCCTCACAACAAAACAGTTTAAATTTATTATTTTAACTGTCTTCTTCACAGAAGGATTGCTCAAACTGGTGCATAAAAGCGGCATGATTAACATGAGGACACCTGCATGCACAGGAAGTGTGGTCACCCATGCCATACATAATTAAATCAGGAAGAAATCTTTCCGTGTGGGAAATACTGTCCGACATGAACAGGTGACAAGGATAGAAACAACAAACCATTCTCTATGTATGTACATACTTACTTTCTACCTATCCGGGTTGTAGAGCGGGTTGTATGGTGGGAGAAACGATTTGCCAGTTTGACATCTGATACTGTGACATTTGAGTCATCTGCTCCTATGTTTGTGCAGAATTGTTAATGAAATTAATTGAAACCCTGTTCTGGCGGAGCAAAACAAAGGCAGAGTTTTGCACATTATGTTGCAACCTCTTGGCAGGCATGCAACAATACAGACAAGTCCAATGACACTGAAACACATCTGTCTCTTCTTGCTCTTTGAAGCTGAAAGTGGCTGCAAATCATTTTTTCTATGTACAGTTTGGCTTGATAGTGTACTATCAACTCTGATAAGAATCTAGGAACATTAATATGGAAAAATGCAGGTTAGACCCACTCAACAGATTCAAATTCAAAAGATTCACATTTATTACAAAGACCCCCTCTGATTCGTTAGACTGGCCTCCATGTTTATGACCGCACTGTACTCTTTACTCGGCAAATGGCCAACTGAACACAGCAACCTGAGTGTGTTGTGTTATACTGAGCCCTCAGAGCTTTCACTATTGATAGAAACTGTAACATAAACCAACGGGAGCCCTGAGGGGCCAAACTAAAACGTAATCTGAATTCACTAATGGAGGGCACAAATTCCTACAAGGGAGCAGTGAGAAAATTACACTATTGACTTAGGCAGCAGAAATCTTGACTCCATCTCAGTGGAGAAATAAACGTAAATTCAATCAGACTGAATGGGGGATAATTTCGTTAAAAAAAGTTAAAAGTTAAAAAAAAGTAAATAATAGTAACAGTCATCCTGACTCAGCATATGTCAATATGTACATTCTAATTCATTTGTATTTATTGCCTTGCACTAAAACTTTAAAAAGTCTCAATTTTGATAAACAGACAATCATCAAGAATGTTTTGTTGAAGGTGCACTATGCAGGATTTTCAAAAAAATAAAATAAAGTATAGGCTCATACTAAAATAATGCCACTAAATCATCACTTATAGTCCACTAGAAGTGTGTGATGGTGCCTGTATTTTTATATTTTCTTCTTGAATTGCTGTGCTTTAGCCAGTGGGTGTGTTGCTCCAGCAAATAACGCCGCGTGGCGTAGGTGAGGGCGGGACTTTATCATTTGTGTCTGAAGCTCAGGAAGCTCTGTTAATGGTTCGTTCGAGTCCTCCTGGGAATTTTGTATTTACGTGGTGGGAAGCCGTGTTTACGAAGTCAGGTGTGTTCAGCGCCGATAGCCTTGTGGGCAGCATGTCGACAGCGAGTTCGAGTCCTGGTGTCATGACAAATCGGGTCCTCCCTCAAAATCGGGTCTCCACAAACTGTCAGTTAATGATTATCCTAAGTATATACGAATTATATTAATTTAAAATATGCATATAGCTTACTATATAAAGCGTAAGAAAACAAATTAGTGCATAATAAAACCAAATGAATGTAATTTCTTACACTTGATTTTGTAACTACACCGGCTTGTGAACATTTCCCGATCCTTCCCCCCCCTCTCTCTCTACCAATTCGCTTCAACTAACTACCCTGTCAACTAACTGTCCTATCTCAATAAAAAGGCAAAAATGCCAAAAGATAAATCTTATGGAAAAAATAATCTTAAAGTTACACTATGTAACTTTTTTTTGTTCAAAATTAACATTTAAATAATGAGTCAATACATCATCAATCCTTCAAAAGGTGTTTTTGTTTTACCCTGATTTACTATGGTAAGCCTATTATAAGTTTTTATATTTTAGACCTGTCGGGATGTTTTCGTGAGAAGTTGCGTACACTGTAAAAATTTTCACCTATTTCAACTTAAAAATTTAAGTATAATCAACTTGGTTGTACAAGTCATTTAAACTTAAATTATATTAAACTGACTTTAAAAAATCGAGTTGCATCTTATAAATTATAAAAAAAAAAGCATAAATTATTTTGATGAATTAAAGTAAAAACATAAGTTGCCAAAACTTACTGATCATATTTTTTACAGTGTATGTCACTCGCCATGCAGAGCTTGTTGTAAAGCATCTATTGTGAAGGGTCATTTCATTATGGTTGTAGGTTGTGCTGGAATTTATTTTCAAGGAAGTACAGTGTCTATTAATGGGTAAAGATACAGTATTATCTTCAGCCAGTCAGCTTGAGATCCTTTCCATCTAAACTGGTTACATCTCTCAAGCCTTGTAGTGGATATTTTATGATCAGTAGCATAACCATATTCATCCGCACAGTCACACAGAGCCGAAGCACAACCAAAACAATGTTCTTCTGCAAAACGCATGCAGTTTTGTTTTTTTGTTTTAACCACTAGAGGGCCAAAAGTTACATAGTGTACCTTTAGGAAAGGAACAGTAATTTGCAATTATGTTAGACATTACTCTGGCAGTGTAAAAGAGATCAAAAGATAATAAAAGTAATAAAGGGCTAGGGTTAGAGACAAGGCGGCGACACAATGGCTGAACCCAAATATCTCAGCACAGAGGGAAGAGATCATGTAAAGAAGGGACATTAATATGGCAAAAAGAGACAATCATCACAAAACAAAATAATACAAAGTAGTAAAACAAAAACAAAAAAACAACATAAAAAACAAAATAACAAGCAAACAAATGCCAAACAATAAGTCAAACAAATAGCAAATACAATGATCACATGTCTGATTGCTAAGAACAAATTCTTGATTCAAAGAATAAAAAGATACACAAACAAAATATTAATTAAACAGGAAGAGAAAATAGCCAGAAGAAGCAAGTCCAATTTGCAGTGAAACCTAAAATCCCACAATGAAATTCATTTAAGCTGGAAAATACGTCACCTTCCTTCAGCTGCAGCCAGCATGTCCTGCCTCGTCAGAGGGATGCATTTGGCTGCAGTTAGGTACAGATGTCCAAAGGCAACAGACTTCTGGCTTACAGAAACTCACCCTAAACCTGGGCACTTTGATAAAGGGGCAGAGTAAAAGAAACTAAAGTGAATTGCATTTTGAATGTACAAATAGGAACTCAAAAGAAAAGTTCTGAGGAGTGTTTTGTGGAGAGTTTCGTTTCTCAGTGTTCAATGCAAGTCAGGAGGAATTTTAATATAAGAATTTTTTCATTGCCAATTATACATGCATTTCTGAGAATATATTTTGTACATAGTGATTTTTCACATTGGCATTTTATACCAAACAGATTTGTATAACATTTTTTCGCAGCAAAACCAAATTAGATTGGGAATGTGGGACCTAAAGGCACTGAGCCAATGATGTTCATTCACAAAACTAGAAAAATGCTGGAGAGCCAACTGGAATTTCCCAGGGGAAGACAGTCTGGCTGCTTTGTAAAATTTTAGTTTTTTAGTTTATTATTATTATTATTTTACTAATTGTTAATCACTAAGTTAAATTTATTAAAAAAAAAATAGGACTGATATTTAATTACTGTTTGCAAAGCATGTTTGCTACTCTGATGCCCCAAAAAGTTTTATTTTACTCTGAAATATCGATTTTTTTTTTTTCCGCATAAAATAACGGTTTTTGAAGGCTTTTCTTTATATTCTTCCAGCAAGGCCCAACATTGACAACAGGAACAAAATGATCTAGATTTTGGTAAAAGACCAATGCAATCAGATATATATTTTTAATTAAATAATGAGTATTGTTTTAATGTTTACAGTTTTCATTATATTGTTTGGATAAAACTAAAATAAATGTCCCTATTTACGACTTAATGCACATTCCTGGTCTTATTGTGAACGATTCATCAGTGCATGTTCTCTGTAATCTTTTATAAAAACGCGCTCCACCTCTGAAACGACTTTCCTTTTCATCTGATGTCACCAAGCCCTCCCCTCAAACCACCTGTCATATAGAGACCATTTTTCATTAACCAAATTAATCAACCACAGAAAAAAAAAAAAAAAATGGACAGTAGAATAAGCATCATGATGTAGGCTTTAGTTCCAGTCTTCAGCATCTGACTCAAGTCAGCTTGAGAGAAAAGATGGCTTAAAAGACAAAAGCCAAGCTTACCTGCGGCGAGAGCTGTTGACGGAGGAGGTCCTGCCTCTCCACCACTTTTTTGACTCATAGCGGCTGCGTTCTGCTCTCTAGAAGATGGCAGCTGCAGCTCTTTCGGGAGAAGATCATATACCGATTCTAGAGGGAATCAGAAGAGAAATATATTAATCATGGGTACGTTTACACGACAACGATGTACTAAAAATGGAAAAGTTTTCCTTTGAGTTTTTTCACGTACAGACGACAAAGCTGTATTCTGCTGCCAGGCCAGTAGTTGGCGATGTCACTTTGTAAAGAAACACTACACACCTATAGACTGAACATGTAATACGCATGCGCATGAGATCACTGTTTTCACAAATTCGCATTTTTGTAGTTTACATTGAGTCGATAATGGTATCGTTTTTAAAAAAAAAACTTTCACTTTGAAACCCGTTTTCAAAAGTTTGCATTTTCAGGCCCCCAAAACGCCATTGTCATGTAAATGAACAGCCAAATCGCATAAAAAGTTTTACGTTTTTAGTTTAAAATGGTGTCATGTAAACGGCCCCTACACTCTAAAAAAATGCTGGGTTAAAAACAACCCAAGTTGGGTTGAAAATGGACAAACTCAGCGGTTGGGTTAAATGTTTGACCAATGTGCTGGGCAGTTTTATTTAACCCAATTATTGTTTAAAAATAACTATATGGCTGGCTTAAAATGAACCCAAAAGAAGTTGAAAATTGGGGAAACATTTAACCCAACCGCTGGGTCTGTCCTTTTTCAACCCAACTTGGGTTGTTTTTAACCCAGCATTTTTAGAGTGTATGTCTCAGTAAAACACAGCACGTCAAAATAGCCTTGCACAGATTTCTTTGTGGCAACTGATATATGCAGTGAATTTCCAATATCTCATTTCAAGTGGATTATCGCCAGGCAGGGCTTGATAATCAGCACAACATTTATTTCAGTACTTTTCCATGACCATAAAAGTCATCTACATCTGTCAGTCCAATTCCAGGTATACAGTGTCTTTCTGAACCCTACACGGCCTGGCCATCGACCTGCCTGGCCATCACTACGGAAAAAGTCCTGACAGCTTATTTTACACCAATAGTAAGTGATAAATACCATTTTTGGCATGCCAGAGGCCTTAGTCACCACTCTTGTGATTGTAGTGGGTTATTTTAACAGAACAAGAACACAATGCCTTCAATCCTTGTTCAGGACTCTGATCAGTACTACTTTGAAAACAAGGCTGCTACAAAGGGACGAGGAATTTGAGAAGTTGAAATGTGATTTTATACTGTTCCCACCAGTTAGTCCATATCAAGCAAAAAAATAAATAAACAAATAAGTAAATGAAAATAATCGTTGCCCATCTGTCCAGTCAAGCTCCTCAAATCCTCAATTCTGTACCTTGAAATTGTAATGTTTCAGTTCAGATTATCTCTTACAGTTGCGTGGTCACAGAGATCAAAGCAGGATCATTAATTGTCACACCTGCCAATGGCGGGAGAATGGAGAAAATGTTCCAGTCGTGAACCTTTGTGAGGGCTGCCTGATGCCATATTAAACGTGAATGAAAATGAGGCTGCAAAGGATACGAATACAATCTGATCAGTAGGTGTGGCTATCTTAATGTTATCAGGGATTTCCAATTTTTTGTTCATCCCGAACCCCATTTTGTTCATTCGAATACCTAGATTTTTAGTATTGGGCTGCACAATTTGGTCAAGAAATTATATTCTGTTATATATTGCAATTGCAATTGAAGCATCCATGCAAAAAGAACTTAGATGCCACACTCTTGGAAAAAAAGGTTCTAAATAGAACCTTAAAGGGTTCTGTCAGGTGCTTCCCATCATGGTATCATTTTATGGATTTAGTATTAATTCATTCATTTTGTTTGAATTCATTTTATATTTTGATTAAATTTTATGAATTAAACAGCTTAAAAAATTTAAATAACCAGTTAAACATGAAACTATTATGCAATCATATAAGACATTTCTCCTTTTTGACATAAAGGGTTCTTTAAAATTGAATCAAAAACCCTAGTGTTCGATATAGAACCCCTCTTTTTCTTCTCTATTGTGACATATATCTGAGTGAAATGGCTTCTCGAACAAGAAAAAATGTAGGGTGGGACTTGATTTTGTCCATGGGGAATTGATTGGATAGTTTGCTATTGGTTGATCTCATGTGAGTGACAGGTTGCTCCACCCTCACATCAGCAAACACGTCATCAGAGAAGAGAAGAGATGTCGCTGCAAGAGGGAGGGGAAGATATTTTAATTTAAGATGTAATATAAGTCTCCGGTGTCGCCAGAATGTGTCTGTGAAGTTTCAGCTCAAAATACCCCACAGACCATTTATTATAGCTTGTCAAAATTGCCCCTATTTGGGTGTGAGCAAAAACACACAGTTTTTGTGTGTGTCCCTTTAAATGCAAATGAGCTGCTGCTCCCGGCCCCCTTTCCAGAAGAGGGCGGAGCTTTAACAGCTTGTGCTTCGGTTGCTCAACAACAACAAAGCTGGAGAATCTCACGCAGCCAAAATGAGGATTGTTAGTAATGGTGTTCAGCCTTACATTGTTCAAACCGTCGGACATTGATGAAGAAACTCAGGAAGAAGTTACAACTTTTAGAATTCATCTGGACGTTTCTGAATGGTTAGTGGATAAATTTATGTAGTTACTGTGGAGTTGATTCAACTCATCGACTAGCATGTTAATGTTTTGTGCAAATCCAGAGTTGAATTGACCCTCGTTTGTGAAGCAGTCCGGCGTAAGTAGTCGCTGTTTTGTGGTTGAATCATAAGTAACACCGATACATTTCTGTCAAACACAACTTCAGTTTATGCTAGCATAAAGTAATAGAGCGTATGGAGGCTGAGGGAAAGTACACAGAAAGTGGAGCTGCCTGAACTGAAGAAACACACTGCATTACTTAAAAATACTTATATTTTCTTCATCTGCAGCTTTGCCTCGCTTGCGAAAACAAAATGGCGGTGCAGTGGGTGGAAATGTGCAGATTAAGGGGTGGTAATATTATAATAAGATCCCCTTCCTACGTGACTAGGGGAGAGAAATCTGAGCGGCTCGTTTTTTCACATGCTTGCAGAGAAAGGCTTACCAAAACAAAGTTACTGGGTTGGTAGATGCACCGGGGTCCCGATTATAGCACTTAAACACGGAAAAAGACAGATTTTCATGATATGTCCCCTTTAAAAAAAACAAAGAATTGTCCAATTTGGTTTAGAAAGACCTTTAATCAGACTGTTTAGTTGACAACAGATTTATAAACACTATTCATATTTACTTTAATTTTACATTTTTATGATTTAATTAATTAGTAGCTTTTCATCATCTAACGAACCCCCTGCAGTTCCTTTTTGTCCACTTGAAATTTTCTGAAAGACTTTTTTTTTTTAATATTTCATCATCTAAATGATTGGTATACAGGTACACAGCAGTTGTGTCCACCAGTGGCACCAAACGGAAATGCAAAACATAATGGCTTACAAACAGGTTTCCCCAACACTTACAATGCCCTCCATTTCCCATTGGTTGGACAAACAGGTAGCCACACCCCCAAATCACGCCATTGGCTGAACAAGGCTGACACGTTAGACCACTCCGACAAAGCAAGCATGTTTGCAGAACGCCATGGAGTCACACTGTTTACACTCTTTGGGGGACGACAATCAACAAATGGTTTACTTGTAGAAGTCTCTGAGGATGTTCTCATATGTTCACACTCTTTCCATCTGCATATACCCAATGCTTAGATGATTTCAAGCAGTCCTACAGAAAATAAAATGTGAAAAGCACAGGTATGTTTAGAGGCTTCTTAAATTCTGAGAACAAATTCATCTCTTGTATGGCCTGAAATAGATGCAAACATGGGGGGCAGGTGAAGGCAAATTCTCGGTAAGGCCGTGAACACAGTTTACAGAGGCGAGACGGGAACCAACAGACACGCTCTGTTTCTAACTCAAACAAGCCTAGGAAAGTGGATTTTAAAGGTCTTGAGACCAAAAACATCACAGTTCTTGCATAACCACCATTACTTTTTCCAAATTATGATTGTCTGGACTTTTAGCAGACTTGATTTTTCCCTTTTATAATTCACAGCATGTCCCAAAAAGCATGGCATATCAGTTGCATTACCAATGTACTTCGACATATACTTTGATATGCCTATATCATTCTATTTGATATAGGATTATTTCATTTCTGGAGCTTGCATCTTTCTGCATGGTACCATGTCCATTGCAATACAATAAACTTGAAGGTTTAGGATATTTTACACACCTGTCATTGCATGTTGCTTATCAATACAGAAAGGAGTCAAGACGCACTGCATGGAATTCGCTTCTGAATCCTCACAGTTCTGAATAATAACTTGCTTTTATCCACATAGAGTAATTGAGTCTGGTACCAATTATGGTTTTTCTTATGCAAACCAGCACATTAATCACTTATAAGACAGGATAGTACCCAAATCCTGCACTTTCCCTGCATAACCGTTTCTAATTTTTGTCTTCTTAGGCTGGTCTGCACATGCAGGAACATGTGCCGTGTGCACAGAACCCTTCCAGTAAACAGATTGCCAACCACATAGGCAGAAAATATGTGCTTTGCACTAAGACTGCGGCTGCAGAATCAGTACCTGGACTGTTTCTAAGTGTTTCCACTCATTTTAAGAGAGAAAATTCCTATTTTGCTGCATAGTTTCTTCCCACACAAACAGGACACAGTGGCGGCCGTTCATGTCCCAAAACACAGTTTTTCTTTCACTAGGGAAAAGAAAAACAAAGAGCAATATCATTCACTTGGTAAACATTATGATTTCATTGCTTCTACAAAACAATTTCTCACTTTCAAGCTCCTTTCTTGTTCAGACTCGATCAGATGCCAAAACACACTTACAATGAATTAAAGGGCAAGAAGAAAATTACATCATTTACTGTTCCTCGTGTTGTTCTAATCTAAACCCAGAAGATTCGCTTTTTCCATGTAACACAAAAGAAGACATTTATCTGAATCTTTGTGCTGCTCTTTTTCATTCAACTTTCTGTGAACTATCCTTGTAATTATTTTATGCTCCTGTATGTGTTATAATATAATAAAATTATGATATCGAAATAAATCGAAATTAGGATATGGTTTTGTGCAATCATCAAATTGCAAAGGCTTAGCTCAATCTCTGTATCTGCTCTAAGTTTGAGTCGCTTCTAACATGTATAGTCTTTATGCCGAACGTCACATGAACAAACAGGTAAACAGGTCTCATCGCATCCGCTTGTCGGAGAAAGTGTTAACGGCAATATGAACTGACGGCAATATCTATGGACGTAATCAGCTAACCTAGCTAGTTACTTTTATTGTTGGCGTTTTATTTGATTTAAATACCTAAACATAGTGAGAAGAAGAAAAATAAAACAGTTTTAGAAATCAATCTGCATATGCGATGGACGTTGATTATGGTCATCTTTGATCGCTCCTTTGAAGGTATCTTGAGTAAAACAGCTCTATATGTAATGAAGCGCATACAAAAGACCAGAACCGGAAGTGATGCGACTCGTTTTACAGAATATGAAAGTTTGTTGCGCCTAACCCCCATTTAGGAACATAACATGCGCCAATCATCTTTCCAAATTTGTAATGACAAGTGCTTATAAACCGGCTGTTGTCAACAAAAGAGAAGCATTTTTCCACCAACATTCACCAACATCATTGACCTTACGAAGGCATTCGATCTGGTTAGCAGAAATGGTCTATTCAGACTTCTGCAGAAGATCGTCTGCCCCCCACAACTGCTGGCTGTCGTCACCTCGTTTCACGCTAACATGCACAGCACGGTTTGTTTCAATGGCGCAACATCTGAGTCCTTCCCCGTCAGTAGCGAAGTCAAACAAGGTTGTGTCCTCACGCCGACGCTCTTCGGCATCTTCTTCTCCATGCTCCTCCAGTACGCCTTTAAGGACTGCAGCGAGGGAGTCTACATCCACACCAGGGCTGACGGCAAGCTGTTCAACATCGCTCGTCTCCGCGCCAAGACTAAAGTCACAGAGGTACTCATCCGTGAGATGCTCTTTGCCGACGACGCAGCCTTGACGTCCTACACCGAAGATGGCCTGCAGCAGCTTGTCAGTCGCCTCTCCTATGCCTGCAAGGAGTTTGGACTGACTATCAGTCTGAAGAAAATCAACGTCATGGTCCAGGATATAGATTCCTCTCCAACCATCGCCATTGATGGGTACAACCTGAAAGTTGTTGAGAACTTCACCTACCTCGGGTCTACCATCTCCAGCTCTCTCTCCATCGACGCTGAGATAAATGGCAGGATCGCCAAGGCAGCAGCGGTCATGGCCAGACTGAACCAGAGGGTCTGGAACAATATCAACCTCACAGAGAAGACCAAGCTGCGTGTCTACAAGGCCTGCGCGCTCAGCACACTCCGCTATAGCAGTGAGACATGGACCACTCACGCGAGACATGAGAAAAAACTCAACAGCTTTCACCTGAGGTGCCTGCGGCCCATTCTGCGCACCCAGTGGCAGGACAAAGTACCTAACACAGAGGTTCTGGAACACGTCGGCATGAGAAGCATACTTAGCGGGAAGGAGAATGGGCCCTGGCCGCATTCCCAAAGACCTACTGTATGGCGAGCTGGCAGAGGGCTCACAACTAACTGGTCATCCACAACTGCGCTACAAAGATATCTGCAAGAAAGACATGAAGTTGTCTGACATCAACATCGGCACGTGGGAGAGCCGTGCAGAACACTGCTCCGCCTGGCATTTCATTGTCAGACAGGGCGTACAGAAAGCCGAGGAAACCAGGAATAAAAACCTTGCCGCAAAGAGGAGATGGTCCGCACTGCAGAACACGAGATCCAGATCTAGATCCAACTCCTCCCACTTTACATACCCCTAAACCTACCCATCCCCACCCCCTGGATCTGGATCCAACTCCTCCCACTTTACATATCCCTTAACCTACCCGTCTCGGCCCCCTGGATCTTGTGTGTTCTGCAGTGAGGGGCTACTGGCAAAGAGAGCCAAGAGGAAAGAAAAGCAACTGCAGCCTCAGCAGGCATCGTCGTTCACCTGCAGAAAATGCAGCAGAGATTGCCATTCAAGAGTCACGCTTTATAGCCACTCGCGAAGGTGCAGATAGAAAATCACCAAACTGGAAGCTACACCATCGTCTCCCGAAGACGGAAGGATGCCGACACAATTATACAAAATTTATATTAATTACTATAGCAACTACATGTACTATGTGTAAGAAGGACACTGTAAAATAGTGTTTCCTTAAAAAAAATACCTGTAAATAATTACAGCTGTAATTAGTTTCTGTAATTACATCTATAATTACAATATTGACCTGTCCCTTACCCCTTAACCCACCCTTAAAAGGTAGGATAGGCAATGAACGAATGACTCGAACCCGAACTTGAAGGCTCGAAAGGTGAACTAATCAATTCTAATCAACTCGATGTTCTCGAGTCTTATTAAAGATTCATTCAAATTAAACGAATCGTTCATGAACGACACATCACTAATGCAGAGTTGTAGACAGACTTCAGTCACCGAGCACCACAAACAAACAGCAGCCACCTTTTACAGTTCCTCCTGAACCAAAACAATGAGCTTATGCTGCATTCATGCCATGTCGTAACCATAATTACGAGATGGCAACCCGTGACATTCTACCCGGAGCTGTTCACGTCCTCAGACTCAGATGTTTGCCTTTCTATGTCAACACTATCAATGCCGAAATTAATCTGCAGCAGTCAGGTGGTACAAGTCTGTTCATTATTATTGTAATGTTATGTGCGTTGAGACATAAGACCCCGTCTCTTTTGACGCTTTGCAGACGCTCTGAAGGGAAGGTGGGATCTTATGCTTTCAAAGCTAGCTTGCTATTACTAGCCACTCCGAAATTGCCTACCCTACTTTTAAACCTACACATACCACCAAACCTTTCCTTAATCTTACCTGTATCCCACCTCAATAGCAGCACGTGTTCTGCAATACAACATGAAAACAATAAGTACATTGTACTTACTTTTATGTGCATACATAGTTGTTAAAGATACCTACTATAGTGACCAATATTTTATTCAGTAATAATAATAATAATAACAACAATTATTATTATTATTATTATTAGAGTCATATTTATATATAATCACAAAATGTTTGGCAAAATTGTGCAGCCCTACAAACAAGCACAGCAACCTCTTAAAACACACTTTTATTAAATCAAAGAAAAAAAAAATTCATTTCAATTTCCCCCCCAAATCGTGGAGCCCTAAATAAAACCATGGCCTATGGTGCTAATATTAATAACACAGAAGTTCGGCCACACATGGAAGATGGAAGAACAACTGAAATTCATGCTCTCTAACCATAAAGCTGAATATATTTGAGCCTGTTGTGCATGAAAGAACAAAAGTAAAGGAAGGAAAAACACATTATGCAAGTTATTCCGAACTCTCATTCACACTTTCATTCACTATTGCAGATTCCTGGCACTTGATCTGATTAGCCCTGGATACGCTAGAGTGCCAGTGTTTTTGGCTGTTGGCCCGTCAGCTCCCCGTTAGCCCCTCGTGTTTTTTCTCTTGTTAGCTTTTTGGCTTGATCCTCTTGTTTTATTTAACTAGCTAAACAGGTTTTGTGAAGTAGCTGAGAGGCTTGTCAAGCAGAAATGTGAACTGCCAAAAAAGAATCACAGGCAAAACAGAGGTGGGAAACAGATTACAAAGGACAAAGTGACGTCACTATTTAGAAAGACTGAGCTCATGAATATTAATTAGCTCAAGATGACATTGCTCAGTATGCAGTCATGTTACCAAACTCAGACCAAACCTTGGTATTATTTATGAACTGATGGGCATTGAATCAGATACGATTCATCTGAATGACCTTGTAGACATTTTAGTGAAGTTATCAAAACTGAAATTTCAACTAAGCAGTAAGATATTGTTGGAAATAAAACCTATAACATAATTTAATCAAATAAAACTGTCACTAGCGCAATTTTTGATTCCAGTTCAATCCATTTATGTAACAATTTATTTGATAATCTCATCCTTGCACCCAGACTTCTCCCTTTTTTCTTACTAACGCAAAAACAAGCATCTTTACCTGCACTGTAAAAATTATTTTTCAATGTAAATAAAACGATTATTGGAGTACGTCTGACAAGAAAACTTCAAAATTTCACATGAAATTCAGTGTTACTTGCAATTTCATTTTAATTGTTTGTAACATTTACTAGCAATTTCTGAATGAAACTTGTTTCTACACCAATTTTTCAGTGTGTTTTAAATGCTAAAGCAAGAATCAGAAATGTGCTTTTAATGCAAGCCAGAGGTGAGCATTGTATTTTATTATCTACAATGGGATGTGGGCTAAAAGTGGTCCTGGCGGCCCTGATACAGACAGAGCTTTTAAAGGTTGACAAGGTGAAAGGCTCCATTCAAAGAACAAGAGGATTTAAGCAGGGAATCATTTATAACACTCTACAAATGTTTATTACTTATTCAACCCTGCTGCCGATGGCACCATAGCAACCAGGAGCAAAGCGCAGCCTACATCTCCAAGTATTCTGAGCATTAAGTAGGTGGTAAAGGGAAATTTAAATGGGTGCACTATATGAGGAGAAAAACAAGGCAACAGTTGCTGTCAGTCCTGTCTGGTTTGTTACTACCAAACCACAGAGAGACAGAGAGATAAAATGTAGAAACTGTCTAAATTTTTACATTTATATCATTAATCATACTGTATGTATGGGAGGCTGTCTGTTATATATACGTAGATAAAATAAAATACATTGAAATAAATTGCAAGTAAATTTCACAATTAATTACAAAGAAACAGCAAGTAACACTGAATTAAATGTAAAATTTTGAAGTAGAGCTGCACGATTGTGGATAATCACTTCTTTTTTTTTTTTTCTTTTTTTTAAAGAGATCACGATTCTCCCACAATTCTGAAGAGGTTCAGACAAACTGCTAATTGCTGCAGTCTATTTAAAAATTTGCATTTTTATTTTTATTTATGTAATTTAATTTAAATTAATTATTATTATTATTAGGGCTATTATTATTTTAAATCGGTTTGAGTGAATCATTCAATGGCTCACTCATAAAGACTTCACTTGTTTAACTACTGGATGAATCAGCGTTATTGAACGAATGTCTGGAATGAATGATTTAATTAAAAATAAAAAATTTTAACAGTCACTTGTTGCCACCTACAATGTAATCGATAAAATCGTTACTTGAAGCGTCAAGCTACTTTCAAAAGGTGATTTACTCTATTTTGATCGCTACCGTAGACATCAGTGTTTATATCCGAACTATAAACTTTTATTCCAGTACTTCTGTGATAATTTGAATTTTTGTAACACAGAAAAAAATGATACTGTGTGGTTGAAAAGACAAAGCTTTGTGAAGCTGTTTTATACCTATACATGACAAATGCTCTCTCTAGCTCAGCGGCAGCGTAAACACAGATTTAAACATTCCGCTGTGATCATACTTCATAGACACAAGCGGATCGTTGTCATTTAGGAATAGGATCGCATGGATGGTTGAATAGAGATCGCAATCATTTAACGATTAATCGCGCAGCTCTATTTTGAAGTAGAACTACAATAAATGTAAATAAAATTCTTGAAATACAAGTTAATATTTTTCATATGGATGTAGTGGAATGTTAAAATCAGTGCATAAGCATTTTAAACAAGAATACTGAGTTGAGAATAAATGATCTTATGGTGTGACTATAAAAGACATGAATTTGGAATTATGGAATTTGGATATTTGGAATTACCCAAAAGAGAGTATAAAGTAAACCTGGCATGTTTTATGACACAAACACAAGTTATAATCGAAGCACCATCTGAGATGATTACTTTTTTTTAATTGTCCTAAATTGTCATACCGTTAATCAAACTCACTGTCGCCATGAAACTTGAAAAAAATGGTTTTCTCAATATTCTAAAGCCCAAAGTATACTTCACTTTTTACGCGTATATGTGAGGGTCAGCGTACAGTGCGTGTGAAGAGTATGTGAGTACTGTACGCGCACCGCCGGATTTTTGTAACCGCGCGTACTTGATACACGCAGGTCGCACATGCGCATTTAATTTTGTTTGCAGTAATTAGTTTATCCACAAGGTGGCAACCATGCCCTGGGGGCGTCGATTCACAAGGTAGTCGAAGAAAACCTGCATAAACAGAACAGACCGGAACGCATGCAAGCTACAGCGACAATGGAGGCCTATATAGACGACAGATTGTGCAAAGAGGAAAGTACTCATTTGTACAACTCTAGCATGAAAGAATACAAATATATTTACATGGGTTGTAACTTGTGGTGAGAGATTGCTCAAAACTAGGCATGGTTACGTGTACGAGTCAAGTGAAGTATACTTTGCAAGGCTGTGCGTTTGAAAAAACGTATACCCAGGGCTTAAAGAGATAATTTTCATGCTTTTTACACAGTGACTTTAGTCAAAATTATCTTTTTAACAAATGCCATCAGAAACCAGACTAGTCAGAAAAGCCATGGTCTGAGCACAAGCACATTGACAGATGTGGCAATAGATCTTATTCACAGCTCTGATATCTTTGGCTGTGAGGGATAGACATACATCTCTTCAGTGGGTTGTACCGTTATTTAATGTGTTTTTGGATTGTTCTGCTGACAAAACACTGCAAAAATATCTTTCAGAGAAATTTCAGACAAAAAACCCCAGACAATATGAGCTGATGTGGAAAATTATAAGTGATCTAGGAGCTTTATACATCTTTTTACAGTGGATGCCACTGAAAAATACGGTAAGTCTATCCCTCACAGCCTCACTTTCATACCTGTCATGGTGCTGCTCTGAATAAGGACTATGACAGCTACAATAGAGATGCATGCAAAATCTGTAGTCACACATTCAGAGAAAAGGTAAGACAAAATTCCTAAAGTATATTCAGAAAGTTACCAGAGTGAGAAACAACAAATGTCACATTAAGAGGGTGAGCACTCCTTAATTCAGAGATAACACAATCAGTGTCCACTTCCGCTTAAGCTCTGGACCAGTGTGATTGGATCTGCCCCCTGTCCCATAAGGGCAATAGATAATGAGAACGTTCAAGGGCAACAGAATACATGGCCAAGATTTTACAAGCATATCAAGAGGTCTTACTTTAACAGAAGCCAGAAGGGTAGATGGACACTCTTAGTCCAGCTTCAATAGCTATGGGATAAACAATGGCCTAACCTTGAGGCGGACAAAAAGGGGGACTTTGCAGACCAACCTGGGACAGGGTGGAGGAACGGAGTGTACCGCAAGGAGGATGTTTATTTCATTCTGTGTGCCACCACATGCTTCCCATCACATTTAGGATAATGTATTCCATTCCAGAAACTCTTAAAAATAAAGGTTCCAAAGGGGGGGTTTCCACAGTAATGCCATTAAATAACCATTATGGAACCTTTCATGGAACAGTTCTTAAAAGAAAGATTTTTTTCTTAGTGTTAAGAACTTTTTAATAAACTTAAAAACCTTTTTCTACTATTGAAAACCTTTTTTTGCAATGGAAAGGTTCTATGGATGTTTAAGGTTCTTCATGGAACCATCAGTGCCAATAAAGAACCTGTACTTTTCTATGCTGCTTGGGATCCTTGGGATGTATCCAGAGGAGTTAAATGAGTGTGGAAATGAGGATGGTTCTCAACAGCCTCTTTCCTGTGTGTAGCCAGATAAACCAACGTCTGTTGTTACATTCAGCTTTCCACAGACCCAAACACATGTGGATGGAAAGAATAAAGGCATCTTCTATCAGCACAAGTTGAAGTTTACCATTTTTCCACATTTTTCCACTGTTGCTCTTTATGTGTGCCAAGGCTCATATCTGCCAAAAAAATGTCAGCATAACATTTTGTCAGGAAGGGTTCTAGATAATTCATACAGTACTTAGATTATGCAAACAGGACCAACAACATAGGATGATAAAATTCAAAATGATTGCAAAAGTTTCTATACAGAAATCGATATGCCAAAGTGATGTGGGGGTGCTTACATAATTTACATAATTACTTCCATTGTCTTTGAAATATTGTTAAAGTGTACTGCTGAATGTACTGAAGAGGCAAACATTTCTACTGAAACTTGTGTCATGTATTTAAATATTTGTAATTACACATTTGTAATGATGAAAGTGCAATTTAGTACATTTAAATGCAATCTGAAAACATTACATTTAGTTCGCACTTGTAAAGGTCTGGCTGTACAAACACGACAAAGAAGATGAAGATCCAAGACAGTCTTTAATAGTATCCACAGGTAAATCCAAACATAGGCAGGCAAGCAACCATCACATAGACAAGACCAGACAATGTTGAATTGAAACAAGGGAACTTAGGTACACAGGTAAATGAGAATGATTAACAACACACATCTGAGCTGATCAACTAATCACATTAGTGTCCATGACGACAGACAGATTGTGCAAAACGAACACAAAGTCCAAACAAAGGGAAACTGTGACAGTACACCCCCTCCTGGAAGGCACAACCTCACGCCAAAACAGAAAAGATGAGGGAAGGAGGGTGGGGGCTCTGGAAGTGGACGAGGAGATGGCGAAGGGATGGAGAGGAATGGGCAAAGGGATGGTGAGAACAGGCAGACTGGAGGAGGCTTTGGTGGAGGGCGAAGATCCGGGAGGGGGATGGATAACAGGACAGTCCAGGGTGGTGAGGATGGTGGATGAATCCAACAGGTGGCCTTGAACAGGGGCAGGTAGATGGCACCCGAGTGCACAACCAGGGCTGTGCTCCGCGGCGGCGTTGCTGGAGGGACGAGCCATGGTGGAAGACAGCCGGATGACATTATGGTGATGGCAGGAGGCGATGGCGATGTAGGAGGTGGAGCGTTGCCAGAGAACAAATGAAGCAACAGGACACCGATGACCTTGGCGACCGCGACGGAGCCGCAGTGACGACCTCCCGAGGTGGAAGCAGGGATCCGGATGGCAGAGGTGGAGCTGGAGTGACCGAGGGCGGAGGTGGAGCCTGAGGGAGGGCGGAGCTAGCTGTAGCCAAAGGGGTGGAGGGACGAAGGTGTGGAGGGACAAGGGGTGGAGGGACGAAAGGTAGCGAACGTGCAAGTCCGTGGCGAAGGTGGTGCAATGTCCGACCCAGGCGGAGCTGACATACCAAGGGAGCCCGGCGAGGCCAAATGCACAATGGTCACTGCTGACATTGAGGGTAGAAGAAGCGCGGACGTAGGAGTCAGGGCATCGGGTCAAGGTGGAGTGGAGTGCACAGAGGCCGGAGGCGAAGCCACGGGCTCCCCAAGCCCAGGAGGGGATGACTCCCAGCAGTCCAGTGGTGTAACCACGCCACTTAGAGGGGGCTGAGGTGAAACAGAGGGGCTGATGGGAGACAGCGATGACTGGGTGGCAGAAATGGTTGGGGACTAGAGAGGAGCTTGAAGGGTAAAACAAAAACCAACAAAAATAAAACCGTCTCAGTGGTATTTTGGAGAGGTGGTGAGAGAGGGAGGTTGGATAGGAACACAGAATTTGGGACATGACTGACAGATTCTGATGATGACGGGGCAAAAAATTCAACTTCTCCAAAATGACAACAGTTCTCCCATGCCAAAACCAAAATCACACTTTAAGTGGTGGGAGGGGCTCACTTCCATGCCCTTGATTTCCACGAGAACTCCCTCGGCGATAGATGGTGCAGCTGGATCGCACACCTGGTCAGAAACGCGTTGCTCAGGCTCCGTTGCGGTGTTCGGCTCGGTTGCTTCCATAGGCGCTGGCTCAAATGTTGCGGTGGAGTCTCTCACGCTCCCTGCGGTGGGCTCGTGCTGCCGATCTTTGTTGTCTGGGTGGTTCTGGTTGTGCACTGGGTTATGAGTGGGGCTGGCGTCGTGGTCGATGGGTCCGACGGTGAGCGGTGATCCACCCACTCCACGAATTCCATGAAGCTCCCCTGAGGACCCTCCCCGGATAACTGTGCTCTTGTGGTGGTGTTGAGTCCGAGGATCAGGAACGAGCACAAGCAATCATTCGGGAAGGTTGTTTGATGGGCCAGGTTGAGATAGTCCTCTAGAAATTCCTCGAGGGAGTGATCTCCCTGTTCAAGGCATATAAGGCAAACTGAAGGAAGGACTATGGTGAGGGGGGGAAAAAAAGTCCCAAAAACACACGTACAAAAAACAAAACACGCCGCAAATTACTTTTTTGGTCTGGTGGTCTGTGACAGTCTGGCTGTATAAACACACACGATGAAAAAGATGAAGATCCAAGACAGTCTTTAAAAAAGTGTACTTCTTTTTCACATGGGTATACTATCTGAGCATGACATTTGACCTCTTAAGTGTGGATACATTGTACTGAATTTCTGACAAAAATAATATAAACATTACATGCTCTACATTTAATGCTGTATATTTGTTTTAAGAACTTAATAGGAAATGCATACACTGCACCATGAAGTGCGGCTTCACCTGAGTTGACATTTGTGAGAAGCCCGTTCTAGCTCTCAGCTGGAGTGTTTTTAGCACAGAAACAAGTCTGTGTCTGCTGTGTTTACCAGCAGCTTCACATGGCGGCGGAGAAGGGAAGAAACAGCCATTGGGCTCAGATGAAAGCAGGGCCTCAGCGCAGTGAGGAATTCGTGCTGTTTACACAAGCATGGCCACTGCACTGACAGGCTCACATGCACACAAACACCCTCACAGACACAAACACAAAGCCATCCAACCCTCACTGAAAGAGTGAAACTTCACATATAAATCCCATTCAGTGGTAGGGTCAATAGTGAAAACCATCTGAGGGACGAGAGACACACACTAAGTGTCATTTCCAAGTTTACAGGATGGTTGTCAACCCTCCACATCATAGCTATGTCCAAAACTACATATCTTCAAAATTGACTAATCAGAGCAAATCAAATCAACCTGGCAAACGTCAAGATATTCTAAAACAAATCGAAGAAAATGAGCGATATCTAGCACGCCAGGACTGGTGGACAGTCGTTGTGTCAAAGCTGTGTGTTCATTTTAGGTGTGTAAAATATATCGTAATGGATGTTAAAATTATTTGCGATATTCTGGTTTCACCATTGACTTGTGCATTATTTAACTTTGAACGTGGCATGGTTGTTGGCGCCAGATGTCTGAGTATTTCAGAAACTGCCGATCTAATGGGATTTTCACGCACAATCATCTCTACGGTTTACAGAGGATGGTCCGAAAAAGAGAAAATATACAGTGAGCAGCAGTTCTGTGGGCAAAAATGCCTTATAGATGTCAGAGGTCAGAGGAGAATGGCCAGACTGGTTTGAGCTGATAGAAAGGCAACAGTAACTCAAATAACCATTAGTTACAACCAGTGTCTGCAGAAGAGCATCTCTGAACACACAACACCTCCAACCTTGAAGCAGATGGACTACAGCAGCAGAAGATCACACCGGTGCCAATCCTGTCAGATGAGAACAGGAAACTGAGGCTACAATTTACAAGGGGTGACCAAAACTGGACAGTAGAAGATTGGAAAAACGTCACCTGGTCTGATGAGACTCGAATTCTTCTGCAACATTCAGATGGTAGGATCAGAATTTGGCGTAAACAACATGAAAGCATGGATCCACCCTGCCTTGTAGCAACGGTTCAGGCTGTGATGGTGTGGAGGATATTTTCTTGGCACACTTTGGGCCCCTTAATACCAATTCAGCATCATTTAATTGCCACAGTCTACCTGAGTATTGTTGCTGACCATGTCCATCCCTTTTTGGCCACAGTGTACCATCGTCTGATGGATATTTCCAGCAGGATAACACACCAGGTCACAAAGCTCAAATCATCTCAAACTGGTTTCTTGAACATGACAGTGAGTTCACTATACTCAAATGTCCTCCACAGTCACCAGATCTCAATCCAATAGAGCAGCTTTGGGATGTTGTGAAACAGGAGATTCACATCATGGATGTGCAGCCAACAAATCTACAACAACTGCGTGACAATGACAATATGGACCAAAATCTCTGAGGAATGTTTCCAGCACCTTGTTGAATCTGTGCCACGAAGAATTAAGGCAGTTCTGAAGGCAAAAGGGGTCCAACCCGGTACTAGCAAGGTGTACCTAATAAGTGGCCGGTAAGTGTACGTCTTAGAGGTAATAATTAAAAAATTACTCCTAAATAACTTCTTTATTTTGGCTTTGTTTAAAGTATCGTGAGAGTATCATATTGTGATTAAGGGTGGAATCAGGGTTATTATATTTAACTAAAACTAACATTA
Source organism: Mylopharyngodon piceus (assembly GCA_039654765.1). Classification (NCBI taxonomy): domain Eukaryota; kingdom Metazoa; phylum Chordata; class Actinopteri; order Cypriniformes; family Xenocyprididae; genus Mylopharyngodon; species Mylopharyngodon piceus. The sequence continues at coordinate 4,273,683 of CM077454.1, read as the reverse complement.
AAACTAAAGCCATAAAAAATACCTGAAAAAATAAAGGTAAATAAATATTAAAATAAAGGTTAAAAATAAAATAAAATAAAATAAAATAAAAAATAAAAAAAAGGTCCAAAGGCCTGAGACCACAGGTGGAAATATATATAGTACTTTTTCACAGTACTGCATATACATTTTATATATATATATATATATATATATAGTACTGTGCAAAAGTCTTAGGCCACCACCAGCTTTGTTGTTTTAGCAATGTTTTAATGACCATCCATATTTATTTTTTGGTCTTTATTATGATACAAACAGAAAGTACAGGGAATATGTACAAAAAAAAAAAAATAAATAAAAATAAGAACAAAATGGCTTCTTTAAGCAAAAATCAGTATTTAGTGTGACCTCCTGGACTTCTTCCATTTTCTCAAAGAAGAAAATCTGAGAAACTTCTCATGATATTTTGAAAGTTTTCTTGGCCTTCCAGTCCTTTTCCATTCCATTTAGGTTTAAGAGAGCCGGTTCCTGCTATTGCTCGAGTGTAAGGGGAGGTCACTAAATACTTGCCACTTTAGCCTATAGAAGTTATTTTTTATTTTTTTTTTTATACTGCATACAAATTTCCTGTATTTTCTGGTTATATTTTAATAAACAGACTGAGAAATAATTATATATGATCATTATACCATTGCTAAAACAAAATCTAACGGTGGCCTAAGACTTTTGCACAGTACTGTATATAAAAGCAAAGTTTTGCTTTGTGTTAATTTTTAAAATTCTAAATCTAGTTTATTTCCAGGGGGGAAACACTTGATTTCCAAAACACTTTTATTTCCTAGAAAAAAAAAATTAATAAAGAAAAAATCCCAGATTTTCGGATCCAACTGTTACTCCACGTCATCTTGTAGGAGAGAGTCCTCAGCTCTGTGTGTTTGTCCTTTGGACTCAGTCAGTCTAAATCCACACCTTGAGAACATTAATAACATAAGAGGATTCGGCCAGCAATCTAATTAAGGCTGTAGAGTGTCTGCTGATCCATTAGACACGGACAAGGAGAACGCACCTATTATCACAGCACTGCACCTGAGCTGGGGTTAGCAGAAAAACTAAATAAAATCATCTCACAGTGGAGAAAGAAAAAAAATGGCACAATTTCAAAATGATAAACGGACACTGGTTTAATAAGGAACACAGCTAATGGTTTTAAGTTTAAAGAATAGCTCACCCAAAAATAAAAAATCATTTACTCATGATAACAGAATTTTCATTTTTGCCTTTAAGCTCATGCAATGATGCAGTGAGGTCAGTGAGCATCACTTTATGTTCAGCTGCTGAAAGATTTTACATTCGAGACATGCGTCAATCAACCTGACATGAATCTCTCTTAGTGCTTAAAGTCCCAACCTAAAACAACATAGCACCATTTAGTATATGGTAACAAGTTATTAATTTAGCAGATGTTTTTATCCAAAGCAACTTACAAATGAGAATAATACAATCTTAAGCGATTAATCCAGAGGAGACAACAGCAGTACTACAACCATACCAAATTTCAAGAATAATTCATGCTGGAGCATATTGTAAGTGGAGAGCAGCAGGGAAAATAATTAACTGAAAATAAGTGCATTATGTGTCATGAGTTAAAGGTGAACTCAGAAAGTTTTTAATAAATTCTGCTACTTCAAACTGGAGCTGTCTGTTTATCTTGACCATATCTTGTTGAAATGGTCATTTTTGGATTCAATCCAAATACAGTAGCTAAATTACAAATGGTCCACGAAGATTGTGATGGATTTGAGATTGTGATGGATTCGGCAAGTTTAGGCTTTTTAGAAGACTTTTGAAGTGATGAGTCACTGATTCAAAACCTCATCATACAACAATAATGTGCCTGTCAAGTTTGTCTAGTGTCAGAAGCGAGCAACAGGAATTTGAACAAACTCTTCTCACTCTAAGCACAGCGTTCAGTTTTGCCCCACAGGGAGATACAGGTGAGTCACTGAGCAGGAATGAAAAAACAGGAAATTTCAATTACGCAACTGCTCTTCCCATCTCCCCTTCAACCTCAGACACACTCACAAAATCACTGGAGAAAAAAAGTCATGGATTATGTGTCGCGAGAAAGCTTTTGAACTTTGACCAAGAGTTGTGTGTGATACAGTGGCACATGATGTGTGGCCTAAATGAAAAACCTTTTAAAGCACAGCCACTCTCACAAATCTGGATCCGGCTTTAGGCTGTCAGACCGTACTGTCCAACAGAAAACTCGGCCAAGTGGTGGATAAAAAACGCCTGCTCAGTCAGGGACAATGTGACACAAGGAAGCTCGTTCTACGGTGTGGCTCTGGTTTTAAGAAGTAAGTCGATCCCGTAACCCGAGTGTTTCTCATCAGCCAATGGAAAACCTACTCCTTGGATCTTTGATTAAGTTCTTGCATATTTAACACACTGTTTGTGGCTTTAAAATGTGTCTGGGTCAGGGTAGAATAGTCAAGTGTTGAAGAGTTTTAGGCACTTTTCATATATGCCTGATACAAACCAGTCATTTTAAAAGAAGTCAGACAGTAGAGCCCACTTTAACTGATTCCTCCTCACTTTAATGAGTGGAAGGTTTGAGAAAATGTATTAGAGAGGTAACACTTTACTTTAAAAAAATAAATAAAAGTATTTTAATGCATTAATTATGCCTTGTAATGCACCTTATAATGCATCATATGGTCTCATAAATAATTGTAACCAGTTATAATACATTATAATACTTACAGTATCTATTCATTCTTACACTTTTAGAAAGTATAATGCATTAAACACAAGGCAAACATTAAATTTCAGATGTAACAAGGAATCTGCAAATATTATAATGCATTTTAACTTTGGTTACAATTATTTATGCAAAGATATAATGCATAATGCATTATGATTACCTTTATAATGCATTATACATTAAGGCTTTAAAGGGTTAGTTCACCCAAAAATGAAAATGATCCCATGATTTACTCACCCTCAAGCCATCCTAGGTGTATATGACTGTCTTCTTTCAGACGAACACAATTGGAGATATATTTTAAAATATCCTTGCTCCTCCAAGCTTTATAATGGTTGTGAATGGGGGTCCACATTTTGAAGCCAAAAGAAAATGCAACCATCCATTATTAAAATAATCCATACGGCTCCAGGGGGTTACTAAAGGCCTTCTCAAGTGATGCGTTTTTGAAAGAAAAATATCCATATTTAGAACTTTATTAACTATAATAACTAGCTTCCGGCAGACGCCCGTACGCATCGTTTTTGCGGCGGAAGAGTGACCTCTGACCTGACGCATGATGTAATGACGAACGCGGAAGCGCAGAGGATAGAGCAAAACAAAACACCGGTCACGAATTAGAAGTCTAAAACGATAATTTTTAAAGAGAAATGTTGGAGGATTTTGATATAAGAGAAGAGGAGCTTCAGTTTGTTGTCCAGCCCTTTTTGTTTGAACCGTAAGAGACATCTAAGCTTACAATACTCCTAAATCCTGCATCATACCAAAGACTTTATATTAGGGCTGGGTAAAAAATATTGATTTCTCGATTTTAATCGATTATCATTTTTACGAACCAATATCGATTCTTAAATCCTAAGAATCGATTAGTCTATTCTGTTTTCAGTTGATGAATGAACAGAACATGTAGCGCGCCTCCCATCCAATAAATCACAATAATCTTTGTGCTTTGTTACTTTTGATGTGAAGCAAAGTCTCAGATTTCAAATGACGTCCATCTTGTTATGAGATTCAAAAAATAAATACCTTTTGGCGCTGTTTGATGTGGCGTGACAGATCGCTGTAGCGCCTCAGTTAAAGAGAAGCGGCAGCACGGAGCGCATGTGAACATCCTCTCCTCTCCTAATCTTACAGCGCGAAATAAACATGACTAAACATCCGAAGGTATGTTAAAATATACAGTACAACTTACCGAAATCCGTATCATGTCTCTTGTAATAGCTCAATCAGTGTTTCGACCTCGGAAAGACGTCAATAAAACAGCTTGTAAACAATGTCACATAACGTCACATTTACCTCAGAAAAACATATTCAGTGACCATAAACTCATTAGTCAGCTAGAAAAGGGAACTCTAGAAAGCAGCATTCTGATAAATATAGCTATGCACCGTTACATATTCATTATAATGTTCTTCAATATTTAATGCATGTTTGAACATGACAGCCACGATTTAAATGTTTATATTTAAAAAAAACAAAACAAAAAAAAACGAATTGCAGTAGAAATATGATTATGTAATTCTAAACTTTATTTATTATAAAAAACATAATTGAGTGTATTTTAAGTGTTTGTATATAAATAAGTTCATTTTAACCTTCAATATTATAGTAAAGTAGTACCAACTGACTCCCATGTGTAGTTTAGGCTACAGCATTAGTTGAGAGATTTTTTTCCTCTAGAAAATTTGCCATGTACTGTAAACTGATATACTACATCCAAAATAATTGATATCGAATCGAAATCGTAATCGATTTGAATCGCAAGCATGTGAATAGAAATCGAATTGAATCGTGAAAATTGTGTCAATACCCAGCCCTACTTTATATATAGAAAGACGGTGCACTCGTTTTATTATGAATGGGAGAAAGAGCAACGCACAATATGGTAGAATAAGTCCCGCCTTCTAAATAAGAGACAATCGCCAATTGGTAAAGTCATCGCGTCACTGCAGCGGCCGTTAGAAGCTCCGGTTCCTATAGAGACAGTCAGACACGCACTTCCTATAGAGACACACACTTAGGACTGCGAATGCGCATTAGCTTGATCCAGCCTGAAAAATGCAGCTTTTTGTCATGATTCGAGCACTTAGAAACAAAATTTATGAGAAAGTAGTTGTCAGATTTCATTGGTGATTTCAAATATCAAATTTAATCGAAAGCTTGGCGAACAGCTTTGGAGAATTTGATGTTTCCCCATTCAAACAGATAGGAGCTGCACTTGCATACCCGAGAGGCGTTTCAAAGATGGCCGCCGAGTGAAATGACTTGTCTTAAAGGGACTTTGGTCATACATTGCATCAGGGGTTACTCATTTGGCGAAGTATGCGTACGGTCGTCCACTGGAAGTTAGTTATTTGAATTTATAAAGTTTTAAATATGTATATTTTTCAAAAATTGTAAGAAATTTTGGGCTTCAAAATTTCACTACCATTTGTAGCTTCAACCCCTTCACTACCATTATAAAGCTTTGAAGAGCAAGGATATTTGTAAATATATCTCCAATTGTGTTCGTCTGAAAGAAGATAGTCATATTCACCTAGGATGGCTTGAGGGTGAGTAAATCATGGGATCATTTTCATTTTTGGGTGAACTATTCCTTTAAGTAAAGTGTTACCAATTATTTCTTCACAGTTCAAATCAGCCAAACAGGTCACAATATTTCATTGAAATGTTAGAGGTAGGTGTAGAAATTGGGGTATTCAAAAAGGTTAACAGTATCATTGGTTCAATCACAGGCAAATCTCTATATTGTGCCGTGGTCTTAGAAATGTACTCTTTGTATTCTTGCTGGTTTCATATGGTTTTGAGTCCATGCTCATATTTTACTCAGACTCATACTGAAGAAGGGACCAGAGTCATATCTATGCACCAGCACTTCAAACAGACACTAGATACTTGTGGATTTTCCTTAAAGGTGAAGATGGGAAATATACAGCCTTTCCAAAGCCCTCTTCAGCAGTTGCCAGGGGCTGCTGATATAGTTTAACCACTCGTGCATTTCTTTGTTGGCTCTAGAACAACATCCAGAGTGTGCATGGCAAATAGTGGGGGAGGTAATATTTTGACCCAGAGTCAGGAACTCTTATTTTTTTTCTTTGCCTCTTTAAATTACAGTTTGGTTAGTGTTAACCATTAACTACCAAGGAATTTTGAGGCAGGAGTTATTGGGGCATGACAGCAGCACACTTCACCTTAGGCTGGCAGAGAAAGAAGAATAAAGAACGTGACGTCAAGAGAAGGCTGGACCATGAGGATCACATTTCATAAATCAAAACAAGTCTGCTTACATCTGTCATTTCTAAGTATGACAACAAACAGCTAAGCTTAACGGCAACACAGACACTGTTTGGAGATCTCTTGTGTTGGCAGAATGAATCCTAATTACCATAACAAGACAAAAGAGACAGAGAAGCCATGCAGCACAGTGAAATTACCACAGTTTTACCCCGTAAACCTTCACTATAAGTCACTTTAGATGTAGTCTCAGCATTAGACGTCACGCCCTGAACCTCTGATGCATATGGCACACAAAATGGGAAACACTTCGGGAGTTTCAAAGTCGTCATCTGATTGGTTGAACTCTCTAGGATTTCCAGGAAATGTGTTTGTTGTGTTCTTTAACAGCCTGCCTGGAAACAAAGCCATTGTGACGCCAAAGTGTCCCTCATGGAAGAAGAAAGCCGTCATGTTTACAACTGCGAAAATGAGTGCTTATCAGGATGAACTAAACGCTGGACTTTTAAAAGTATGTGAAGTTCACAGCACCATTGTTGCTGTAAACTTGCACGATGTTCTTGAATGAATTGCACGCCAGTCGGACATGTCGGTCGGACTTCCTCTTTGGCGGTCCTTGGCCAATGAAAGCTGCTATGCAGTGCAGACCTTCTGCTGTCAGTCTGAAGGTCTGGCTACACAAGACTACATTAGATGTGCACACCTGCCACATTAATAATTAATTCATTTAATGTTTGGTCAGCTTTGTTTGGAGCTATTTTCCAACAACTTAACATACAAAACTAGCAAGAAGAAACTCACATTTAGCGCACACATTGCTCAATTTAGCACTTGTGATATTGACACATAGTTGACTGGTACATTTCAGCAGTCTGTGAAATGGAAGCATCACCAGAGGCCAAACCACTCAGGCCTAATTTTGTTCTGCATGGGCCTTTTTGTGCATGGGCCTTTTTGTTTATTCAGAAAACATGGATTGGCTCTGGAGAATAGTATCAAGAAACCATAAATAACCAATAAAGACAAATATTAGAAGAAAAAAACTGGTAAACTGCCTGGTAATTTTCTGCCTAAACAAACAGCATCCAAACTGAAATGGAACTTCATCAGTGACTGATTCGGAACAGCAACTCTGACGTGAAGCGCAAGAGAGACTTTTGATCAACAACTGATTCAACCGAGTTGAACAGCATGATTTATGTTAAGTACAAAAAGACATAGTCCATTTTGATTAGATTTAACTAAGGAAGGAAGGAAGGAAGGAAGGAAGGGAGGAAGGAAGGGAGGAAGGGAGGGAGGAAAGGAGGAAGGGAGGGAGGGAGGGAGGGAGGAAGGAAGGAAGGGAGGAAGGAAGGAAGGAAGGGAGGGAGGAAAGGAGGAAGGGAGGGAGGGAGGGAGGGAGGGAGGAAGGAAGGAAGGGAGGAAGGAAGGAAGGTAAGTAAAGGAAGGAAGGAAGGAAGTGAAGTGAATTAAAGGAAGGAAGGAAGGAAGTAAGGAAGAAGGGAAGTAAAGTGAAGTAGAGGAAGGAAGGAAGGAAGGGAAGTAAAGGAAGTGAAATAGAAGGAAGGAAGGAAGGAAGGAAGGAAGGAAGGGAGGGAGGGAGGGAGGAAGGAAGGAAGGGAGGGAGGAAGGAAGGAAGGAAGGAAGGAAGGAAGGAAGGAAGGAAGGAAGGAAGTTAAAGGAAGGAAGGAAGTGAAGTGAATTGAAGGAAGGAAGGAAGTAAGGAAGGAGGGAAGTAAAGTGAAGTAGAGGAAGGAAGGAAGGAAGGAAGGAAGGAGGGAAGTAAAGTGAAGTAGAGGAAGGAAGGAAGGAAGGAAGGGAAGTAAAGGAAAGAAGGAAGGAAGGAAGGAAGTGAAATAGAAAGAAGGAAGGAAGGAAGGAAGGAAGGAAGGAAGGAAGGAAGGAAGGAATGGAAGGAAGTGAAGTGAAGGAAGGAAGGAAGTGAAGGAATGAAGTAGGGAAGGAAGGAAGGAATGAAGTAGGGAAGGAAGGAAGGAAGGAAGGAAGGAAGGAAGGAAGGAAGGAAGGAAGGAGGGAAGTAAAGTGAAGTAAATGAAGGAAGTGAAGGAAGGGAAGTGAAGTGAAGTGGAAGGAAGGAAGGAAGAAGGGAAGGGGTTCTTCTCATTTCTTATTTGTGCATCCTCGCTTCCTTTCCTTGCTTCTCAGCTCCACACCGTAGGATGTGAGGGGAGGATGCAAGGAAAGAAAACGAGGACGGAGGAATTGAAGGAAATGTTATTTGTATATCGGATTGTTCTTGATCACTCGAGCGTCACGTCAAAGCGTCAAAGCGAGTGAAGCAGTTTTGTTGCAACATTTTTCTTTAAAACCATAGAAATAGTCTCTTGTGTTGACAACGCAATTGAAGCATATTTGCCATTCTAAACATACCTACTCCAAATGAATCGATTGCCTTTGTAAAACGTTCTAAACTGCAAGTGAGAATAATTTCACAATTTGTATTCACTTCAGATTATAAAATAACTTTTTAGGTATTTTATAATAGTCCTGTAGTGTAACAAATTCATTTTTAAAAGAAAAAGAAAATGATGTAAGGTCATAAAAACAGAATGTATTGTAATTATTAAAGATATATATTTAATAGTAGTATATTAAAAGTGTTTTAGATTAATTATAACGTCACATTACAGGACACATATAGATAGACCGGCTTCCTACAGAATAACCCATTGACTTAATGAACGTAAGGAGCTAATCCAGTGAATGAAAACAGGATTTGCCTCTATAGAAAACAGTGATCAGCTGCATGGAAATAATCAGATCTTGGCTGCAAATCAATCCCACATCGCACAGCCACTCAAGCTGGACAATGTGTTTTCAAAGCGGTGCCCCCACCGCTCACATACCAAACAACATCTAGCTAAAAATAAATTCACAAGCCACATCTCCAGGGCGTTTTGCCATCCTTCTGGGAATGCACAGCCATATGCTTAGCTACATCTCATCCCCTGCACTGTCGTCCACCGTCACATGACACAAGAGCTCATTAGCCAGTCCACTCAAAGAGATCCACGCAGCAGGGATGCGGAAGGGGAAACAACAATGTGAAAAGGTCAACTGCAGATGTCAGAGAGTGACAAGAATACTGAAAGAGCGAACACGTGCAATGACGGAACAAAACTGGCCCGGGTCTATGAGAAAAGGCCTAATCTACTGACTGACTGCTTTAAATAAGCTCATTAGACGGATTGCCTGTTTCCCATAGACCCCTGCCACTTTTTTAACTCTCACGCCAATACTGGATACACCATCTACAATTTTTTTAACATTTCTTTTATAATTATTCTGCACGCAGTTTCTTGACCTCATAATAAGTGAGATATTATGTGAAATAATTTCAGACCACAGGACTATGGTGATTACACGGTTCCCACGGAACATGAGAACATCATGGGACATCATGGAAAACCTGGAATGGATGTCAGAAAATGTAAAAATTGTGATTTGCAGGCCCTGGAAAAGTCAAAAGTAATAATATCTTAAAAAGTCACTGAAAAGGCATGGGAATTTCAATAGTGAATATCACTTTTTTATCTAAAAATTATTTTGTCTGATTGTTCTTTGTGTGCTTAATTAAAATTTTTTATATTATGTCAAAACAAAAATAAATGCTTAATTAAAAAGAAGGAAAACTCACACATAAGCAAATAGCAGGATTATTATCCTTAACTAAAAAAAACACAAAAAAGGCTAAAACACATTTTTCATTACTTAAAAAAAATTAATTGAAATAAAAAAAATACATAATTCATTTAGTTCAAATTTAAGTTGAAGTACTAAAATAACTAAAACTAATTAAACTAAAACTTATAAAAACAATAAAAAAAAAGCCACAAAATTAAAAAAAATTTACTAAAATTAAAAAAGACAAAAAAGAAAAGTAAAAAAAAAATGGGTCAGTGATGTGACGGGTAATTTTTTTGTCCAAAGGCCTTAATAATAATAAAAAACAAAGATATGACATCCAAAGTATGTAAGGTAGTACAACTAGATCTCTTTTATTGAATCCAAAAGGTTTGAATTATATTTTGCTACATATAAAGGTATTTTAAAGATTTTGAAGTGTCAAAAGGTCATTCGGTTTAACCGTCCAAAGGCCAATACAGCCATTTCATTTGTGATTAAAATATCTTAAAATGTAATATATTTTTATTCTGGCATGATTTTATAACATTATATATCATCATAGTGCAAAATGGTATTAAAATTATGTGTAGAAGTTGTTGCTTTGTTATGAGAAAGAATGTCCGGAAAAATTAATTTCATTGATGTCATTCGGAGTAACCAATATAAAGGGACCATTTTGGATTAAGTCATGCGGTCATTATCAAGTGACAGGATGTGACATCATTCAAACACCTGCAAAGGGCCACATGGTCCTGAAGCAAAGTAACTAACTCTCTTTTAACTATTTGAAAAATTCATGTTTTCACTTCCTCGTACACATGTCCCGAAACATCAGGTCATTCGGTACAACCGCTACAAAACATGGAAAATGTTGTAATATTTTAAAAACTTGTACTAAATATAAAATGTTTGATTGTCCTTTTGCTTGCTAGCTAGATATCAGCCTGTTTGAAAATATCATCATTCGGTATAACCAAAAGTGTAATTCGGTAAAACTGAAATTTTGGTTAAACCGAATGACTTTTTTGGTGACAAATTTTGTCCATCTTGTAAAAAATGACAAAAGCAGTGTTAATTGATTATAAAAACCACATAATCTCATTGTTAACACTTAATAAAACTTCAAAATTAATTACATTTGTTTTTGTAATTTGTTACGTACATTTGTTATGTTTTTTTTTTACACTTTTAAAAACCTTATTCGTCAATGACCCAATTATAAAAATAAAATATAAAAATGTCTGTCAGTGGTACTAAAACAACACTGGCAAATAGAAAAGCATGCTAAAAATCATAGAAATTCATTGGTCAATATCCAAAAAACTCCAAAAAAATTTTTACAGACAATTAAGGTTACAGTAAAAAAAATACTCTCTTTTACATATCAAAGTATAGCCAAAAATTAAATAAATACACAGTAATACAGTTCCTTTGCAAAATGACCAGCTTCCCCTGTAGGACAGTCACCATCTGATGGCCTGACATGACTATTATTCTTCATAGTCAACATCTCATTTAAAAGTGAAAAGGAAAATGTCTCACAACTGTTCTTATCATGTTAACCTGACAACGTTGAGGTTTTTAACCGCTGTCACTGCGTAACCTTGTGTTCACCTCTGATATCTGGCCAGAGCAAGTGGATATGGAGGTTGTTTATTTATTACTCTAGGCCAGGGGTCTTCAAAGACGCAGCAGGTGTTACATACTGTAAATGGAGTGTTACATATTTGTTATGATGCAATCATTATTGTTGATGCACAAAGTCATATGCATTACATGCTCCCTCTCCTATTATGCTTTTTCGAATATTACCTTTTATGCGGTGTGTAATAAAGTTGTTTGTGAATGTAAAAGGTCTGTAAAGTTTTAAAGATCAAAGTGCACCACCAATAAAGTTATTGTCTTGTATATTCTCAATCTATCAAAAATCGTGCAGTTCTGTGTTGTCGAGTTGTCGAGAAGATGCTGTTTTCTGCACTGCAAAAGCAAATCCACTTTGGTTTCAGACACGTGCTGTAAGCGGTAGACCAATCGGGCCATCTGACCAATCAGAGCAGAGTAGGCTGTCAGAAAGGCAAGGTTTAGAGAGGCCGAATCTTTTATCAAACCGTTTCAGACACTGTGAGAAAAGAGGTGATGCTGCAGTGTATATTATGAGAAAATTAAAGTGTTTTTTGACCTTGGATGCATGTAAACATGTTGTAGGAGACTCCAAAACTAAATTAGGAACCTTTCAAATAGCATAAAAGGGCACTTCTTATCTTTTTAAAGTTAAGGAATTATGGGCTTCCTGCAGAATGAATAACTATACATTTACTGTATAACTGCAGACAATAATTCAGAGGGAAAGTAACACTTCATTACTTGGACAACAGAAGTCAATGGCAAAGTGTAGCTGAAAAAAAAAATGGACAAGAACAGCTAAACAGTCATCCAACACTTGGATGTCTTGAATATGAAGCAACAACAATAACAACAGCAGTGGCGGCCAGCAGACTATTACCAAGAATTGCAAATGAGATTAGGCTGAGCCTTACGTAACGTGTGACTAAAGCCCTGATTCAGGATACTACAATACACACCTAGGCAATAACACTCCTCACCTGTAATAAGATGAGAATCCACATCAAATCACTGATGAGACTTCAGCCTCTCTGTTTAAAGCTGATACAAACAACATAAAGAACATCTAATGCACAGGAAATTAAAAATGCACCAATAGAAGACCTCAGCGAGAGGGGTGTATTCATGAGAACGCTGCCCATAATAACTCTCCAAGTATGAGAACAATGTTTGAGGCCACCACAGCGAGTAGTAGTTTGAGTTACTCCCAAGTTTATATTAAGTGCTGCTTGAAATATTGCTGTTATTGTTTTCTAAAACTGTTACAAACTTTTTTTTTGTTAATTAAAATGAACTAGATCTGGAATAAAACCAGATATATACATGTCAAACAATTAATTGTGATTAATCACATCCAAAATAAAAGTTCATAACATATGTGTGTGTACTGTGTATTTTTATTATGTATAAATACACACACATGCATGTATATATTTATAACACTGCTTTTGTCATTTTTTAAAAGATGGACAAAATTTGTCACCAAAAAAGTCATTCGGTTTAACCAAAACTTCGATTTTACTGAATGACACATCTGGTTATACCAAATGACGATATTTTCGAACAATGCTAACAGGCTGATATCTAGCTAGCTAGCTAGTTAGCTTGCTAGCTAGCAAGCAAAAGGACAATCAAACATTTCATATTTAGTACAAGTTTGTAAAATATTACAACATTTTCCATGTTTTTCAGCGGTTGCACGGAATGACCTGATGTTTCGGGACATGCGTACGAGGAAGTGAAAACATTAATTTTTCAAATAGTTAAAAGAGAGTTAGTTACTTTGCTTCATGACCATGTGGTCCTTTGCAGGTGTCTGAATGATGTCACATCCTGTCACGTGATATTGACCGCATGACTTGATCCAAAATGGTCCCTTTATATTGGTTACTCCGAATGACATCACTGAAATTAATTTTTCCGGACATTCGTTCTCATAACAAAGCAACGACTTCTACACATAATTTTAATACCATTTTGCACTATGTTGATATATGATGTTATAAAATCATGCCAGAATAAAAAATATATACATTTATTACATTTTAAGATATTTTAATCACAAATGAAATGGCTGTATTGGCCTTTGGACAGTTAAACCGAATGACCTTTTGACACTTCAAAATCTTTAAAATACCTTTATATGAAGCAAAATATAATTAAAACCTTTTGGATTCAATAAAATAGATCTAGTTGTACTACCTTACATACTTTGGATGTCATATCTTTGTTTTTTATTATTATTAAGGCCTCTGGACGAGAAAATAACCTGTCACGTCTTTGACCCATATATATATATATATATTTAAGTGCTAATAAAATAACAGCACATAACAAAATCACTCAAAATGAAAAATAAATGAAAAATAAATGCTAATTAAAATATTAATAAATACTATAAAAAAATAATACTAAAATAACAGATTCAAACATTAGCATTGGCTTCACTCATACACACACCTTTAACTTTCAGTCATGGTCTAAAACAACAGACAGTCTCTGATGTCTGAGGTTTCCATAAGGAGAGTTAATTTTCCTATAACCAAAGGAGACACAGAGGCATCATGCAGGAAACATTTAGGGACAGTAAAACAAAGTGAGGATGTTAAAATTTGCTACTTTAAAGCTGTTCTATTTTTTCTAAAAGAAGAGAGGAGTTGGGGGGATTATATATTCTGCACAATTATACTTTCAGATGTAGAATGTGTTAAATGGATGTCAAACTCCATCGGAGGTCCATTAACCATGTCTGAATGTCTTCTCATTCATTCACTCCATCAGAGATATTTATAAGCCAAATAAAGACTGATATGCATGCTGATGCAAGTTACAACTGCACACCCCGCCCCCTCATACACACACACACAAACATGCAATGTGTGTATCATCTCACACAAGCTAATTTATTTGGTCACCATTTAAACCACTTGTCACATGGACTATGTAAACTAACAACAAACTGCTTGACAGTCCAGTGTGGCATTACACAGACTGAGTGCACGAACACACACCAAATCCTAGTGAGCAGACTACCTAGACAGCACTTCATAGACATAGTGAACTGAGCTGGTTCGGAACGTGCCCGTGATGCTGTCTAGATAGGCAACGCACTAGGTTTTGAAGCACAACCTGCGCGCGCGCGCGCACAGTAAATGTACAGTATGAGTAGAAAGTGAGCAGAAAGTGAGTTACCTTTGGAGTAGAGGGACTTGGGCGAATCGAGGTCGATATCCGCGCTAAAGAGCGTTGTGAAATCAGAGGGCATCGCAGTGCCTCCGATCCGCCAAGAAAATGACAGACTTGCTCTTCAACCGCAGCTTCTAATAAACTGCCATCGTTTAGTTTTGCCGAAACGAAAAACGAAAACAAACAAAAGGCAGGTACAGAAAAAGCAGACAATGACACTTTTGAGTATCATAAATAAAGTGTTTGTGTCGCTCAGCGCTCTTCGTAGTGTATGTGTGTGTGTGTGTGTGTGTATACACACTCAGCCAGCACGACTCTGTTTAGTTTGTCTGTTTCCTCTGCGGCCCCGCCCACTCCACGCGTCATCACTTCAAGAGCAATGCGTTCAAAACACAGGTTAATAAGATCAACTCTAACTCAGATTTCATTACCTACCTGTCTAAGTTTTTGGAATGATAAATTAAGTGACAGAATGAGAAGAATTCTGGCTTTTTTGTGTGTTTAAATGTTTTTTTTGTTTGTTTTTAGCTACTGTAGCTCAAATTGCTCAAGAAGTTAATGCTGGTTCTGATAGAAAGGTGTCAGAATACACAGTGCATCACAGTTTGTTGCGTATGGGGCTGCATAGCCGCAGACCAGTCAGGGTGCCCATGCTGACCCCAGAAAGCACCAACAGTGGGCACGTGATTATCAGAACTGGACCACAGAGCAATGGAAGAAGGTGGCCTGGTCTCATGAATCACGTTTTCTTTTACATCACATGGACGGCCGGGTGCGTGTGCGTCGCTTACCTGGGGAACACATGGCACCAGGATGCACTATGGGAAGAAGGCAAGCCGGCGGAGGCAGTGTGATGCTTTGGGCAATGTTCTGCTGGGAAACCTTGGGTCCTGCCATCCATGTGGATGTTACTTTGACACGTACCACCTACCTAAGCATTGTTGCAGACCATGTACACCCTTTCATGGAAACGGTATTCCCTGGTGGCTGTGGCCTCTTTCAGCAGGATAATGTGCCCTTCCACAAAGCAAAAATTGTTCAGGAATGGTTTGAGGAGCACAACAACGAGTTTGAGGTGTTGACTTGGTCTCCAGATTCCCCAGATCTCAATCCAATCGAGCATCTGTGGGATGTGCTGAACAAACAAGTCCGATCCATGGAGGCTCCACCTCGCAACTTACAGGACTTAAAGGATCTGCTGCTAACATCTTGGTGCCAGATACCACAGCACACCTTCAGGAGTCCATGCCTCGACGGGTCAGGGCTGTTTTGGCAGCAAAAGGGGGACCAACACAATATTAGGAAGGTGGTCATAATGTTATGCCTGATCTGTGTATATGGTATGTTTGTTGTTGAACTGGGATCCACTATGTGCCCTTGAGAGACAATTAAACCTAGAATGAATAATGGGACACAATTATATGCATGTTATAAAGTAAAAAAGCAAATATAGCACAAGCACACTTTTCAAGAAAACATTTCACAAAAAGAAGCTTGACCCCTGCACACTTTTTGGTTTCTCAGGAAAACAAACATGTATAACAAAGCACCCAATCAGTGTGTATGAAGAGTCATGCCATCATGATGCCAGTGATGTTCTTGGGAAAAATTCAACCATTATTGTCTAGGGACAACGCAGGCTGTGAGGACTGTTTGACACAATGTTTGGCAGCTTGTCACATGATTCATGTTCAGCAGATTCACTATTGTCCTCACACAATAGATGTTAAAGGGCTAGTTCACCCAAAAACGAATATTCTGTCATCATTTACTTTTTGGGTGAACTATCCCTTGTGCGCCATTCAGAATTAAACTGAGAATGCCTTTTAAATTCCAGTTCAACTCCTGAATTTGATCTGAGGAAGCAAACAGGATGCAGTATTACAATTCGAATTTGAATGTAAGGAAGTAGAATTCAAACTGATACAGTAATTGTTAACTAGAAACGTTTGTCAATACAAACTTTGAACGTACGAAAGTTTCAAAAGCCTTGAAATGATGATGTAAGCAGTTGTTGACATTTACTCTTTTTACAGCTGTTAATAAATCAATTATAATACAGCATTGTATCATTATATTCCATTGTGTTAATTGCCTATAAAACTGCAAAGCAAATGAGATTAGCTGATCAACTTAGTTTTACAATTGTTTAATCATTGACAAATCAGCAGAAAATCTACATGGATTATAGTCATTAATAACAACTCTATAATACTTTTTTATATTCCTGTGTGATATATATTCAGTTTTCAGTTGTCTTTTTTTATATTAATACCTGGACACTGTCACAGAACCCATATAACATTCAGACCACGTACCACCGCAATATTACTTCACTATCTCAGCCCTGACATTTTTATTATGTTCACAAAGTTCACAACATTTGTGGGGTCAACTTTTAATTACTTTGAAATTAAATTTGACAAAATGTTCAGGGGTCATGGACCTTAGTTTTTATAGCCCTGTATGATTTTATCTGTAATAGATTTATAACTTTGTAGACCACACAGTGCTTTATTACTCTACAATAGACATACCAACCAAACATTAAGGTCATTCTATAATGATTCATAAGGTGATATCAGAACAGCGTGAATTATTTGCCCTCTATTTACAAATAGATTATGTTGGAATTGTTGACACTTTTTGTTTGAGTTTCCAGTGAATTTGTCAGTACATATTAACTGAATATAATTAGTTAACTAAATAACTGTCATTTAAATAAGCAAATAAATAATAAACAAACAAACAAATAAAAATGTACCTATAGTAACACTAAACAGGATAAACAGCGCCATCTGGTGTTTAAATGAGCGCTATGATATAAGCAAACAAAACAATTACAATTCCCATGCATTCACATATAAAAGCATACTGAATATTTTCGTCATTGCACATTAATTACATCTAAGTTAATATATTATTATATTGCAATACTCATCTTGTTTTTAGATAGTTTGCTCTGTGAGTAAAACCAAGAAACTATGCGTCTGTATGGTTTAAAAACAAAATAACATGATATTAAATGGTTATTTCACCCAAAAAATTTAAATTCTGAACACAAATGAAGATATTTTTAATGAAATCTGAGAGCTTTCTGTTCCTCCATAGAGATCCAACACAACTTACACATTCAAGGCCCAGAACGATAGGAAAGACATCATTAAAGTACTCCATGTGACTCCAGTGGTTTAACATCAATTTTATGAAGAGATGTGTACGGAGCCCCGCACATGACATGCAAGAAAAAAAATTAAATCATGCGCACGATTTACTAATTCGTTCCCTCGATTTACTAAATCGTGCGCACGACTTACTAATTCGTTCCCTCGATTTACTAAAACGTGCGCACGATTTAATAAATCGAGGGAACGCATTAATAAATCGTGTACACAATTTAGCCTACTATTTTTTTCCTGCATGTCATGTCCAGGGCTCCGTAGATGCAAGTGCTTCATTTGCGCAAAAAAAACAAACAAAAAAAACCATAATTTACCACTTTATTTATGAGAATATTGATCTGCAACGCACGTTCACGAGAGCATGACGCATGCGTGTTGTGTTCACGCGAGAGCTTACACTTGCGTGAACACTCTTTGGACAATCTTATTTTGTAAATAAAGTGGTAAATTATGTTTTTTTGCTCAAACAAAGCACACGCGTCGCTTCATAAAACTGAGGTTAAACCACTGGAGTCACATGGATTACTTTAAAGATGTCTTTCCTACCTTTCTGGACTTTGAAAGTGGTAGTTGCGTTGGATCTCTATGGAGGCCAGAAAGCTCTCAGATTTCATTAAAAATATCTTCATTTGTGTTTCGAAGATTAACGAATGTCTTACAGATGTGGAACGACACGAGGGTGAGTAATTAATGACAGAATTTTATCATTTTAAATCAGTCCCCGCTTTTCCGTTTCAGATGAAGGTTGTTAGGGTGTAATTCTTCCTCCAGTCCAGTGGGCGCTCGTGTGCGTCACGCTGAAGCGCTACTGTGGGTAACACACGAAGCAGAAGCGGAACAAGCGGCGCAGCGTCCATGAAACTGGCGTGCTGAGCAACAGAAAAACAATATTTTTTCCATAAGTATTCGGATTTATTGATTGAAAATGCCGGACTTAGCGGTAGAAAGGGTCGTCGTTCATCCCTTGGTGCTACTGAGTGTCGTGGACCATTTTAACAGGTAAATATGAGTGTTGTGATGGTGCTGTGGTAAAACTGTTAACTCACTGTCATTATGTGTCAATGAAAGTAGCCGCTACAAGCTAAAGGCTAACTGGATATAATCACAGTCTAAGTAAAAACATGAAAAGAAACAATATTTTAAGAGTTTATTCATTGTGATAAGTATATTATGGATATTAACTTAATAACATTAAAGTTTATGTTATAATGTCGTCTTGTGGAAGCACTGATATCTGACTAACTGCAAGTCAGATATGATTATTAATATTATGTACAGATCATTTTACTCGCAAGTAGGACTGTAAGCTATCCGACAATGAAATTTCAATACACTGACTATAGAATTTAATAGTATACTATAAGTTTAATAATAAACCAAATGTATTGCTCGTTTTCTTAGTATGTGCTTCATTTATTGTTGATATATGACATATATCTATCTATATTAGTATAGAAAATGCATAGCTTTCTGAACAGGCTTTCAGACGAGGTTCAAGTGTAATTATATTTTCAAAGAGCCATACATTAAACATTCAATAACATTGTATTTGTCTCTTTTTGTAAACCTTGCCTTTGTTTCATAGGATCGGTAAAGTTGGCAGTCAGAAGCGAGTTGTGGGTGTTCTGCTGGGCTCATGGCATAAGAAAGTGCTTGATGTGTCCAACAGCTTCGCTGGTATGTTTGCATCTCTTGGTGTAACATGCATTTGTTTCCTGTTGAAAAATATAGTGTAAGTAATGTTTAGTAATTGTGTGGCAGTGCCTTTTGATGAGGACGACAAGGATGATTCAGTTTGGTTCCTCGACCATGACTATCTGGAGAATATGTACGGCATGTTCAAGAAAGTCAATGGTAAGCTTGCTTAACTATACACGTCAATAATCAAAGTTATATTTTATGTGCTTGTATGCTTTAATGAATCACTTGTTATTGTTATTGAACATGACCTCATATCTAAGGTCTAATGGATTCATGGTGTTATTTCTTTCAATTTTAGCAAGGGAGCGAATAGTTGGGTGGTACCACACGGGCCCAAAGCTGCACAAGAATGATATTGCCATAAATGAGCTCATGAAACAGTACTGTTCTAATTCGGTATGTAATTCTGTTTATTTTAATACTGTTTAGCTTAGTTTACACTGTATGTACCGGGGTGAAAAAGCATGTCTGGGTAATGTTTCATTCTAAAATAAAAACAGATATATTATTTTGCATAAAATTAGAGAAAAAAGTATTTATTATATATATATATATATATATATATATATTATAATATGTGTGTGTGTATAAAATATTTCATATAATTTTGTGCACAAATATTATTTTTATCTATAATAATATTTTTGTTTATATTTTTTACTAATACAAATTATATTTAAATAATTTGTATTAATACAAAATATAAACAAAGTCTTTGTTTTAGTACTATTTACTTTGTCTGCATTGTGACATTAATTCCCATCATTCTCAATAACTGTTATTAGTAGAGATGCACTGATACTAAATTTCTCCACCGATAGCCGTTTATTCAGAGTGATATCTACCGATAGTTTGGGGGTTCTGCTTTTTATACCTTCTTTTAAATTAATGATCATTTTATTATGATTAATCATTAAATTTTGAAAGAAATGCAAATAAAAACTTTATTCTCTCCATTTGATCAACTTGTTTCAGAGTAACTGGAATCAGTTCTAAACATAAACACACTATTCAAATTAATTTTAACACACATTAACTAAATTCTGAAGAATAAATTAATATTTCTTAACTTTCTGAATGTTATTAATCCATATAATAACTATTAATATCAAACTGGTTTCTTAGCATTTACTTTACACAAAGCCCAAATGCAGTGCATTTTCCTGCCCTCTTTTGATTACCAGGATATATCGGCCCTGACTATCAGCTGTTTTTAAACTATTAGCCGATAGTGTGAAAATTTGCTTTTATCGGCCGTTACCAATTATTGGCCGATATATTGGTGCATCTCTAAGTTATTAGTCATTAATGTTTTACTGAGTGCTTGAATTACAGGCAGTACAACAAATATTACTATGATGTATAATTTACAGTTTAAGTCTTGTATTATCTGTTGCTGTTATTATTATATTATTATTTTGATTAACAGTGTTTGGCAGAGGATATTTAATTGGAATGCAAATAATGCCACAATACAAAATCTTAATGTTATCTGAAAATAGGCTTAATTTTCTTTATGCAAAATATAATTTCCTATGTTTCATTTTTGATTTTGGGTTGAAATATGTTCTGTTCATGTTCTTGACATGTTTCATGAGGTTCACCCACCATTCAGGAGAAACAGCTTCATTTAAGCATATTAAAATCCTTTGTATTTCCCAGGTTTTAGTCATTATTGATGTGAAACCCAAAGACTTGGGGTTGCCAACTGAAGCTTACATCTCAGTGGAGGAAGTGCATGATGTAAGTACTTGTGTAGTTCTGTTATATATTACGTTATGTTTAAGGTCTCTCATGCTAATTATTGACATTTATTTTTTGCTGAAGGATGGAACTCCCACGTCTAAGACGTTTGAACATGTGACCAGTGAGATCGGAGCAGAAGAGGCGGAGGAAGTGGGTGTAGAGCATTTGTTGCGGTAAGAAGGAGACAAACTTGTACATTTAATGATTATCTGATTCTTTTTACATGTATTAAAGTGCCCCTATTGTGCTTTTTCGGATATTACCTTTCATGTAGTGTGTAATATAGCTAGCTGTTTGTGAATGTAAAAGGTCTGCAGACTTTGAAAGATCAAAGTGCAGATAAATGGAGTTATTAGCCCTTTTTCCACTGTCGTGCCAGTACGAGCCAGGGCTAACAGTGTGCCGGGCAGGGCCAATAGCCTCAGACCTCAAGCACTGAGGCCAAAATCAAGTTGCATTTCCAAAGTCAGGCCAGTAGCCCCGCAGTACTTCCCTGAAACCTGCCCTTAACACGCCTCCACAGAACAACGTCACACGACCTCACCATTTCACCAGCTGACTGAAAACTAGCTAGATCGCAAAATGAGCATGACCGAAGTGAACGTTTGGTCTTTACTTAAAGACTTAAGATTCCAGCATCGATATTTGACCAATGTTTTACAATAAAAACTGTTACAGTAAAAGTAATTTATTAATTTGTGTCAGGAGTGCACATCAGTCATGCTGAATCAAACTGGTTTTTACCATTTCACATAAAAAGAGAACACATACCTATTCGGTTGCACCTGCTTAATTTATTTACGATCACAAGCATGCACAAAACAACTCCATTAAGGCTTTTAAGTCCAAAGGCTTACATTACACATTTAGAAAAATATTTACATGTTTATATGGCATTTCTGAGCATTTCTATTAATTTTCCTCAAAATTATGCAAAGATTGCGATCTGAGGAGGTTTGAGCAAATCTCTCCGTCTCTCTATACTGTTATTCTTTCAGCCAGAGCAACAGAGGGAGCAGAAAACAGGAGTTATGAGTTATACGAGTTAACCGGAGTGTGTGAGACGGATATGCGGATGCATTAGTCCGGTATCAACAAAGGCACAGGGAAGAGACAGATAAAACATTAAACCAAATGAATACACGATTATAATCATATATGAGTTGTCTACATTCCTCAAGCAGTCTCTGGTATTTTCCATAAACGTGTGTATTTATTTTCGCAATGATTAGCATAAATAGCCTTTAGCATCACAATCTGCCTCATACGGTGATAAAAATCCCCATCGGATCGCAAGGAAGTTATTTCAAACACTTGCTGGTGTCTGAAATGGAGTTTTGAGCTGAAAATTGTTTAAAATGTCTTAAATGTTGAAGTTAGCTGGCAGCTTGGGAAAATGAGTGGTGGTGTTGACCGTCTCCTCACTCAGGTAAACTCCGCCTCTGTTCATGACCACTCCTCAAGCCCGAGCTGGCCCGCTTTGGACCAAGGTATTCGAAAAAACCCGAGGAAGCCCCAACGAGGCCCGATCAAGCCCCTAAAGTGACAGTGGAAATATGACTGGCCCTGGCACGCACTAGCACGCTCGCTTTTGGCCCGGCAGTGGAAACGCGGCTATTGTCTCCCAAAAGAAAGAATCTATTCTGAACTGCCTGAAACGAGTTGTTAGTTATTCCATTCTTACTTCCTGCTCAAACCTACATAGGTTTGTAACAGATTTGCATAATGGCTGCCCACGAACAACATCTACTTTGACCCTCAAACACTGTTGTTGTAGCTGAGGTCTGGAAGAGTTCATGTTGTCAACATGACGAGAAGACACTGTTTTCATGTGCTGTAAGCGGTCGACCAATCACAACAGACTGGGCCATCTGACCAATCAGAGCAGAGTAGGCTCTCGAAAAGGCGGGGTTTAGAGAGACTGAATCCTTTATCAAACCATTTCAGACACTGTGAGAAAAGAGGTGATGCTGTAATGTATATTATGAGAAAATGAAAGTGTTTTTTGATCTTGGATGCATGTAAACATGTTGTAGGAGACTCCAGACAAATTAGGAACCTTTAAAATGGCACATTAGGGGCACTTTAAAACATCTGTAAGCAACCCAGTTTATTTATTCTCTTGATGATTTCTTGCAGTGATATCAAGGACACAACGGTCGGCACTTTGTCGCAACGCATCACCAATCAGGTGCATGGGCTGAAAGGGCTCAACTCCAAGCTGTTGGATATCAAGAGCTACCTGGAGAAGGTTGCAACCGGCAAACTGCCCATCAATCACCAGATCATTTATCAGCTGCAGGACGTGTTCAATCTGCTGCCTGATGTCAACCTGCAGGAGTTTGTCAAGGCCTTCTACCTTAAGACCAACGACCAGATGCTTGTGGTCTACCTGGCCTCGCTTATCCGCTCTGTAGTGGCTCTCCATAATCTCATCAATAACAAAATCGCTAACCGTGATGCAGAAAAGAAAGAGGGCCAAGAGAAAGATGACAGCAAGAAAGAGAAGAAGGATGAGAAGGATAAAGATAAGGACAAAGACAAGGAGAAGGGAGACTCTACAGCCAAGAAAGATGACAAAAAGGAAAAGAAATGAACCTGAACTGGCATGAACTTGGGCTTACACAATCTTGGCTGAATAAGGGAGGAATTCTGTGTTTCTTTGCCTCCTCGTTTAACAATCTCCAGTCTAAATTGGGCATTGTGTCTGTCTTTTTGATATAAAGGACTTATATTCTGTTTTGATTAAAAGAGAGAGAGAGAAATTTATTGTAAACCTTCTTTCATTTTTTGATGTTTTGGTCCTGATCAAGGTTGACCTATTTACATTATAGTCCCATTATTAGACCATCAGAATATCAAGACAAGTGTCCAGTGTTACAGCAAAGTCCAACTGCAGCCATGTAATTGTGTCATTGTATTTACACTCGTGAGATTTCTTTTTTTATCATAAAAAGCAATGACAAACAAGCTTCTGTGGCCTAACCTGTTTTATTTTGTTCACTACATGCAAAGCGTACAGTTTGTTACAAGTTCACAAAGAGCACATTCTCAAAACACGTCTACTGTAGAGTTCATTTAAACACGTTTCTCCTTGCTAGTTTATAAAAGAACGTTTCAGAAATAATATGCTCTATAAAAATGGTACATTTTGCTTTTCCTGAAAAGAAAATTAAAGTTTGATCAAAACTTCCATGTGTTATTTTTAAATTAAAATTCAGCTACAGATATTAATTTTCTTTCTGCTGACTATAAGTAACTGAAGACAAAATGGTAGATAGAGCAGGAGGGCAGTTTGTACAAGCATCACAGGCCAATGGTGAGGACTAGGTATTGTCATTATGATGAGTTTCTTCTTCTTTCTTCTTACATTTGATCCCAAAAAGACTGAGGATCTTCACCAACATCAGGTCGACGATTTCCTCTTCTTCAGAAGGCTGAGCATCAGAAGAGTAATTTCAGTTATTAAAACTTAAACCACAGTGACTGTTTGTTCTTACAACTTACCCTGATCAGCCACAACATTAAAACCATCTGCCTAATATCGTGTAGGTCCCCCTTGTGCTGCCAAAACAGCTCTGATACAGTGAGGCATGGACTCCACAAGACCTCCTAAGCGTGTCCTGAGGTATCTGGCACCAACACATTAGTAGTAGATCCTTTAAAGGGTTAGTTCGTTCAAAAATAATTTACTCACCCTCAAACCATCCTAGGTGTATATGTCTTTCTTCTTTCAGCCGAACACAATCGGAGTTATATTAAAAAATATCCTGGCTCTTCCAAGCTTTATAACATCAGTGAATGGTACCCGAGATTCTGAAGCCCAAAAAAGTGCATCCATGACTCCAGGGGGTTAATAAAGGCCTTCTGAAGTGAAGCAACTGGTTTTTGTAAGAAAAATATCCATATTTATATAATCACTTGCTTCCAAGAACAGCCGTACGCGAGTCTAGTTCCGACGGAAGAGTGACCCCTGACCTGACGCATGACGTGTTGACCAAAGCGGAAGCGCAGAGGATAGAGCAAAACAAAACACCGGTCATGACTTAGAAGTCTAAAATGAAGTCTACTTTTCTCTTTAGAATTTTTAAAGAGAAAAGTAGGAGGATTTTGATATAAAAGAGGGGCTTGAGTTCATTACCCTGCCCTATTTGTTAATTTTTTCGTCAAAGCTTATGCTACTCCGACGCCCTACGTCATTATGTCAGGTAAGAGGTCACTCTTCCGCCGTAAGTTGACTTGCGTACGGCAGTTACCGGAAGCTAGTTGTTATAGTTTATAAAGTTTCAAATATGCATATTTTTCTTACAAAAACCAATCGCTTCACTTCAGAAGGCCTTTATTAACGCCCTGGAGTCGTGTGGATTACTGTTATGATGGATGGATGCACTTTTTTGGGATTCAGAATCTAGGGTACTATTCACTCCCATTAAAAAAACAGGATATTTTTTAAATATACCTCCGATTGTGTTTGGCTGAAAGAAGAAAGTCATCACACCTAGGATGGCTTGAGGGTGAGTAAACCCTTTAAGTCCTGCGAGTTGTGAGGTGAGGCCTCCATGGATTGGATTTATTGGTCCAGCACATCCCATAGATCAGGGATGGAGAACTTTGGTCCTGGAGGGCCACTGTCCTGCAGGGTTCAGCTTCAACCTTAATCAAACGTCAAAAAGGTCTTCAGAGTAACTAGAAAGCTACATTCAGGTGAGGCTTTATCAGGGTTGGAGCTAAACTGCAGGACAGTGGCTCTTCAGGACCGAAGTTGCCCATCCCTGCCACAGATGTGCAATCGGATTGAGATCTGGGGAATTTGGAGGCCAAGGCAACACCTTGAACACTTTGTCATGTTCCTCAAACCATTCCTGAAGCAATTTTGCAGTGTGGCAGGGCTGTACATGCTCTGCAACTTCTCTGCATCTTTAGGTATTTGGTACATGTAATAATATAATAAATGTTATTCACTTCAGCTCTCAGTGGTTTTAATGTTGTGGCTGATCAGTGTAGCCGCATTTACATTACATGGTTCAAGTGACCCAATTCCGGTAATTTAATTTAATTTAATTTAATTTTTTCCTCTCATGTGGCACAGGTGGGATATGACCCACAAACATGTAAGCAGGAAAAAAGCACATGGATTCCAAAATTCTCAGATCAATTTCAGGCCTCATTCATATGTGGAAATAAATCTGATATGAATCGCATATGTGCACTTGCGTCTGCCATGTAAGCAGACAGATCAGATATTCCCGTCAATGTGAGTCGTACGTCATTGAAAAAGTTGACGTCAACTCAGCCGGACACCGATCATGATCACATGACACTTTTCAATGGCGCAATGGAGGATGAAAGTTCAACCCAATGTTTTAATGACCTTTAAAGATGGTGCGGAAAGAAAAAGATTGTATTGTCATTTCATCTGCATCCATTGCAACTCGTGCCATTTTTACTTCCTTTTCTGGGTCAGTACGTCTACCTTGGGTTGTTTCATCAAGTGTTAGTGTAAATGCAGATATCGGATATGGGTCACTTTTAAAAGAAGATATAAGTTGGTCGTCAAAAATCAAAATTGGATATAGTCAACAAATCGGAATTGGGCATCAAGACCTGCAGTGTAAATGCGGCCTAACAACAGTTAGACTAAAATATGAAAGTGACTCATATGACACCTGGTGATTCTTCTGTTCTTCACCGAACGCCTCAAGGATGACTGAGACAAAGAGGGTCAGTATCACAAACGTAATGAAGATGACACAAGTGGAAATGATGAGAGCGCCGAGCACGGGATCAGAATCCATCACCTGTAGAGATAGGATGAAAGCTGTGATAAAGCTGTGATAAAGCTGTGACACTTTACAATAAGGTCTCCTATGTTAACATTAGTTAATGCATTAAATAACAAATAGCAATATATTTTTTCATGTTAATAAAAATTTTCTTGTTCATAGTACATCAACTAATGTTAACAGGTAAAACTTTTGATCTTAAAACTGTATTAGTAAACACTAAGATTCATAAATGTTGTAGACGAATTGTTCATTGCTAGTTCATATTAAAGGGTTAGTTCACCCATAAATGCAAATTCTGTCATTTATTACTCACCCTCATGTCGTTCCACACCCGTAAGACCTTCATTCATCTTCAGAACACAAATTAAGATATTTTTGATAAAATCCGATGGCTCAGTGAGGCCTCTATTAACACTTTCAGATGCCCAGAAAGGTACTAAAAACATATTTAAAACAGTTCATGTGACTACAGTGGTTCAACCTTAATGAGAATACTTTTTGTGCGCCAAAAAAACAAAATAACGACTTTTCAACAATATCTAGTGATGGGCGATTTCAAAACACTGCTTCATGAAGCTTCGAAGGTTTACGAATCTTTTGTTTCGAATCAGTGGTTAGGATCGCATATCAAATTGCCAAAGTCACATGAAGCATTGAAATTTCGAAACACTTATGACATAACGAAGCCTCGTTTACTGAAATCACTTGACTTCAGCGCTCCGAACCACTGATTCGAAACAAAAGATTTGTAAAGCTTCGAAGCTTCATGAAGCAGTGTGAAATCGCCCATCACTAGATATTGTTGAAAAGTCGTTTTGTTTTTTTGGCGCACAAAAAGCATTCTCGTTGAACCACTGTAGTCACATGAACTGTTTTAAATATGTCTTTAGTAGCTTTCTGGGCAATGAAAGTGTAAATTATCTTGCTGGCAATAGAGGCCTCACTGAGCCAGCGGATTTTATCAAAAATATCTTAATTTGTGTTCTTAAGATGAACGAAAGTCTTACGGGTGTAGAACGACACGAGGGTTAGTAATAAATGACATAATTTTCATTTTTGGGTGAACTAACCCTTTAAGTAACTAACGTTAACAAATGAAATCTTACTGTAAAGTGTTATCAGCTTTTCTGTGTTACTTTCCAAGTTTGCCTGTAAATCATTTTACGTACCTCATCATAATTGAAAATGCCAAACTGCAAACTGAAGATTGTCCTGAACGCATCTGGGAACGTTTTGTATGAGTACAGCTTCCATCCAAATATTAGATTGCACTATCGAAAACAAATACACGGTATTAATTCTTTAAAAAAAAAAAAAAAAAAAAAAAATGCACCTAAAAATGACTGAAATGCACCTAAAATGAAAGTCTATGGGGCAGCCATTCAGTGTTTGCTGCATAGACTTCAATTGTAAGTGTGTTCCTGTGTTTTCTGCTTTTTTAATTTAAATATAAAATCTTGTTTTTGTTTGATTTTCAAACTGAGGAACAAGTAGAAATTGTCTGTGGTACTGTGGCTGCTTATAGAGCTAAAAGGTGGCTTGCAGTTTTTTCAATGTTAAGATACTTTTTGTTAAGATACTATTTTACCAAAACAGTATTTTAAATTCACCATGAAATCAAAATTGACAATTCTTATTTTTTTATTTTCTCTAATGATGTTTACTGGTGTGAGGGCGGGACAACCTGTCACTCACATGAGATCGACCAATAGCAAACCACAACCATCCAACGAACCAATCAATTTCCGATGGACAAAATCAAGTCCCGCCCTACATTTTTTTCCTCATTCAAAAAGCCATTTCACTCGCATATACGTCACAATGGGGAAGAAAAGTTTATCACAACTTCTGTTTCATGCTGACTTTAAACCGTTATTGACAGTAAAATTTGTTTCCCCTTACAGTGAGAGAATAGGCCAAGAGGATAATGAAGATAACCACAATGAAACTGGACATATCGTTCCATGCCCGCTGCAGTGAGGAGGTGATGAGGTGTAGTTTAGGGTTGAGTCTCAGCAGATGCCAGAGTTTTACACAGGCCAGAAGAACCAAGAAAGCCATGAGATATCCCAGAGTAACATCTATGACAGCCGTGTCATGGAAACTGGGAAACCTGCAAGACAGGAATAGCATTTTTACCATGTTCAGTTCACTCATTCATCCATTCTCCAAACCGCTTGTCCTATGTAGGGTCGTGGGATGTTCAATTCATGTTCACATCAAAACATTAGAAAGAAAAGATCTACTTACTGATCTTTGTGTTTCTGGTAGTATTCAATGTCTTTGTCTCCCTGCACTGTTCTCTTGATGAACACTGACAATGAACTCCAACTTAAAATGATGATGGCCAGGTCTAACAGATTCCACTTGTTTTTGAAATATGCCCATTTCTGCCGCTTCAACAGCTTTCCCTGTTCAACCCCAAATGTGAATGGTTTAATATGAATTCAACGAGCATGGCAATTTAAGGAACGGTTCACCCCAAAGTTCAATTTCAATCATTATTTACTTAAGTACTTCTTTATTCTGTGAAACATAAGATGGAGATGTTTAGACATGATGTTCAAGCTGCTCTTTTCCATATAAAGAAAATGAATGGTCAGTCAAGCTCCAAAAATAATAAAAAAGGAGTCCTAAAAGTCAAAAAGCTCATATGTACTACATTCCAAATATTTTAGTTTGTTCCTCAAAAAAAAATGATGTTTGGTTTAAGAGGAGTTGAAACATAGCGCACAAGTCAGAAGGTCTACTGTTATTGTACTTTTATGGTTTCTTTTGATCAGTTTTGGAGCTTGACAGCCCCTGGTCATGCTTCACTTTCATTATATTGAAAAAAGCTGCTCTAACTAAAAACAGAAAACTTTTTATGCGTTTTGGCCATTCATTGACACGACAACAGCGTTTTGGTGGCCTGAAAATGCAAACGTTTTAAAATGCGATACAAAGTGCAAGTTTTTGAAAACGGTACCATCTAAACTACATGTAAACTACAAAAACACGAAATTGTGAAAATGGTGACATCATGTGAATGCGTATTTCATGTTCAGTCTATAGGTGTGTAGTGTTTCTTTACAAAGTGACATTGCCAGCTACTGTCCTGGCAGCAGAATACAGCGTTTTTAATCGTTTTCGCTGATCCATGTGAACGAGGATCGCTTTGACAACATTGTCGTCTGCATGGGAAAAGCGCAAAGGAAAAACTTTTGTTTTTAGTACATCGTTGTTGTGTAAACATACCCTTAAAGGGATAGTTCACCCAAAAATAAAAATTCTGCCATCATTTACTCACCCTCATGTCGCTCCAAAACTGTAAGACTTTTGTTCATCTTCAGAACACAAATTAAGATATTTTTTATGAAATCTGAGTGATTTCTGTACCTCCATTAACAGCTACGCAACTACTTTGACGCTTCAAAAAGTTCATAAAGAGATCGTAAAACTAATCCATATGAATTGAGCTGTTTAATCCAAATTTTCTGAAGAGACAGCACATGCTGCTTAATCTCTCTCTCTCTCTCTGTCTGCGTTAATAACTGTATCAGCTGTATTATCCTGCTATCAAGGCACAAGTTCTGAAATTACGTTCTGGAATTAGCAACGGAGGCTTTAGATGCGGTAGAAATTAGTCCCACACACAAGAGTGTTTTAAGGACAAAAACCTGACAAATGTCTTCAAATACAACACTGGAACAGTGTCTTGAGGTGTGGTAACCGTAGTATAAGCGGAATAATTGACTCCGGGCCATTGAATTCTTAGAAAATAATGCACACCCGAGGTGTAACGGCCACTCTGCTTCGCATTACCACCTCAGGTGTGCATTATTCAATCGCCCCTTGTCAATTATTCCTTACATAAACATTCATCAACTCACACATCAGTTGTGGTAAACTGAAGCTCAAGCATGTTCACTTGACATGTAATAACCAGTGAGGTTCATTCTCGTGTTACGCAGCACGTTTGAGCTTCCGTAAGAGGTTTGTTCTTGCGCGTCAAGCAGGTTTGGTTGGGCTTCTGTTTATGTTCGCTGATCAAAGTTTATATGTGAATAAAAGCCTAATTCTGTTCATCATATAAAGTGATCGAGTCTCTTCAGAAAATTTGGACTAAACCACTCAATTCATGTGGATTAGTTTTATGATCTCTTTATGAACTTTTTAAAGTGTCAAAGTGTCAGTTGTGTAGCTGTCTATGGAGGAGTCAAAGAGCTCTGAGATTTCATCAAAGAGATCTTCAGTTGTGTTCCGAATATGAAGGAAAGTCTTATGGGTGTGGAACGACATGAGGGTGAGTAATTAATGATAAAATTTTCATTTTTGGGTGAACTAACCCTTTAAAAATAAAGGTTCTTTATTGGCATCGATGATTCCAAGAAGAACCTTTAACATCTATAGAACCTTTCCATTGCACAAAAGGTTCTATATAGTCGAAAAATGTTTTTTAGATTATTAAAATTTTCTTCACATAGGAAAAAAATGGTTCACTGAAAGGTTCTTTGGGGAACTCAAAATGGTTCTTCTATGGCATTTGCTGTGAAAACCCCCTTTTGGAACCTTTTTGGAAAGTCATATGGGTTTGAAAAAATTGAGAGTGAGCAAATTATGAAAGAATTTTCATTTTTTGGGGTGAACTATTCCTTTAAAAGTTCATTGAAATGATTCTATCAGAGAGCTGACCTGCAAAAACATGTAATAGACGATGAAGAGGAAATAAAAGACCTGAGAGGCCATGAGAACCGACTGAAAGCCACCTGTGGACTGGTAGAGTCGGACACTCTGCACCACGCTGTGAAACTGAAATGCGCCTGTAAAATAAAAAGTGTAAGCTCAGCTTAGCAATAAAACATGAAGGTTTTATAAGAATGGGAATGATTGTTCTTTTTCCTCACCCACAGCAGTGCTCTCCAGTATCAGCGTGACAATGCAGAACAGATTGACATTTGCATTGTACACCGTAAACTCTGTAAAAACCGCCCTTGTGTACATATCCAACCAGGTGGAGTTAAATAGATATTGAAGCTTCCTGTTGGTTGAAGGGAGGTATTTTGTTAGGATAGTATGCATAAAATATACCCTTGTGACATATAAATAAAATGTATTAATTAAATAAACAAATAAATAAAAATGTATTAAAGCTTAAACTTATATTAAATTAATTTACCTAAACCTTTGAGTGCTTTTTTGTCCCACTTAGGACTTAAATACATCATTATATGCTATTTCATAATTATTTATTGTCTTTGAAATATGAAGTGTGCTCCTGAATGTACTGACAAGCATTTGTGGTAAACTAAAATATACTTTAATGTCATTTCTATTGAAATAGTGTCATGTGTATTTAAATGTATTTATAATCAAACATCTGTAATGGTGAAATTGCAATTTAGTACATTTAAAATATATGAACTTTAAATGTAATTTAATGTGCTTTAGTATGTTAGTGAACACATCAAAATCAGTGTGCTACTTTAAAACATGACAAAAGATTATTAAAACATAATGATGTAAAATGTACATTAAAGTAAAACTGTTCATTTTACATTATTACACAGTGCATTTTAAGTGTACTTAAGAAACATTTAAAGTGTACTCTCTTGTGCACTTAAGTGGACTTTTATTGCATTAATATTATATTGTGAATATAATAAAATCAAGAAAACTAGATTTAAACTAAGACTAAACGTGTTGAGCTATATAACAATAATTCGTTTTCTGTCTATAAATGTAACCAAACAGTTGTTCCCTTGTCTAATAAAACATGTAATATATTAAAGCGTCTTTGGTGTTTCCATGGTTTCTACAAAATAAAATCAGAAATTGAGGGTAACGTGGGTATGATGTCACTGATAGGCAACTCTCAAACAGTCGGACACGTCCATGTCCTGGTAAAAATTGCTTATTTCTCTGGATTTAAACATTCTTGGAAACATTTGGGATAATGTAAGTACACAAGTCAACAAAATATATAACACTGTTCTAGTGGTTTTTGGATATTTTAATCCAAAAATCCAACATATTGTGTCTTTAATTAAAGCCCTGACAACAACATAGTGTCGGCCCAGATCTGGCCCACATCTGGTCCGCGTGTAATCCAGATGTGGGCCGGATCTGGGCCACACTATGTTGTTGTCTGGGAGGTAAAGAGTAACATTTTCCTGTAACAATACATTCTGCTATCCCAATTCAGTGTGCAGAGTCACCTAATAGTGAAATATATCCGAAATCACATACTTCCCTACTATATAGTAGGCGAAAATGGGATTGACGGGATGACCTACTACTTCCGGCTAGATTCTGAAGTGTGCATACGATGGACACTTTACTATCTCATGAGGCCAAATGGGAGAGGATTTTTTAATGAAACGTAACTGACGTTGGTAGGTCACACGATAATGACAGCATGGCGAATGTAGTACATCCGGATTACATTCATACTATATAGAACATACTTTTTTAGCGATCATGAAGTAATTACTTATTCAAAATAAGTACCAACTCAAGAGAGTATGCGATTTTGAACGCAGCCACTCTGTTTGGTCCAACTAAAATGGAGGTCGTATTTATGCGATTACTCACCAGCTCGCGTTTTGCAGGTCAGAACCGAGGTCCATAACATAGCCTCCTCCTCTATAAAGTGCAATCATACCCCAAACGGGGATTGCTTTGAGCGTGGACTGGCTTTGGTACTGCCAAGCTGTGACGGTGTCCTCAGAAGCATTTACAAAATTAAACTCTTCCCAACCTGGACTGTAAGTGCCCATATCCTCATTGTCCCAAGAGTAAGGTGCATTGCAGTGGGGAACAGCGTGACGCATGGACTTAGCAATCATACAAGAGTCTCTCGTCACCCTAACTTGACGAAGACGAGCACTCCCAACAAGTTTTGAGTTTCCATCTGTTATAAAGCCTTGGAAATAAAAATTAAATAGTCAATAAACACATCAGTCAATAATGCAGTCATTTACTGGAGCTTAGTGGGTTGAAACTAAAGCTCTCGAGATCCTCCTGATAGATCTTCACTACTATTTGGATAGTATAAAATGGGAAGTAGATTTGTAAGAAAACCATTATGAGTCCTTATCGATCTGATGGTCCAGGAGACCTTAAATACCAATTAAAGAAGATTATTGTGCACTTGTTATATTCTTGACAAATCAAGATAATTGAACTACCTGGATATTCTCCGAACAGGTTACTGAGAAGTACAGTATTAGCCCAGGTGAACACATCATTGTGGTTCATACTGTCTGAAATGCCATTGCTGAAGCTCTGCCGGATGTGTTGAGTGAGGTAGAATCCATTTTCATCTCGCTGACCATATGCCACCAAGAGCAGCATCCACAAGAACCCCAGAAAAACTGCAAAGGAAATACAGGTCTGTGCACAACCGTTCTTTCACATGGTCATCGGCTGAAAGGGAACAGTTGTTTTTTCCTACCTAGAATCTCCATGATGAGTGCCCGTGCTTTCTGCTGTTTGACCATGTTTCTCTTAAGCTTTTCAATATCACTGGAAGGTGGAGGTTGATAGAAGCTGTGTGTACAATCCCTCTTAGCAAGTCGCACTCCATAGAGACCATCTATTGAAGAGATCATAATTGAATGTAACAAATCAAAAAAAGATCTGATTAGACTCTTTAAAAAGAATAAGAGAGACTTTCCCTTATGAAAAACAAGTGAAGAGTTCCATTGCAAAAACCTGACATCTTTTCTTTTAAATGAGCATTTTTTTTATCAGGTTCCTATGTTTAGGTTCAGTAATTTCACTGTAATGGCAACGAAAAGGTTATTCGTCAGTTATTAAAGGGTTAGTTCACCCAAAAATGAAATTTCTGTCATTTATTACTCACTCTCATGTCGTTCCACACCCGTAAGGCCTTCGTTCATCTTCGGAACTCAAATTAAGATATTTTTGATAAAATCCGATGGCTCAGTGAGGCCTGCACTGAAAGCAAGTTAATTTACACTTTCAAACGCCCATAAAGGCACTAAAGTTATATTTAAAACAGTTCATGTGACTACAGTGGTTCAACCTTAATGTTATGAAGTGACGAGAATACTTTTTGTGTGCCAAAAAAACAAAATAACAAATTTATTCAACAATATCTAGTGATGGGCGATTTCAAAACACTGCTTCATGAAGCTTCAAAGCTTTACGAATCTTTCGTTTCGAATCAGTTGTTTGGAGTGCAAATCAAACTGCCAAAGTCATGTGATTTCAGTAAACGAGGCTTTGTTACGTCATAAGTGTTTTGAAATTTCAATGGTTCACATGACTTTGGCAGTTTGATACACACTTTGAACCACTGATTCGAAACAAAAGATTTGTAAAGCTTCAAAGCTTCATGAAGCAGTGTTTTGAAATCGCCCATCACTAGATATTGTTGAATAAAGTCGTTATTTAGTTTTTTTGGTGCACAAAAAGTATTCTCGACACTTCATAACATTAAGGTTGAACCACTGTAGTCACATGAACTGTTTTAAATATAACTTTAGTACCTTTCTGGGCATTTAAAAGTGTAAATTAACTTTCAATGCAGTCTTATTTGTCTTATTTTCAAAAATGTCACTTTAGTCAATTCATTTGTAGTCAACAAATTTGACTGTCTTTTGCGGCAAAACCAACTAAGTCTATGTGTGCTTTTTTCGTAAAAAACCTCTAAGTCCACCTCTTTGGACAACCAGACATAGTAAAACGTCTGTTTCTGTCAGTTTTACAGCAGCAAAAGGAACTCTGTTGTGTTTACTTGCTACTTGTGAAATCCTATCATAATTGCCACTGCAACGATGGACAAAACATGATAAAAACTTGCAGCTTGGCAATTGAAAGCAGCTCATACGCACACCGAAATCAAATCATTCAATTCACATCTTCCGATTGGTTCTTCTGTGGACTTAGAAGCTTGCTGACAAAGGGAAGTGGTGTTTAGCGGTTTCTGCCAACAAACCGGTATTTCTGAATGGGCTGACGCTGGGATTTAGCAGATTTGAAGCAAAAAAAAAAAAGTATATGATGAACGTATACTATGTGCGGAGAGCATTCGCTCAATATTATCTCATTTTTGACGGAGGTGCCGTTTAGCAACTTTTGCATCTGAACTCTTCAAGTGCACTTTACTTTTAGAAAGATTACTTATTACGGAAATAATATCCTTTAAAAGAGGATTTCTAGACATTTCTAAAACACGCTCAAAGTGGTCGACCAATCACAACACACTGGTCCAGCCGACCAATCAGAGTACATTGCACTTTTCAGAAGGAGGGGCTTCATATAGACAGGAAATAAACAGAGTGTTACTGACAGACTGGGAAGAGAGGTGCTGTAACAGTGTAAAATATGTGAAAATATATATTTTCTGGAACATTCAAGCATGAAAATCTTTTCTAGTAGACACCCCCCCCCCAAAAAAAACAACAACAACAACAACAACAACAACAAAAACTTTTAAAAAGGGCATAATGGGTCCCCTTTAAGATTTGAAGGACAACAACTGCATATTCAACACAATTAAGCACATTTCTTTTCACAAGGCTTGGCTATTTGTGCCACATACCTGACATACATACTTTGTAATTACCTGTGCAAGTGGTTGTTTTCTTACGTAAAGTGTCAATAAGTTCTGCATCTTCAAAATTGATTTTTTTCACCACCAATGCAAAGAAAATCGCCAAACAAAACACCTGCCAAATGAAACGCACAATAGCATAGTCAAAAAAACATAATATTGTAAATACAGTAGCATTTTGACTGCAGCTCTTTACCTTTACAGGCTGGGTGAAGAAGAGGCTCTCAGTGAAGGACATCGCAATGGAGATTATCCAACTGATCGAGCGATCCTTTCCGTATTTCAGTCCATACAACATGGTAAAGTACCCTGACACCACACTTGTGGCTGCAACAAGAAGCCAACCCACATACACAAACCACCAGGGCAGACCCTTCCTGCTGCAGCTGCTGTCTTTTTTGGGGCTCAAGCTACAGGTCCGCTGCTCAACGATGGGTCTGGAGGAACGGTGACTCTCCAGCAGTTTTTTCATGCTCTGGACCTGAAGTAAAACCTGGCTGTAGCTCCCAGGCCTAGAAAAGCCTGAAGGCCCCATCAGCTTCACTTCTCCCTCCAAGTTTTCAAGTTGTTTGGACAGATGATGGCTGTAGGTCCAGAAAATGGAGGAGGTTTCATTTTTTTGTATGAAGTGCTGTTGTTCGATGAGGTTCTGCAGCTCTGACAGTAAAGTGCTGACGTCTGCCTTATCAGGGCTCTTCTCTGTTTTCAGGACGGGACATCTCATGGCATTTCCAAACAAGTATGTGATTCTCTGTATGTCCTAATGAAAAATGGTTACACTTTATTATAAGGTGTCCTTGTTACAGTGTAATTATACATTTAAGTACTGAGTAACATTAATTAACTACATGTACTTACTACATAATTAGGATTAGTTGCTTGTTGTAATTATGCATAATTTACTGTTATTACTATAACAAGTACATGTAAGATGTGTAACGGACACTGTAAAATAAAGTGCTACTGAAAAATGATAAAATTTGTACATTTTGGCCAAATAATGTGGCAATGAACACATCAAGTAATTACAGTATAACCACACTCAAGATTATAACCACACTTTAAGATTTACGAATTTCAATTGTATAGTAAAATTCCATAAAATTGAAATGAATAATCTTTACATATTAATCATATTATAAATTAAGAATTTTAAATGAGTTAAAAAAAAACTAAAGCTTAATAAAACATTTTGTATAATATTAATGTAACAAAGGAATGGACATTTCAGTTTATGTGATTTCGTATTCATAAATTTAATTTTTTTTTTTTTTTTTTAATTTATGAATAAACATAAACTGAAATGGTTCCCTTCTCTTGTTGCATTAAGATTATACAAAATATTTTATTAAGCTCGTTTTTTTACTCATTTTTTAATTCATAATATGAATAATAAGAATTATTCAATTCAATTTTATGGAATTTTACTATACAATTGAAAATCGTAAATCTTAAAAAAAAAAAAAAAAGGCTTAAACAATTTTTTGAGTGCATGTTTGTTTGAGGTCACTGATTTTTTTTTACTTTTACTTTTATTCAGCAAGGATGCATTCATTTGATCAAAAATGACACTAAATAATGTTACAAAAATCTATTTCAAATAAATGATGTTCTTTTGAACTTTCTATTCATCAAAGAATACTGAAAAAACAATGATTCGCAGTTTCCACACTATAATGAGCAGCAGAGCAATTTTCAACTGCGATGATAATAAGAAATATATCTTAAGTAGCAAATCAGCATATTAGAATGATTTCTGAAGGATCATGTGACACTGAAGACTAGAGTACTGGCTGTTGAAATCCAGTTTTGGAATAAATACAATTTTGAAATATATTAGAGATTAGAAATTAGATTAAGAGATTAGATTATTAGAAAACAGTAATTTTTAATTCTAATAATATTTCACAATATCACTGTTTTTGACTGTATTTTTGAAAAAAACAAATGCAGCCTTGGCAAGCATATGAATTTTCTTATGAAAGTTCCCCAATGAACCTTTAAGTGAACAGTTCTAAAAAGAACCATTTTTTCTTCATGTGAAAAACATTTTATTAACCTAAAGAACCCTTTTTCCACTATAAAGAACATTTTGTGCAATGGAAAAGTTCTAGATGTTAAAGGGTTCTTCATGGAACCATCAATGCCAATAAAGAACCTTTAACATCTAGAACCTTTCCATTGCACAAAAGGTTCTTTATTGGCATTGATGGTTCCATGGTTCCATCTAGATGTTAAAGGTTCTTCATGGAACCATCAATGCCAATAAAGAGCCTTTATTATTAAGAGTGTAGGTACATGAATATAGTAGACATGCTATATATTGGTTACCATCGCTACCTGAATTGCTGAAACATACTGTACTTTTTGTTTAAACAAAAATAATGTGCATAATTAATTAAACATGCAGGACTTACATTAATAAGAAAATCTACTGTTAAAAGGTTCTCAAAATGTGGAGAGAAGGTCTCATACGGGATGTCTTTCTCCATCTGAGGAGGCTCAGGCTTCTTATGTGCCTTTTGTTTCTTTGTCTTCTTTTTTCGGGGACGTGAGTGTCTGAAGATTCCCACAATTAGTAGGTTGACGGGGAACACAATGAAGGAGCTCTGGATGCCAATCTTCACCTGACTCCAGGTCAGTTTAATCTGGCCTTTGGATAAAAGAGAATCAAAGACCCGCCAAACATCAGTTATGACTAGAGCTGTCAATCAATTAATTAAAATGTTAAAATATTTATATGATATTCTTTTTTAATTATTATATCATAGGACATGACGTTATTCAAAGACATGATTACACTGTTGTGGCATGACAAGTAAATCTTTGAATAGACATTACAAAAAGTGGCTTTAGAATCAATAAACTGCTTTATTTCCATATCACTGAACATAAGTAGGACTATTATATGATTATGTTACGGTAACACTGTATTTCGATAGTTCACTTTAGACATTCTACTAACTATAAGTAACTTTGCAACTACATGTCAACTTATTTT
This sequence comes from Mylopharyngodon piceus, assembly GCA_039654765.1. Classification (NCBI taxonomy): domain Eukaryota; kingdom Metazoa; phylum Chordata; class Actinopteri; order Cypriniformes; family Xenocyprididae; genus Mylopharyngodon; species Mylopharyngodon piceus. The sequence goes on along the minus strand of CM077454.1, from coordinate 4,234,268 downwards.
ACTAACCCTAACAGTCTACTAATACTCTGATGAGAGGTAGTTAACATGTAGATGCAAATGAATGAAAGTTAGTTGACATGTAGTTGTAGAATATCTAAACTGAACTACTGAAATAAGTATAACCGCTACTTTTTGAATCATACCCATATCCATGGTCTGCTCCGTGGGGTCTGTGGGAATCCCGTAGAACATGATACTGGCCAACATGGAGCAGAGCAGCACTGAGAAACAGCACGAGACACGCTGCACACGGGTGAAATTACTGCTGGGCGGTCGACTGACCACAGAGTACCAGATGTGGCCGTCACAGAAGTCTGTTGTTGTCTTCATAAAGAATAAGTTGCTGCAGAAAGGAAAGTCTTTTAGTTGCATTTCCAAATGCATTTTCAAAAGCACTGCGAGATAGTGAGCTCACCTGAAACCTTTCATGTCCATCTCTGATGCTACAGGAAACACTCTTTCAACAATACAATCATCTATATCAACAGCCAGCCACGAGCTGCACAGGAAGTGCCACTTCTGCTCAGTCTGCAGGTCTTCAACCATCACCGAGTTAACATACCTGAGAAATATTAAATGAATTTTTCATTTTGCACTTTTAAATCTTAAAAGTATGTTTTTTTAAACTGTAGGCCTACTTGCAGATAATATAATTTTAATGAAATTATAGTCCACTTAAATGGATAGTTCACGCATTTTGGGTGAATTTTCATTTTTGGGTGAACTATCCCTTTAGGTGTACTTAAAGAGTCCACTTTCATGATTATCTCTTTAAAAACACTTAAAGTATGCATTTTGTAATAATGTTAAAAAGGTTTTTCTTTAAGGTGAATTTAAAATCATTGTGCTTTAAAGAAGTACACTTACTTTGATGTGTTGACTAACATACTAAAGCACATGTAAAGTAGGCTGTTTTATTATTTTAACAGCAGTGTGTTATTCAATATTACATTTAAAGTTAATATATTTCAAATGTACTAAACTGCAACTTCATCATTACAAATGTGTAATTACAAATATTTAAATACATTTTTTAAACCCTGCGGCTCGTGACGACACATTGATGTCCTAAGACACGAAACGATCGGTTTGTGCGAGAAACCGAACAGTATTTATATCATTTTTCACCTCTAATACACCACTATGTCCAACTGCCTTGAGCGCACGCGGTGTGTAAGGTCTGAATGCACTCTGATGCCGGAAGTGATCGCTCACACTCATTGACATATACACGCGAGAGATCACTTCCGTCATCAGAGCGCGTTTTTAGACCTCACCAACCGGATGCTCAAGACAGTTGGACATAGCGGTGTATTAGAGGTAAAAAAAATGATATAAATACTGTTCGGTTTCTCGCACAAACCGATCGTTTCGTGTCTTAGGACATCAACGTGTCGTCACGAGCCGCAGGGTTTAATTTGGATTTGTCTGTGTGTGTTTTTTTGACTCTTATAGATGGAGTTCCCATTGACATGCATTATACGACTGACAGACCGCAACGGCCGGAGTTAAAAATCATCATTTGTGTTCTACTGAAGAAACAAAGTCACCTACATCTTGGATGCCCTGGGGGTAAGCAGATACACATCAAATTTTCATTTTTGGGTGAACTATCCCTTTAAGACAAATAGTGAGGTTGAGTAGATGATGACTGCAGTATGTGAACTGTTCTTTTAACACCATTTTACCAAGCAGGATGATCTCCTGAGTTGTCATGCCACAGTCTGATGCTCTGCAACTCTCCCAATGGGAAAGGGGTGGTCAGTAAGAACAGGTCCACACCTCCCCTTTCAAACACTGGCTTATCAGGGTCAGTCAGGTGATGGGGCTCACATTCTCCCTCTGTGCCTTGTAGAGTTACTATAACCTGAAATGACAATGCAGAGTTGGTACGTAACAACATATGATCAGAATTCCTGAAGAAGTGCTTAGGCTAAATGCACATGCTAACCCGCGATGAAGTGGAGGCTCCCATGCGATGTCCAGTGCTGATCTTCAGCAAGTAACAGTACTCCGCAAAGGGATCATTGTCCTCTAGCACAGTAATCTTCACCTTTTGTAGGAAAGAACACAATATATAATAATATAACAATATATATAATCTTATTTATAAGTTTTATAAGGCCAAAGTTAAGGTCTATAAATTATCAACAGTATCAAAACTTTGCTGAAAAACCTGTTGTACACAATCTACTACATGCCTTCTGTTGTCAGATTCAACGTTTATGCTTTTTTTAGCAAGTAAAAGGTCTTTTCGTATCATTCTAAAAATGTCTTTCATGTCGTGGTGCATGTGTCTTTTTGCTGTAAAATCTTTTTTATAAAGTAAATGTAAGAATAACTTTTGTATTGTTAGTAATATTTCAAGATGAACAATTACTAGATTGTAGCAACTTAGGTTTACTTAATTATCCATACATAATTTTTTCGAAAAATCATGTTTAAATGTGGCAATCAAATATGATCCATCAGGCTTTTGAGGAACGTTTATGTGTTCATCTCTCAATCATCATTGTATTGCATTACATTATTATGTTTTGCCCCCACAATAAAAACTACATAAAACTAAGTATTTAAATATCATCTTACTAAGACATATTATTGGGAGATATAGAATGACAAATGATATTTATATGCATTTTATGTAAGTAATGTGCTATACTGTTATAAATGTCATGATCACCAGCTGGAGTGCCCTTGAGAGCCACCAGGGGGCACTCCATCACAGACTCCTCAACCTTCGCACCTCCAAGCAGTTCAAGACAATAATAATCTCACTGAATTGCAAGCTGTCGATATTTCATCTTAAATATCAGCCATATAATATCAGCAGCTGCACCAAATTGCATATTTTTGCTTAGTATGGGCTGTTTATTAAAACTAAGTGTACTGTTTTTTTCCTCTTCGAGTATGAGCTCCATATATCATACTATATGAGCCACAAAAGCCTGATGTATCAAATGTGATAGAAAACATAAGCAATTTTTGTTCTTTTAGACTTTGTTTAAAGTTTCAATAAACTGTACCTTTAAAAAAAAAAAAAAAAAAAAAAAAGATTTTTATGACTATTAAATAAGGGTTCAAAGGGTCAAGTAAATGGGGTATTATTTTTAAGTTTGACTTTAAAACAAAGAATTCCTGGTGGCTAGAGTCTAGAGACTATAGATGCAGTAAAGTTAGACAGACCTTGGCTTTGTCCCGTAGGTCCTTCCTGCGCGCCCATGCCGCGGCCAGGATGTAAGCTAAGAAGATAGCCCCGATAAAGCACACCACCACTGGGTTATTTGCAAAGTTGGAAAAAAGCTCAGCAGTCTTGGATGGATCTACCGTATTGGGCATGACAAAGAAACTGCTCCCAAAAAAGGTTAAATGGGTACACAGACACTGAGTAACATTTGGAGTTGTTTTAGGGCCAACCTAAAGAATAAAGAAGAGTGTTATCTCACAACTAAACTTTTGATAGCTAAGGCCTTGTTAGTCTTTAACTGATAAACTGATGCAAATGAACTGATAGCAAATGTCATTTATCACTCTAAAAATGCTGGGTTGTTTCAACCCATGTTTGGGTCAAATAGGGACAAACCCAACCGTTGGGTTTAAAAATTTAAAAATGTAAACCAACAGTTGGGTTTGTCCATATTTGACCCAAACATGGGTTGAAACAACCCAGCAGAATGATGTTTTAGAGTGATGTTTCATTGATTCATTGTTTATTTGAACTTCACTTAAGCCCAAAGTATACTTCACTTTTTACGTGTACGCGAGGGTCAGCGTACAGTGTGCGTGACGCGAATTTCGTCATCAGAAGAGCACCGCCGGATTTTTATAACTTTGTACATGTAGGTCGCACATGTGCATTTAATTTTTTTGCAGTAATTATTTTATCCACAAGGTGGCAACAGTGCCCTGGGGGCGTCAATTCACAAGGTAGTTGAAGAAAAACTGCATAAACAGAACAGACCGGAACACATGCAAGCTACAGCGACAATGGAGGCCTACATAGACCAGAGATTGTGCGAAGAGGTTAGAAAGTACCCTCATTTGTACAACTCTAGCATGAAAGAATACAAAGATGTTTACATGGGTTGTAACTCGTCACGCATGCGTTGAATGCCTGTGTACGCATACGAGTCAAATGAAGTATATTTTGAGCTTTAGTATTAGGTCAGCAACATTTACATTTATGGTTTCCACCATTGGCACACAAAAGAAAAGAGTCAGCACTCACCCTACAGCCATAGTCACTCCAATTGGATCTGGTCTCTTCCCAGAAAATGCACTGAGCAGTAATGGTTGTAATTGTTACTGATGCATCAACAGACTTCACGCCTGGAGGAACAACAGGTCGTATCAGAAGGTAGTAAATGCCCACGTCTACTCTCATGTCACTGGGGCCCAGTACCCATGTGTACCTTTCGTCTGTGTGAAAAGATTACAAAAAGTACAAAACAAGTGTTTGTTGCAGCTCCCATTGTTAACAAACCATTGTGTTGTTTTCAGCAAATTAATCACCTTGTGAATTTCCTTGTTGAGGAAGTTTAACTTTGGCTACATGGTTATCCTCAGTAGGATAGTTCTGATAACCCAGCAGTAACAGTAGGGTTAACTCTTCAGAGGGACGTAACTTTAAGACCAGAGTAATGTTGGGGGTGGTTGTAGTGATCATCGAAGTGCTGTAGTTTTTCAGATCCAGAACTGTGCTGTTCACTGCTGTGTCCAGCCTTGGTAATAAGATCTGGAGATTGACCGAAGTGAAATTTTATCAGTTTTCACTAGTAAAATCTCTTGACTATTTACACATTCTGATGATATAGACTTTTTTAGGTATAATGTGTTTGATATAAAATTCTTTCCCCTGTCCGAAAGCATGCCCATTATTTTTGACTCAAGGCAGCTTTTGAATAAAAATTTTCACATTGGGTCATTCTAAATCCTGGGTAAACGGAATACTGCGTTATCTTGCTTCACGCTGCTCATAATTTACCCGGGGTTATCAGTTACTCCTGGGTATTCAGAAACTGATATTTTCTGTACATTTTATTGACAGCTAGCCATTTAAATGTGTACTACAGTCTAAACTCAAAATATCGGAGAGAATTGTTTCCCCGTCCCCTCTTCCTCAGACTTGATGCTCACACGGGTTGCCAGATTAAGCACACGCAACAGGAACAAGCGCAATTGGCAGTGGAAAGCAACAAGATTTACACTGTTAGTTGATCAGCTAATGTATGTGCATTTTAATATGCTCCCATTCATGGAGATTTTTAGATGGATGTCGAGATGTTTTAGGTCGGGTAGAATCTGCGATCTGTGACCCAGATCGTTTGCTGGCTTCCATGGCTGCAATACGCTGTGTTTCCCGCCAACTGGCAACCCGGGGTGTCGAAATACTATTGGGTAAATTGGCAGGGGGTGGGATCACACAGTCCAAAACAAAAACAGACATTCCGACACGGAACGAACATTTCGATAACTGACTGTTGCATTGTTTTTCGGAGAAACAAGTATGTGAACTTAGCATGTTTCCTAAATATCTGCTAACATATTATGGTATTTTTATGCTTTAGAACAGTCAAAAAAATTACATACAGCACCTTTAACATTCTTATTTGCATATTTGCAGTGCCATTGATTGAACAAATGCCGTACGCGACCACATTCTCATATTATATATTGCCGACTGTACTGTCTAGTTTACACTGAAGGTGCTTTTCGTACTATAAAGAATGAAATGGTCTCTTCTTCACTCCAATTGTCACGTTTTCTTTCACCATTTACCATTTTTCCTCTCAAACGCTGAAACAATTGGCAGTGTTTCTGTAACTGTCCAATGTGAATATGAGGCACTTGATTGGTTGTCTGTTGCTAAGCATCTAGCCGCAACATTCTAATGCCGCGTTTGTGATTGTGTTGGAAGTGGGAATATCTGAATTTAAATAAGTTCCAGTCAATCATACGTCACATTAACATGCTGTGGCCACATGATGTCGCCATGACACACTGAGTGAATCTTCCTGTTTTTGTATCAATTATGTCAAAAATATTAAAAAAAAAAAAAAATACATAAAATGCTGATGTTCGCATTAGGGTACCACTATATAAACTTAATTTCTAATATTAACATTTGTTTTTACATTTTGACAGAAGGTCAGTCTTTCATTTGAAAGCTATCTGTAAAACCGCATTCTTCCATCTTAAAAATATATCTAAATTACGACATATTATTATTGATTATTGATTAACATAGATTATTGTAATGCTCTACTGGGTGGTTGCCCTGCACGCCTAATAAACAAACTCCAGCTGGTTCTGGCTAGAGTTCTTACTAGAACCAGGAAGTATGACCATATTAGCCCGGTTCTGTCAACACTGCATTGGCTCCCTATTAAACATCGTCTAAATTTTAAAATCTTGCTAATTACTTACAAAGCACTAAATGGTTTAGCCCCCCTGTACTTGAACAAGCTCTTAATGCATTATAGTCCTTCACGTCTATTGCGATCTCAGAATTCAGGCCAGTTGATAATACCTAGAATATCAAAATCATCCGCAGGTGGTAGATCCTTTTTGTTTTTAGCACCTAAACTTTGGAACAGTCTTCCTAGCATTGTTCGGGAAGCAGACCCACTCTGTCAGTTTAAATCTAGACTAAAAACACATCTCTTTAACCTGGCATACACATAACACATTATCTACTTCTATAATTCAAATCATGTAAATTGTTAGTCTGCATAAATTAGGTCAGCCGGAACCGGGAACACTTCCCATAACACCTGATGGCACTCACTACATCATAAGAAGAATGGCGTCTACGCTAATATTAGTCTCTCTCTGTTTATCCTGAGGTTTACCGTCTGCCAGATCCAGAACGTATCCAGATGAGATGAAGGACCTGCAATCTAGACACAAAGACAACGCAGCCCTGAAGTGTCAACTAAAACTATCCCCTGCGAAGACCTCCTTCCCTTTCCTTTCCCTGGGTATAGATAAAACGTTATCAAAATGATTCCAGTTTGCATGGATCCTGTGGACTAATAATTCTGTATTATGTGGGCCAGATAAGTAATATGGCGATGTCACTTTGTAAAGAAAGACTAAGCGTCTGCACACATTCACATTCAGACGCACAAACCTATAGACTAAACACATAAATGAACGGCAAGAACGCATTAAAAGTCTTCTGTTTTCAGTTAAAAATGTGTCATTTAAGCGCCCCCTAAGTTAATAATTAACGATTTTTTACAACGGAAGTGATTCAATCAAAAACTTACTTTAGAGCTGCTGTAAAGCCAAAACAATCTCTGTCCATTAATTTTCCTATTATCACTGTGAAGCTGCTTTGAAATAATCTGTATTGTAAAAAGCGCTATATAAATGAAGATGACTTCACTTGAGAAGGTAGTCCTACTCTATGCTGGTTGATCTGGCGTTCTAGACATTATTTCTAAGTAGGACATGGGAAAAATCCAAATTCCGACTTGTCTGGAATGCAGGATAACACCACATTGTTTCACACTGTACACGTATGGCAACACAATTCGAGTTAACATCGCAAAAACACTGCTACCCTGCTCTGGAGCAGGGTTTCATAACCCCGGGTAAAAATAAAATGTTCCTTTATCTAGGGTTAAAAGCAGTGTTTAGAACAAGAAGCTCTTTTGAAAATGTATTTCCCCAGTTTCAAAAATTACTTTTACAAGTCCATTTCTTATTTTTGTAATTACATTTGGTGATGCTAGTGGCAAATAAATGACACACTTCACCTTTCCAGTTCCAGTTACTGTCAAGAGGTCATTCATCTTTTTACCTCAATCTCCTCAGTAATGTTTGCCACTGGAATGCCAGAGCCGTTTGTTTTGGAAAGGGACAAACCAGCCACAATACTATGAATGGGCTGACCTTCAATCCATGGATCAATGTTAAAATGTGTCATCTGTGAAAAGAGAACAGGTATGTGTACTGTATTATATGTGTAAAGGATCTGTAACATTAGTAACATTAGGAAGTCCTGAAAATAAAGCAATGTAGCAAAGAGGAAAATTCGTTGCAAGTTTTAATCATTCTTGACTAAATGCTTTTAAAATAAACAAATTAAAATTGTCAGAAGTAACAGTGACACAGGCCTATTTAGCACTTTAAATTTAATGTAACCAAACACCCACTTTCACATCCACTGGCTCATCTACAGGCAGTATATCAGAGCCCAGATTTGGAAGCTTGAAGCCAGCTAGACTATTCGGGACACTGAAAGGCTCTTTATGGAGGTTCGCTGGAGATAACCTAATCAGAAAAACATCAAAACACACGCAAAATGTTTTCAGTGTTCAGTTTTATTTTCACTGATCACAGTAATTAATTGAATTCCTACCTGTTGACGTAAACATTGACATTAGGAGTGCTGATGATGTCGGGCTCCAGATCAGGTGTTTTATTTGTTAGCAGGAATTTCTGCACAGAGTCCACCGCACTGAGCAAATAATCAGAGATGTCGCTCTGAAAGGCAATGAGAACGAATCAGCAGAATTTCTCACTTAATTAACTGTGTTTTGGAACATGATAGCAGGTTTCTACCTAGTCATTAACTGGTGCTAGCTGTGTCCAAACTCGGTCCTGGAGGGCCGCTGTCCTGCAGAGTTTAGCCAAAGACCCTTTAAGACAAGTCATTTCACTCGGCGGCCATCTTTGAAATGCCTCTCAGGCATACAAGTGCAGCTCCTATGTCTTTGAATGGGAAAACATCAAATTCTCCAAAGCTGTTTGCCAAGTTTTCGAATAAATTTCATATTTGAAATCACCAATGAAATCTGAAAGTTTCTATATGCCTAGTTAGATCTTGATTAGCTGGTTCAGGTGTGTTTAATTAGGGTTGGAGCCAAACTCTGCAGGACAGCGGCCCTCCAGGATCGAGTTTGGACACCCCTGTGCTAGACCATCTTGGACCAGCAATAAAAAAGCTTCCTTGTCATACTAGGTTAACATGCACTGAACAAAATGCACCAAATTAAAATAAACCCCTCTAATTTGTTACAGACAAATTTATTGTTTATCTCTCAAATTATACTGGTTTAGATCAAACCTTAAATTTAGATTTAACATTTTATTCCAAAATATTTATTTTTCCAAAGACAAAAACATTCATACAAATTAAAAAGATTATTTATTATAAAGGCCATACAATATACTTAATCAAATAATGCCAGAGTTTTTAAAGCTCAAAAACTTATTTATTTAATGTAGGTCAGTATGATATTTCTTTGGGTTTTTACAACTTAATTTCACCATAAACAAAAGTTAAACTGGTAGCACTTTATTTTACAGTCCTGTTCCCCATGTACATACTATGTATTTATTATAGTTATTACAATAACTGGGTAATAACTAGATACCAACCCTGAACCTACCCTGATACCTAACCTTAAAGGGTTAGTTCACCCAAAAATGAAAATTCTGTCATTAATTACTCACCCTCATGTCGTTCCACACCTGTAAGGCCTTCGTTCATCTTCGGAACACAAATTAAGATATTTTTCATAAAATCCGATGGCTCAGTGAGGCCTCCATTGCCAGCAAGACAATTAACACTTTCAAATGCTCAGAAAGGTACTAAAGACATATTTAAAACAGTTAATGTGACTACAGTGGTTCAACCTTAATGTTATGAAGCGACGAGAATACTTTTTGTGCGCCAAAAAAACAAAATAACAACTTTATTCAACAATATCTAATGATGGGCGATTTCAAAACACTGCTTCATGAAGCTTCGAAGCTTTACGAATCTTTTGTTTCGAATCAGTGGTTCGGAGCGTGTATCAAACTGCCAAAGTCACGTGATTTCATTAAAACGAGGCTTCGTTACGTCAGAAGTGTTTCGAAATTTCAATGGTTCACCACTTGGGGGCATGATTTTGGCAGTTTGATACGTGCTCCGAACCACTGATTCGAAACAAAAGATTCGTAAAGCTTCGAAGCTTCATGAAGCAGTGTTTTGAAATCGCCCATCACTAGATATTATTGAATAAAGTCGTTATTTTGTTTTTTTGGCGCACAAAAAGTATTCTTGTCGCTTCATAACATTAAGGTTGAACCACTGTAGTCACATGAACTGTTTTAAATATGTCTTTAGTACCTTTCTGAGCATTTGAAAGTGTTAATTATCTTGCTGGCAATGGAGGCCTCACTGAGCCATCGCATTTCATCAAAAATATCTTAATTTGTGTTCAGAAGATGAACGAAGGCCTTACGGGTGTGGAACGACATGAGGGTGAGTAATTAATGACAATTTTCATTTTTGAGTGAACTAACCCTTTAACCCATGCAGTTAATATTAACCAGTACTTTCTTAGGTAGGAACACTGTAAGTGCATGTAGGGTAGTAAAATAAAGTGCAACTGCTAAATTAATTATATTATGAAAAGTTATGGAAAAATATGAGATGGGAGGAAAAATATATTTCAATGCTTATACGTTCTCTCGCAAAACCTTTGTGTTTGCTCACAAAAACGTTTCTTTGTGCAAAGTTTCCTGGGGAAAAGTAAAACATTTGTGAGAGAACGCAAAAGCATTGACTTATTACTATTAGAAGATAGTCATTTACACCTAGGATGGCTTGATGGTGAGTAAATCATGGGATAATTTTCATTTTTGGGTGGACCATAACTTTAAACCGGAAACCATAATTTTCGATTAGACCAATACAAAAATGCACTTTAAACTAATGACTAAGTGCTGTATTTAAACCAACAATCAGGTCCCAAAGCATGCCTAACCTAAGAAAGATTTGCAGGTTCAATCAGACTATTTTTGGAAAGAAGTTACCTCTTTGTCTTTATTGAAGGCACCAAGAATGTGACTAGAGGACTCAACGATGAGTTTGACTGTGTCAGTTAGAGCAGTGATGTTATCTGGAGTCAGATCGATGGATGTGAGGGAGTTACTTACAACATTTAATATACAACCAGCAAACTCCTGTGAAAGAAAAGTGCCTCATCAGCCATTATAAGTAACATCTGATCACATGGCTAATGATGTGTTTGGTCACAGTAGTACCTGAGCATTAGTATTCACTTTGTCCTTGTCTTTAATGAGTCTTGCTAAAACATCAGCATAGCGCTGCACATCTGTGGGTTGCTGGAGTGGCTCAGAGTCTTTTAAAAATGAACACATATCTGAAAGAAGATCCTCTTTGAACTGCAAGTGGGAAATGGATATTAGGGAATAGATATGACATACAAGATGTGGAAAATCACAAAAACACCTTTTTCATTGCTATGTAGGCCTACAAATTAAGTCTTCTCTTAATTCTCTTTCATCCTTTTTACCTCTTCTGTGTCGTCTGCTCCACCAATTTGATTGAATTGGTTAAAGATGTCTAGCATGAGCTGACTCTTTTCTTTCTCTATTAAGGTATATGGTACGTTATGCTCCCCATAAGAAGTTGTTCCACCGTTTTGGCCTAAATCATACAGAATAGTTATTAGATGCACTTTATTCATAGATGAAATTCAGTAGCTTCTATAGTCACAAAATGTGAAATCAACACACAAGTCACCACTACGAGGATGTCCTTTTTGAAAGGTCTAAGCGCGTTAGCTTTAATGTCCAATTCATCATCATCTTTGTCCTGTGAATTCAGCACCTTTTTGCCATTATTTAAGCAGTCTTCCTTAAAACTGTCTTTCTAGAAACAAAACAATGTATATGTGAAAAAGCCAGTTATTATAAAAATTAGAGAAGCATCTGCATATCATTGCATAAGTTCAGTGTAAAAAAGAATAGAAATTTTATTCAGAATATGGGTCAATGACGTGACGGGTCATTTTTTTGTCCAAAGGCCTTAATAATAAAAAAAACAAAGATATGACATCCAAAGTATGTAAGGTAGTACAACTAGATCTCTTTTATTGAATCCAAAAGGTTTTAATTATATTTTGCTACATATAAAGGTATTTTAAAGATTTTTGAAGTGGCAAAAGGTCATTCGGTTTAACTGTCCAAAGGCCAACACAGCCATTTCATTTGTGATTAAAATATCTTAAAATGTAATAAATGTATATGTTTTTTTATTCTGGCATGATTTTATAACATCATATATCAACATAGTGCAAAATGGTATTAAAATTATGTGTAGAAGTTGTTGCTTTGTTATGAGAAAGAATGTCCGGAAAAATTAATTTTATTGATGTCATTCGGAGTAACCCATATAAAGGGACCATTTTGGATCAAGTCATGCGGTCAATATCATGTGACATCATTCAGACACCTGCAAAGGACCACATGGTCGTGAAGCAAAGTAACTAACTCTCTCTTAACTATTTGAAAAATTCATGTTTTCACTTGTTCATACGCATGTCCCAAAACATCAGGTCATTCGGTACAACCGCTATAAAACATGGAAAATGTTGTAATATTTTAAAAACTTGTACTAAATATAAAATGTTTGATTGTCCTTTTGCTAGCTAGCTAGATATCAGCCGGTTAGCATTGTTTGAAAATATCATCATTCGGTAAAACCGAAATTTTGGTTAAACCGAATGACTTTTTTGTTGACAAATTTTGTCCATCTTGTAAAAAAATGACAAAAGCAGTGTTAATTGATTATAAAAAACACATAATCTCATTGTTAACACTTAATAAAACTTCAAAATTATTTATATCTCCATTATGTTTTTTTACACTTTTAAAAACCTTATTCGTCAATGACCCATATAGTAATATTGAAAATAAAATCATTACATACATTTGAAATAGACTGTACTTACTTTATTTTTCTTCAGTTCACTGCCATCTTCCACATACCAGTTAGTTTTGTCACAGTTAGAGTTTCCTAGGTTCAATTTGATTTTCTCATGATTATCAGTTGCACCACAAGTTGAGCAGCTGGGAGAAAATACAAATACATGCAGATCAACTTTCTTCATAACCTCCATCCAACAACAGATATGAAAACCTCAGCAAGTAAAGCAAACTTATTTTGGTTACACTTTATTTCGATAGTCCACTTTAGACATTTTACTTATAGGCGCATATTACTAACGCACCCTTTAAATAACAAAAAAATACTGGATCATTGACTTTAGACCAGGTTTTAGTTGGTCAATGGCGCAGTCATTTTCAGTTGCCTCAAAATAGCAACACGCCAACAATGCACCTGAACACACCTCGTTTTCAGACCAGCATGCCCATGGGCGAACAGATGGGTGCGAGTGCATTTTCTATTTAAACAACGTGGGCGCTAGACGTGAAAATGATAACTGCGTCGGCCTGAAACTAGCAAAAAACACTTGCGTCGCGCCTGGCGTAGCATTGCACCGGGTTTATGACAGGGCCCATCGTCAGTATAATGTCTGTTGCGGAGCATCAAAATAAAGTTATTAGCAGATATTAAGTAGACAGTCTACTAATACTCTAATGAGATTTAGTTGACATGAAGTTACAAAATTACTTGTAGTTAGTAGAATGTCTAAAGTGGACTATCGAAATAAAGTGTGACCAAAAAAAGTTTGTTTGACTTGCTGAGGTTTTCAAGGTCAAGGGTTCATGAAAAAAATGTAATGAAAAAAATAAATGTCACAAAAATGTGTCTTACGAGATTCCAAAAGGGGCTGAATTCTCAACAACAGGATAACAAATCCGTTTCTCTTCTGATTTCCTTTTAGCCCTTTTGTGAGTGTCCTGTCTCAAAGTCAAAGATACTTTGATACTTAAAAAGGTTTAGGTTTAGGAAAACAGCATTTAGGAATCAATTTTAATAATAAATTAATCCATTTCCACATTGAAAATTGATAAATAAAGTAATGAGAATCCCTGGAACTATTACATAGATTTTGAGATAGACAGCTGTTTAGGATTTTCAGTAAATAAATATTGTAACTAGGAAAAAAAAAAAAAAGTTCACCATTTGCTCGTTCATAATTTTTAGTAACTGAGTCCATAAATGTTACTAAAATCATATCTTGTTAGAGGAAAGGTGTCATCATCACAAAATAAATCTTGACAAGCTGTTTAAGACCCTTAAAGGAACACTCCACTTTTTTTTAAAATAGGCTCATTTTCCAACTCCCCTAGAGTTAAACAGTTGAGTTTTACTGTTTTCGAATCCATTCAGCCGATCTCCGGGTCTGGCGGTACCACTTTTAGCATAGCTTAGCATAGTTCATTGAATCTGATTAGACCATTAGCATCTCGCTCAAAAATGACCAAAGAGTTTCAATATTTTTCCTATTTAAAACTTGACTCTTCTGTAGTTACATCGTGTACTAAGACCGATATTACGCAGCGTCTCTCACAAATGTCTCCTTGGTTGCAAGGCACGCTCCCTGTGCAAGCAGGGGGTCACAGGCGCTGCGTAATATCATTGCGCCTGCTGCACCCATGGTACGGCAGCAAAGTTCCTTGATTATTACGCCGGAATGAGAGTATAGTTCCTAGCCATATCGGCCTAGAAAATCGCAACTTTTCATTTTCCGTTGGTCTTAGTACACGATGTAACTACAGAAGAGTCAAGTTTTAAATAGGAAAAATACTGAAACTCTTTGGTCATTTTTGAGCGAGATGCTAACGGTCTAATCAGATTCAATGAACTATGCTAAGCTATGCTAAAAGTGGTACCGCCAGACCCGGAGATCGGCTGAATGGATTCGAAAACGGTAAAACTCAACTGTTTAACTCTAGGGGAGTTGGAAAATGAGCCTATTTTCAGAAAAAGTGGTGTGTTCCTTTAAAGAAAAATGTGCTTAAAGTGAATAAATGAAAGTACAAAGAACAGTTCTAAAAACATTTAAATGATCACACTGAAAAATCAATTTGATCACCTTAACAAAAGAATCTTCTCCACCATCATCTGCAGATCTTTCCACAATAAGACCTGCATTATAGAAAATATACATTGTTTGGTGAAACAGACGTTAATCACAATTATGGCATAAAAAAAAAAGAAATTATGACATACTAAATCAAAATTATGGCATAAAAAGTCTTAATTATGGGATGAAAAAGTCAAAATCATGAGATAAAATGTCAAAATTATACAGAGCCTGAACACGGTATGGAAAAAATATGAGATGGGAGGAAAATGTATATGTCAATGCTTTTGTGTTCCCCGAGAAACTTCGCATTTGCTCGCAATACCGTTGCGTTCCCTCACAAAGAGTTTTGTGAGCGAATGCAAAGTTTCTCGGGGGAACACAAAAGCATTGACATATAACTTTTTTCTCCCATCTCATATTTTTTCCATCACCATTTCCCTTTAGGGTCTACATATTACGACCTTCTATGTCATACAGTAATTTCAACTTTTTATGTCATAATTATGCCTTAGAAGGCTATGCCAAAATTATGATTTAACAAACCCCAATTTTTTTTTATGTGGCGGAAACGGGCTCCCATAAAAACACACTGTTTACTGCACGTTGTAAAATAAGGTGTATACTGTAGGTAGTGAATATAAAACAGCTCTCACGGTCTTTGCAGTGGTATTCCACAGACAGGTAACTTCCCATTGCAGGACACGGCTCGCCAAAAGATGATCCATCTGTCACAGCCGTGCAAACCTGCTGTCCGTTACACAGCTCTTGGAGGACAACAACAAACCTCATCATTACTATTCAATACTGCAGCCAGTCTAAACAATTACGAGATATAGTAAAAGAATAGATGCAGACATTCTCAATGCTTTTTAAACACTAAGCTCTTTGACAACAATAGTAAAGTACATTAAAGCAGCAGAATCATCTTCACAAAGATATTGTCTGAATCCCTTGTAAATATTTATGTTCACAAATAAATATGTTCACAATTCTTTTGCCTAATTACGAGACTTTTTCAGGTCCATTAGTACCTATTGAACTATCAATACATTGGTCGCTTTGTTTTTTTTCTGTTTTACATGTAATTTTAAACCTCAGCAGGAGCCCTCGGGTAAAAGAAAGCTCATTGAAGCTCTGTTTGCATTTCAGATTTCATACTGTTTGCTCTGCATTCGAATGAAAAGAAAGAAGTCAGAAAAAGAGCATCAATTCACAAGCGCCACACAAAAGCATTTTCTGTCCTTGTCAGATGGAGACATTAAGACTCATTAAAGGTTTAAAAAATAAACTGATGCTCTCGGATTACCTATGTACTTAAAAACCTGATTGATTGTTTCAGTACAGTGCTGGTATCAGGTGCTTTGATACCATGGTACTGAATAACTTCCATATTTATGTATTTTCACTGTACAAGATTTTTCCAAATACCAAAATACTTAATAACACTTAGGTTTTTGGTTTGTTTTGGTACTTTTTTGTTGGTGTCATCCGGTACCTGCGACTAAATCCCGCACATCGATCCAGCTGCACTGCTCTGGTGAAGCTGTGCGAGAGCTTGGCATGTTGTTCCTGCAGTAATGTGGCGTCTTCCTGCCGTAGAAACTCTCATCAACCTCTATCACCTGATCTGAGCCACACTGCAGGACAGTGCTGTCCGTACAGGACAGAGAGCGCCCCAATTCTACAGGAAAGACAAAAATGACTATTAAACAGTTTAGTTTTTAAAAACTACATCATGTTTCTCATAAAAATGCCTTTAAATGTTCAAAAGACAATTTTTTTTTTATTATTTCTTAGGCATACAATTGAGATACTTTAGATATCTCAAAATGTCTTTGGAGTTGCATTGTTTTCTATTGTTTGCCACACTGTAAATTGATGTATACTCAATATAATTGGGCTTATTCATATTATATACTTGTCTTTTTTGAATTTGAATATAACTAATGAGCATACCAATATATAAAAATTCTAAAGAAGAAAGCGTAAAACTCACCAAATGCAAAAATAAAGTAGAATCTCTGACTACATTTACTCAATATAATTGTGCTTATTCATATTACAGACTTGTCTTTGAATTTTAATAAAACTAACAGTGTTGGGGAAAGTTACTTTTAAAAGTAATGCATTACAATATTGCGTTACTGCCTAAAAAAGTAACTAATTTTGTTACTTATTTACTTTTTATGGAAAGTAATGTGTTACGTTCCTTTTGCGTTTCTTTTTTCACCTGGGCTGAACTTGTTTGTTTTGGGGTTTTTTTTAATAACAAAAAAACAAAAGTTCTGTTTTTGGCAAATGTAAAGGGCCTTTTCACAACAAAAGTGAAATGACACAGGAGAAGAAAGTTTAACACTCTTATTTAAGCAAAAAAAGAAAACAGAAATGTGATGTTTATCTAAAGTCATTTTTGCTTTGAATTGGATCATCGAAAGTTAGCAACAAAGACTTTGGCTTAAAAGTAATTTGCTACTTGTTACTTGAAAAAAGTAATCTGCTTACATATCTCCAGTGTTGGGGATAGTTACTTTTAAAAGTAATGCTTTACAATATTGCGTTACTCCCTAAAAAAGTAACTAATTGTGTTACTTAGTTACTTTTTATGAAAAGTAATGCGTTACATTACTTTTGCATTACTTTTTCTCACCTTGCTTGTTTGTTTTTTAATAACAACAACAAAAAAGGCAAATTTTAAGGCTCTTTCAACACCAAAAGTGAAATGAATAAGCCTCAGGCTGAAGGAAATGCAAATTCACACCTGTACAGTAGAGGGCGCAGCTCAAACATTCTGCATTAAAGAAGAATAGTATACAAGAGAAAGAAGTTGTTTCTAAATCTAATCTAAAGTAATATTTGCTTATTAGTATGGTTGAATTGGATCACTGAAGGTCAGCAGCAAAGACATTGGTTAATAAAGTGAGATTAAATACATAAAGTATATTTGTGCAATTTAATATATTTAATTATTACCAGTTTGCGTAAAATTTTGTGATTGCATTTCAATGTTTTTATTCAATTTGAGGAATACTGAATGTTTTTGTGCAAGTGAGATGAGTAAATGCATGCTCACATTTAGTCTAGAACTACAATAACCATCATGTTCACACAGCGCACAACACCTCCGAACTTTATTTCTCTCAACACGGAGACAGGAGAGCTGCCAGTCAATGAATGTGAAAACAAAGTAACTTGCGTTACTTATTTGAAAAGTAACTTAGATATTTTGCTGTAAATTGAAAAAGTAATGCTACTAGTTACTTGAAAAAAGTAATCTGATTACGTAACTCAAGTTACAACACTGCATATCTCACATTACTTGTAATGCATTACCTCAACACTGAAAATGAATGTGCATACGATATATTAAAATACTTATATTGTTATGCCTAATTATATATAAATACTATATAAAAAGAAAGAAAGCATAAAACTCACCAAACTCACAAATGAAGTAAAATTCCTGACTACAGTTACTCAATCTAATCGGCCTTATTCATATTACATACTTGAATTTGAATAAAATTAATGAGCATAGTCACATATTAAAATACTTTAAATATTAATATACATATTTATATATAAAAAACACTATATCAAAAGAAAGAAAGTGTAAAACTCACCAAACTCACAAACGAAGTAAAATTCCTGACTACAGTTACTTGTCATCTTCCAGTGAAGTCCAGAGTCTGTGTTGATGTGGCCACAACCTGATTCCAGCATCGGCTCACTGAGCCAGTTTGAGTAAATCACGTCTGAACCATCCAACCAGATCAAGCCTTCTGAGGACATTCAAGTTTGTGCAGGTAAAATTATGATTTCTGTACTCAAAAACTCATGCAATGGAGCTATTTGCATGTATTTGATTTAATTTCAATCATAAAATCATATCAGCACAAATTGGTTTATTCTGAATACAATTAGATTTATTCAGTTAAAAAGGATGAATGTGGTTAAAATATGGCTCGCTGTGGATCAAGCAATATGTATGATAATGAAAAAAAAATGGATTTATTGATGATAAATATATTGTTTAATATTACTGGTTATTTAAAACAAAAAAATCAAGCTTTCACAATAATCTAGTGCTGTCACACCAGCTATGTACCTTTCGTGTCCAGAGTGAGGTTGATGGAGGTAGACACTAATCCTATCCACCAGTTCTGCTCCGGCTGCAGGTGTTTTTGGAGAAACTGCTGGCTTTCATCACTCTGGATGAAGGCCAAGTGCCCTCCGTCCCGTTCACACCAAGCCTGAGCGCTATGGAAACTGTGCTGCCGGGCCACAAACTCATAGCAGGAGCTCTCAAAAGCCTGCTGGTGCTCTGGGCAGGAAAGACATGCTGAAATTATATTAATTATGATCAGAAATAGCAAAGTAAAGAGTCTGCCATCCATCTCTAGTCGTACATGAAGACTAGAAGAAGCATCCTGGTGATTTTATCTTTATAAAGGGTACCAAAAATACACCAGCTTTCCAAATGATTCTGTTGATTGGCTCTCAAACAAAACCCAGTGATGTAAGCCTAATGGATGCATATTGTGTTTTTACACAAACAAAGGCAATGTTCATTTAGATCAACTAGATAAGCCAGCCTTTACCCACAGAGTGACGCACGAGACACTGGCACGTTCATTTGACACTGTAGAAGTTAGGGAAGTTCCAGTTCAGTAGCCTATTTCACAAATCAGTCCACCATCATGAACTAAATGGTTTTGCCAAAGGAAAAATTATTTTAATATTCAGAACACTACCGTATTGTGTCAGAATAATGTTGCCTGATCCTGAAAGATTTTTAAAAAGCCTTATTGATGATCATTTGAGAACCATTTTAGAACCTATTGGAAAATGTATTCTGAAAGATGTAGTTTTTGTTTTGTTATTTTAGAATCATATAATTTCCATTAGGTTCCAATTTATGATAGAAATTCCAGCAAGAAACGATCTTTATTTTTTTAAAACATATAGTCATTGCATAGCAACAGTCTAACAACCACCTAAAACACCCTAGAAACCGCATAGCAACACCCTAGTAACGGCCTAGCAAAACACTAGCAACTGCAGAGCAAAATCATAACAATTAGAACTGCACGATTAATCCTTTAAAGATCTCGATTCAAACACACACATGATCTTAATTGTAAATGACAACGATTCGGCTATGCCTATTAAATTAAATCTCTGACAAAATCGTACCGGAACATTCAAATCTGTGTTCGCGCTACTGATGACTCACAGAAAGCAGCTGTCATGTAACAGTCTTTTCAACTACACAACTATGCCTCGTTATTTCTCTTTTACACTCATTCATATTATCACAGAAGTACTGGGATAAAAGTTTATAGTTCGGATAAACACTGATTTCTAGGGTAGCGATCAAAATAGAATAGATCCCGCTTAACGATTGTATCAATTACATGATTACACCAGTAGGTGGCGAAAGTGACTGTTAAAAAATGTATTTGTCATTGAATCATTGATTCAAGAGATTCAAAAACGCTGATTCATCCAGTAATGAAACAGGTGAAGTATTTATAAGTCATTCATTCATTCACTCATTCAAGATTTTGTTCAAAAATCATCCAGTAATGAAACTTGTTAAGTATTTATGAGTGAGTAATTAGTCATTCAAACCATTTTTAAAAATATTTCATTCTAATTAATTAAACATTTTTAAATAGACTGCAGCAATTAATATTTTGTCAGAACCTCTAGTAAATTGTGTTATTTTAATTAGTTGTCTGTTTAGAATCATGGGAGAATCGTGATCTCTATTTGAAACAAATAAAATTGTGATTCTCAATTTATCCAGAATTATGCAGCTCTGCTAACAACCACCCAGATTACATTAGCAACACCCTAGCAACTGCCTTGCAACCACATAGCAATGCCATTGCAGCCATCCACATTATCCTAGCAACTACAATGCAAAGACATCCAGAACACCCTAAAGATCACCCAGAACACCATAGTAACTGCATAGCAACACCCTATGAACCACTCACAACACCTTAGTAACTGCTTAGCAACACACTATCAACCACCTACAACACCCTCACAGCTGCCTATCAACCACATCTGGCAACCACTGAAAAACACCCTAGCAACTGCCTAGCAAGACCTTAGCCACCACCCACAACATCTGAACAACTGCCAAACAGCTTCATAGCAATGCCCTTGCAACCAGCCAGAATACCTTAGTAACTGCCTAGCAACCACAACCACCCAGAATAATATTTTTGACTATATTTTTGATAATACATATACTTAAAGCTATTTTACATTTCAGCGCATTGCAAGTAAAGTTTTTTTTTTTTTTTTTACATTGTACATGAAGTGACTTAATTCAGGTAATTAGCAAAAATAGATTCACTTTTCTCTAATAGAAGAAGTATGGGAATTATGTAGTGACAACTATCAAGTGTTTAACTGGTAGGGTGTATCACTCCTGAACAACAGGGGGCAGAATAGACCTCTTCACTCACTGGTTCTCTGACATTAAAATCACAGAAGAAATATACCAATTCAAAACATACTGTTGTATTTCACGATGTTAGGAACCTCGACATATGGAAATATTAAATACATAATTTGATCCGGTGCACCGTTTCTGGTAGATTTGGTTCTTCAGAGGTGAGTGTCTGAAACACTAAATACATCTGTTATTAATGTAAAAGATCAGGCGATATGCACTGCATTGTAGCTACTGAAAATCAAATTCGCATCAGCAGCAGTAATAAACCATGTTTATAAAGCGATCGGCTGTAAGTGTCGCACTGCTTCTCGACGTCTTGTTTACATAGATATCGCGGCAGGTTAATAGCTACTTTGAGTTCACATCCCATAATCTCATGTGTCAGTGTTTTCAAGCGTTAAAGATGTTTATGCGTAGGGTAGATTAACCCTAACTGTATCAGTTTATTTATTAACAAGTGATAGAAACCACAGGGGTGAATCAGTGTCACACATGAGCAGCTCCCTACTGAGGTGACTGTAGAAAACACTGTACAAATTTGAAGGACAAAAGCTTTCTTGTAATAAGGAAGTAAAGCTTCACTTCTGGTTTATAGTATTTTGTGATCGTGTTAATGAATGTTTCATAACAAAACTGGTATCATCCGAATCCTTATACAGCCTGCTTTATCATATTTGATGTATCATGAATTTCATACTGATAGTTCATACTGCTTCTTTTATCAAGTAAAAGGCCCTTTTAGTATAATTGTAAAAACGATCCCCTTTCAGGTCATGGTTTACGTGTCTTTTTGCTGTTAAATCTTTTATATTGTTGGTAATATTTCACTTACTGGACTGAAACAACTTAGGTTTACTTGATATTAATGCATATTTTTTTTTTTTTTTTTTTTTAGAAAAATCATGTTAGAGGCACAATATATAAGATTTTTGGATTAAAATATTCAAAAACCACTAGAACAGTGCCAAATATATTGTTGACCTGTGTACTTACATTATCCCAAATGTTTCCAAGAATGTTTAAATCCAGAGAAATAAGCAATTTTAACCAGGACAAGGACCGTGTCCATGCGTCGCCTATCTATGACGTCATACCTGCATTATCCTCAATTTCCGGTTTTAATTTGTAGAAATCTTGGAAATACCAAAGACACTTATATATTATGTGTTTTATTAGACAGGTGAGCAACTGTTTGGAAACATTCATCGACAGAAAACTATATAGCTATATATATAATTATATAGCTCAACACAGTCTTATTGTTTAAATCTCATTTTCTTGATTTACCGCGAGTACCATGTTTTATCTTGACAAAAATCGATCTAGATTACTGCAGTGAGCAACAAGTGTCTCATAGTAGCCGCCGAGCGAACGCACAGAGTAGCATTATAACAACTTTCAACACACAAATGTATCTAATATGATAAGGAGCGCTGCTTTACCCCACATACTCATGACTGGAAGAAGCGGAAGCGCTCGTCTGCAGCATATTAAATGCTCCGCTGCTCTCGAGCCGTGTGTTGCACTCGTCTTTCATTAGCAATCGCTTCAGCGTCCTCGTTCCGCTCCACACCCTGTTTCATACTACGGTAATGTTAATAAATCTTTAATACATTAGCTCATCCATGAATATGATGAATGAGTCTCGTCGAATGTAGACATGAAGGCAACACCTCCCATTATTCCGCGAAATCAAAGCATCATCAAGCTACGCCTTTGTTTTGAATAAGTGACCTCTAGAGGCGAAAACTACATAGTGTGCCTTTAAAATGTGAGTATCGAATATGATCCATCAGGCTTTTAAGGAATATTTGTGTTCATCTCTTGATCATCATTGTATTATATGTTTCGCCCCTCACAAAAACTATGTAAAATTGCACATTTAATTGTCATCTTACTGAGACATATTATTAGGAGATATAGAGTGACAACTGATATTTTATGCATTTTATGTAAGTAATCTGCTATACTGCTATAAAGACCTTATTGATTTACATTACTTGTAAGCTATCATTCATCTTACTTTTTGGACATATAAATATCAGCTACTGCACCAAATTGCGTATTTTTGCTCAGTTTGGGCCTATTGGGGTATTTGGGCCTATTTTTTCCCTCCTCAACTATGAATATCTTAATATCCAAAATTTAAACTTCATTTTGGAAAAATACTTAGTATTAATATCTTTATATTAGCTGGCTTTCTATTTCATTTTGATAGTCTTAAAGATTAATTTCATAATGAGCTCATACAAGCTCAATGCCGTGAAGTGGAATGTGTGCTAATGTTCGTGGGTGGTTGAAGGACGTGAAGGATACACTCGATGCATCCTTCAAAATGAACTGAATGAAGGACGCGAAACGAAGGCTGGCTTTCAGGGATCCTTCAAATCGAGATGGCCTTCAGTGGCACTTGATGATGTGACAGCCGAGATATGCAGCCTTCCGTTTGAGAAGCACTCGAACTAGAAATATCATGATAGACCAGACAGGAAGAAGGAGCATTGTGTTTTATTCCCATGTTGACCTGTGTGTAGCTGTAAGTTTAAGGGGAAAAGGGCCATAAAAAATATTTAAAGTATATCCTTTTGTATTAAAATTTATAATGCTAGAATTATTATTGTTATAATATATTCTTAACTTATCTTGTAAACCCTTGTTAGATAGATAAAGTTTGTTGTGTCTTCTTAAGCTAAATTAATACAAATTTAATAATGGGTTTCCATTTAGTTTGACATTGCAGCTAAGGGAAAACAAAAAGAGGCACACAAATGACACTGTTTTGTAAAAGTTCAGTGAAATCAGCCTTCTGTACTCCTAAAGAAAGTGTTGTAATATTTTATAACTGTATTTAGTCATACAATCAACCATTTATACAATCTGAGACCATCACAGTTCCATAACTCTTACTAAATGTGATCTAACATTTGTTTTCTCCTAGGTTATAATGCTGCTGGCTCAGATAAATCAGTCAGCAGATTTCCAGCATGAGGGTGATGCTCAGGAAGTCACGCTCTGCTTAACTGAGGCTGTGGGGATCGCAGGTCAGAGCTGCACACTTTATTAATGATTTCTTTTCAGACATTGACATTTTATTAAAGGGAAAGCTGTGCATACACACTACTGTCAGTAAGTTTTTTTTGTTTTGTTTTTTTTAAGAAATTAATAATTTTATTCAGCAAGGATGCATTAAATTGACCAAAAGTGACAGTGAAGACTATATTGTTACAAAAAAAATTATATTTAAAATAAATGCTGTTCTTTTAAATGTTCTATTCACCAAAAGGTCCTAGGAAAAATGTGTCAAGGTTTCCTCAGAAATATTAAGCTGCACAAATGTTGATAATAATAAATGTTTCTTGAGCAGCAAATCAGCATATTAGAGTGATTTCTGAAGGATTATGTGACACTGAAAGCTGAAAATTCAGCTTTGGCATCACAGGAATAAATTACATTTTAAAATATATTAAAATAGAAAATGGTTATTTGAAAATGTAACAGTATATCACAGGATTACTATTTTACTGTATTTTTGATTAAATAAATGCAGCCTTGGTCAGTATAAGAGACGTTTGAACGGCAGTGTACTCCATATTACAGTCATCATGATCTGTCACTCTCTGTCTGTCTTGTTAATTATTCAGATGGTGATCAGAGCATGGACACAGTCAGTTTGCAGGCTGTGACTTTAGCAGATGGCTCCACTGCATATATACCTCACAACCCTCAAGGTATGTCTATTATGGTGCCTTCTGAATGAGTTCTGAGCAGAAACATTGTTTATCTGAGACATTTTTGAGATGTAAAGCTCAGCATCACCTTCTATAGGAAAAAAATTAGCATTGATTAGCAAATTTGTTGGTTATTTAAAACTTATTTGGTTATTATTGAGCACATTCTTTCTACATTTTCTATCAAACATTTGCATGTACACTTGCATGTGTGCGTTTTGAAGAACAATAACATGTTCCCTAGGATTCAAACCCATGACCTTTTCAATTAGCTAAGCTGCAGGACCTTTATTTAGTATATATTTATATATATGTGTGTATACATTATATAATAGAGCTGGGTATCGATACAGATGTCCAGATTCGGTCAGATTCTTTTTGTTGTTGTTGTTGACCCATGTAACTTTGTATTGTAATAAGCGAAAGACGTGAAAAGAGACGTGAAAGAGAACTCAATTCAGTATTTACGTTGACATGGTATTTTTTTGAGTGAGATATTAACTGAGTGCTGGTTGTTTTCCCCAGACAGCAATATAGTAGAAGGACAGGTGTTCCAGTTAGAAGATGGATCCTCTGCTTATGTGCAACACATTGCTGTTCCAAAAGCAGGTACTATCCTCGTTATGTAGCAAATTTTCATGTTTCACTGGAAGTGATCTGGCTTTTATTATTTCATGAACAGGCTTATGATGTTAATATGCAAATAATGTTTCTTTTTTAATTTCCCATATTATATGCTCACTAGATGAGTCAAATAACTGGACTGGCTCATCTGTATGTGATGTTGTTGGTAACGAAAGCTTAAGACTGGAAGATGCTCAGACTGTACAGTTGGAAGATGGAACTACTGCTTACATCCACCACACCGCAAAAGGTTTTCCATTTCCTCTGTTTTTGCTGCACTCTTAAAAGAAAAAGTTCTATATTGAACCTTAAAGTGCCCTTATTATGCTATTATTCTTAATTTTGTGTTGGAGGTCTCCTACAACAGATTTACATGTATCAAAGGTCAAAAAACACTTTCATTTTTCTCATAATATACATTGCACATCACCTCATTTCTCAAAGAGTTTAAAAAAGGTTTCAGTCTCTTTAAACCCCTCCTTTCCAAGAGCCTCCTCTGCTCTGATTGGTCAGATGGCCCACTCTGTTGAGATCTGTTTACTGCTTACAGCACATGTTGGAAACAAAATGCCAATAACCATATCTGAATTTCAGCCCCGGAGGCTTCCTCAGTGCTTGAATGACATAATTTTTTTCCGTATCAATTCCAGCGCAAGTGAGCAGAAAACAGCGTATTCTTGACATGTCGACAACATGAACCAAACACATGTTCAGAAGACATTTCTCTTTATGTAGAACCTTTCTGGCATAAGGGGTTCTGTCAGATTGAGTCAAGAACCCTAGGGTTCTATATAGAACCTCACTGAACCTTTTTATCTAAGAGTGTGTGCAGCAAGATGTTAAATAGGATTCTGTTGAACATGCTTTGTATATTTATTTTTGGTCTGTCTTTGTCATTAATGCATTTGCAGAAACATATGAACCCAGTACCTTGCAGGCGGTGCAGTTAGAGGACGGGTCTACCGCTTACATCCAGCATGCTGTTCAGGTGTCGCAGCCTAACACCATTCTGGCCATCCAGACAAATGGCACAGTAGCAGATTTGCAGACGGATACATCCATTGACCAAGAAACAATCAATGCTTTGGAGCAGTACACAACCAAGGTTCCCTTTAAAGATGACTAGTCCTAATGTATTTGCCATGATTTTGCTGGTGATATAAAATTAGGTGACATTGTTACATATTGTAAATAGTTTTTTAGCATAAGCATTTGTCAAAGTTGGTAAGAAAATAATTTTTGTGAAGTGTGATGATCACTCTTGAATTCTTTCCTGCAGATTGAGGAAATGGACTCGTACACAAACTCTGAGCTGATCACCAATGATCCTCATGGCGTTGTGGAGATGCAGGTTAAATTATAATACCCATGCAAAATAAAAATATCAATAGCCAAACTAGGAGATGCTCAAAAATGTTTATCCTCCCTCCCTCTAGATCGTACTTCAGGGTCAAGGAATTCGCCGTAATACGCAGCAGCCTGGGGAGAAATGTTTTCGGTGTAATTATGATGGATGTGGAAAGCTTTACACCACTGCAAATCATCTTAAGGTCATTATGGCTTGTGTATTTGAGCTTAAAAGCTTGTAAATAAAAGTTAATCACCGTAGACAACATTACAAATGCAATGCATTATGATCGTCATGCTCGTGTTTTGTTTTTTCAGGTACATGAAAGAGCGCATACAGGTGACAAGCCATACTGTTGTGACATACCTGGCTGTGGAAAAAAGTTTGCAACAGGTAACAAAGACTTACAAATCAATTTGTCACCTTCTGTTTTGTCCTAGATCAAACTTTTAGGTCAGTAAGATTTTTTAAAAAAATTAATATTTTTATTTAACAAGGATGCATTAAATTGATTAAAACAGTATTTATAATGTTAGAAAATACTTCTATTTCAACGAAAAACCTGTTCTTTTGAACTTTCTATTCATCAAAGAATCCTGAAAAAATCACGGCACAACTTTTTTAGACATTTGATAATAATAAATGTTACTTGAGCAGCAAATAAGCATATTAGAATGATTTCTGAAGGACCATGTGACACTGAAGACTGGAGCAATGATGCTGAAAATTCAGCTTTGCCATTACAGGAATAAATTACATTTTATGATATATTACAACAGAAACCAGTAGGGCTTGACATTAAAGGGTTAGTTCACACAAAAATGAAAATTCTGTCATTTATTACTCACCTTCATGTCGTTCCACACCCGTAAGATCTTTGTTCATCTTCAGAACACAAATGAAGATATTTTTGATGAAATCTGAGAGGTTTTTTATTTATCTCCCATAGAAAGCAACGAAATTACCACATTCAAGGTCTAGAAAAGTAGTAAAGACATCGTTAAAATAGTCCATGTGACTACAGTGGTTCAACCTTAATGTTATGAAGTGACGAGAATAAAAAAATAGACTTTATTCAACAATTTCCTGCTGGTTACCGTGTCTATTAATGGGTATAGATACAGTAACATCTTCAGCTAGTCAGCTTGAGATCCTTTCCATCTAAACTGGTTACATCTCTCAAGCCTATTAGTGAATGTTTTATTAGCAGTAGGATAACTATATTCATCCACACAGTCACAGAGCCAAAGCACAACCAAAACAATGTTCTTCTGCAAAATGCATGCAGTTTTGTTTTTTAACCGCTAGAGGGCCACAAGTTACATAATGTGCCTTTAAATTGTAATAATGTGTTCACAATATTACTCTTTTACAGTATTTTCAATCAAATAAATGTATTAAAACATTAAAAAATCTTACCAACCCCAAACTTTTGAACAGTTGTGTATTTTTGATGTATTTGCTGTGTTATATCCATCACATCTTTTAGGTTATGGTTTGAAAAGTCACATCAGGACACACACTGGAGAAAAACCTTACCGCTGTCAGGAGTTGGACTGTAAAAAATCTTTCAAGACCTCAGGGGACCTTCAAAAGCACACCAGAATTCATACAGGTACTTTCTTTGCTGCCTTAAAATCTTCCATCTATTCCTTGGAATATTAATGATCTGAATATGAATATAGTAATCACACAGTACTGTGTTAAAATACCATGGTATTGAATAGTAGACAAAAAGCTGCATGCGTAAGAATTATACAAGAATTAGAACATTTCTGGTTTCATGTTGTTGCGCGAAAACCTTCTATCTCATTTTTATTTTATTTTTTCATAAATCATTACTAATGGTCGCCCTTTATGAGTCTGTGGGTTTTGCATATATCTAACCAATCAAAGTACAGAAAGAGCTTGTGTCTAAACCTCATAACACCATTGGATTCTCAAATTGTTGATAAAACCATATAACTCCTTCCCCCTCTATTATGAATGAAGTGCTGCCCATATGTACAGTGTTTTCTTTACTCAAAAAAAACTATATATATATATATATATATATAAAGGCTAATGTTTTATGTATTTGAGGAGCGGAGAAGAGTATCTTAGTCTAGCATTTGCTGTCGAGTCATAGCCAACGCTGTCTTAAATAGCCTGTGTGAAGCACTTCGTCTTTCATAACATGGGATTTTGGCAGAAAAATGACAGAAATGGCCCACATAGCTACAGTAAACTTTATAACCTGTAAGTTGAAACTTATTACTGCCTCAGATGCGGCTGTTCTAATGACGGACAAAACACCTATGTCCGAAATTCAATGGTCAAAAACCTCGTAAACATCATCTGAGCTTGTTTTTTGTAAAATGTTAATAATATATTGACGCATATAAAGTGTTTTCCATTTCCGTTTTTTACAAAAGTGTAAATTTTGGAGATAGGAGATTTCCGCCCAACAGCAACGATATGGAGATTTGTCATACTAGCTGCACTATTACCAGTGTGATACCAAGGTACCACCACATTACTTGGGCTCCTACCAATGACCTCTGTTCTTTTAAGGAGAGAAGCCATTTTTATGTCCTATCCCCGGCTGTGGACGATCCTTCACTACCTCAAACATCTGTAAGGTGCATGTTCGCACACACACAGGAGAGAAACCGTATCACTGCCCAGAGCCAGGCTGTAATCGGGCCTTTGCCAGCGCAACAAATTACAAGAACCACATACGGATCCATACAGGTGTGCTGCTCTTTAGCCTTAAAGGGATAGTTCACCTAGAAATTAAAGAGGTCATCCTTTTACTCACGCTCATGTTGTTCCAGACTCGTACGACTTTCTTTCTTACTTGGAACTCAAAAGGAGAAATTTTGGTTACACTTTATTTTAAGGTGTCCATGTTACAGTGTTATTATATATAAGAAAATTTGTATTTATTTATTTATTTATTTATTTATTTTATGTGGCAGGCCCAGCTCCAGAACACAGAACAGACATGTGCTTTGGCTCTTTTGACTCAGGCTGCCTATTTAGGCTTTCTCAAGCCAACATCAAAGTTTGTTTACAAACTTTAGCTTTTAGTTATATATTTAAGTATATATTTAATGCACTCACTATAGGGTTAGGGTTAGGATTAGGGCTTGGTTTAGGGTTAGTCGCATGTAATTATGCATAATTTACAGTTATTATTACTACAGTAACTACATGTAATATGTGTAACAAGGACACTGTAAAATAAAGTGTTACCGAAATTTTGAATGATGTGCTGTATGAACTCAGAAGACTTGTAATATAGAGCATGAATACTTTTATACTTTTAATGTGCTTCTTGTCATTTTGGAGCTTGTTAACTCCAGTCCTCCCTTTCATTTATTAAATTAATATAGTAAATATATATATACAGTGTGTATATATATTCACCCAAAAATTAAAATGCTGTCATTATTTATTCACCCTCATGTCGTTCCAAACCTGTATGACTTTGTTTCTGTTGTGGAACGTAAAAGAAGATATTTTGTTAAAATGTTACAGTAATGTTCCATTTGTAACGTTGGTTATCTACATTAGTTAACGTAAACTAACAAAGAAAAATACAGTAACACTATATTTCAAGATGACGTAGTTACACATGGTACATGTACTTACAATAGTCATAACAGTAAATTATGGATAATTACAAATAAATAACCCTAAACCTAACCATAACCCTATATTATTTACATGTAATTAATATTACGCAGTACTTATTTGTGTAATTACATTGTAACAACATCACCTTTAAAATAAAGTGTAACAAAAATAATTCTAAAGCATTTATTAATCTTAGTTTCATTAATTAGTTTCAGCATTTACTAATATGTTATTATGCTCAAACTATGTATTTGTTAATATTATTTAATGGACCTGAGCTAACATGAACTAACAATGAGCTGTTGTATTTTTGTTAACTAATGTTAACAAAGACTATTAAATATCGTAATAAATGTATTGCTCATTGTTAATGTTAGTTAATGCATTAACTGATGGGCTCTTATTGTAAAGTGTTACCAATATTTTGAAAAGTGTCTCAGTGTTTTTTGGAATGACATGAGAGTAAGTAAATGGTGACAAAACTGTCATTTTTGGGTGAACTATCTCTATAAGTATCCAAAAATTCACCTTGTGTTTTCACAAAAGAAAGAAAGAAAGTCATACAGATATGGGAAGACATGTGGGGGAGTAAATAATGACAGAATTTCCATTTTGGGGAAAAAAAAACTCTTTCTTTATAATATTTAATCTAACCTAAATATAACTATGAATTCAGCTCTGTGAAATATCTAAACCAGTGTCTTTATCGCATGCAGGAGAGAGGCCGTATGTTTGCACAGTTCCTGGTTGTGACAAGCGATTCACTGAGTACTCGAGTCTGTACAAACACAATGTAGTGCACACTCCCTGTAAACCCTACAAGTGCAACCACTGTGGAAAGACATACAAGCAGATTTCCACGCTGGTCATGCACAAACGTACAGCACACAATGACTCTGAGCCTATAGAAGAGGAGTCTGAGGGCTATTTTGAACCCCCTTCAGGTTGGTTTTGAAAAATACCTACATCATAGATACAAGATCAGATTTTGATGATGTTTCATGAGCGGAACTGGGCTGTTTTTTGTGTTCAGAGGCTATAGATGACCCCTCCCTGAGTGTTAGTCCTGTGAAGTGTGAGGACACTTGTCCTGAAATGGCTTCTGAAATCTCTGATGTCACGGAACAACAGCATGTAACTCTCATCACACAAGATGGAGCATCACAGGTTTGCATCTACAGTTTCTGCATTTTTTTTATATGAAGTGTTTTGAGTCTTTTTGATTATGCTTTCGACTACCAATTAAAGTGTGGTACTCTGTTTAACACAGCATACAAAAAAGTCAGTAGATTCTTATACTGTAAGCTAAAATGTACTTGGTCATTTGAATAGTTGTTGTGACTGACTGCAAATTTGGTCAGGTCAATTTTCAAATCTTGCCCTAAAACTGGCAATTTTCAGAGCAATTGTGCAATAATTTCTGTGCTGCCATCGGTGCTGGGTAGATTGCTTACAAATTGTAGTCCATTACTGAATACAAATGACATGATGAAAATTGTATTTAGTAATTGTAATCTATTATATTATATTAGGTAATATAATCTAACTACTTTTTGATTACTTTTAGATCTAACTCGTTTATCACATTGGTTTGAATAGGATAATCTTGTACCATATTAATATAAAACTACAAAGAGAAAGAAAATGTATTTCATTTTTTTTTTTGTTATAAACAATACAAGGTGCATTAAACATTACATTATGCCAGTGTTTCCCTAAGCTATTAATTAAATAAATGATAAAAATGATAAAATAGAAACAATCAAAAAAAACACTTAATAAAAAGATTCAATATTTTGATTGTTTATGCTGTGTGGCCTTTTTAATTTTCAGTGTAAAAATAGACGGTCTGTGTGTGCAATTTCACAAAACTGGAAGACTTTCTGAACATATATAAGCAATAGTCTTTTTTAGAAAGAAAAATTTAACATAATAAACAAGAATTAGTGACAGTCAATGAATTATGAATAATTTACTTCCATTTTGTGAGTATTAAAGTCCCACTGTAGTCAATAATTTTACCCCTTAAAACTCAACTTTAATCACCAAAATTACATATTTAAACGTTTTTTCCTTGAAAAAAATTTCTTCATGCCTTAAATAGCTAGAATGTAACTCTACACCCTTGCCTTTTTTAGTATACGTAGTGTTCTATGAATATGCAAATTAGCCCCACCTCCACTCACTCACACCAGCTCAGTGATACACTCGTTGACGATCACACCTTGACGTGATTGGTTACAAGGTAGTTTGTGATGTCAGAAACACCAGCGATTTCAAACCGCGTTTTTGAGACTGTCTTTGGCTCACTGCAGTTTTAAACAGAAAATACTTAAACAACATCACCACAGGTGGACTTTAAGTGATCGGTTAAAAAAAGTAACTAGTCTCATTATGAGTATTTTACAACATAATATCATCTTATTACAAGTATTTAATTTTAGAATCTGATTACGTAATCCAGATTACTTGTAATGAGTTACTACCCAGCACTGGCTGCCAACTACAGCAAATCCAGAAGCTAATCACAAAACATGTGCTGAATGGGAAGTTCTGTGATTTTTAACAGGCTATTGGAAATGCATTCACAATGGTAACACAAGATGGCAGTATGATCACCTTCCCACCCACTGAGTCTTTGCTGACATCAGCGGAGGCTCATTCAGTGACTATGGTCTCAGAGGATGGGACTGAAGGACAGGTGTGTAGGATTTTTGGGTATTGTAAATTTGAGAAGCAGATATTCATGTGTGTGGGTTTTCGTTTCCAGCAAACACACAAAATGTTCTTTCCTAATTATCACAAGACTATGCTGATTTGCATGCATATCAAGCTCTGCGGAGATGTTTTTGTAGGCCAGTCTGGAAGTTAGCATCACTCTGGTTCCCCTCGACAAAAACCCAGTAGGATTTTTCCATTAGCTTTTGGATTATTGCAGAAAATAAGTTCTGTGACCAACAAAAGTTTATGGTTCTTACATGTTTTGTTCACAAATGAACACAACTTTATGAATTTTGAAGCGTGAATACAATCACTAAGCTTCCGACAACTATTTCAGTCTTTGAAAGTTCGAGTTAGACACAAGAGTGCATTTATAAACCCAACGAGGCTGTGAAAGTGGACCAGTGAGTAGATGAGTTTACCTGTATAGCTGATGATGTTTAATGTCCCCGACAACCTCTCTAGTCCTATTTAGCCACTTGTTAGGAACTGCCTTTTTCAAGAAAAGTAAAAGCTTTAAACCATTAAAAGGCATTAATATGTGCTTTATAAGTACTAATAAACAGCCAATATCCTAGTATACGCTAATAAACAACTAGTAAATAGTGAGAATTGGACCCTAAACTAAAGTGTTACTGTACCACCCATTCAAAAAACCCATTGACTCCAGAACGATGGAACCAGAACTGCTCTTTTCCAGGTTTTGGCCCACTATAATACGTCATCCCTGCAGCAATCTATGAACTATTTTTATGTATTTTTTTCTGTTCTCTCCAGATGACTATTATGATGCCAGAATTAACATCTTCCAGGATCACACAGGATGGGTTATCAGCACACCCAATTACACTTCTGGCTACTTCTAACGGCACACAGATTGCTGTTCAGGTAGAGTTCTCTTAAGGCTGGAATACACTACATGACTTTTGCCCAGAGTTTTTGCAGTCGGAGGAATTGATGTTAGATTTTTTAGCTTCAGCCTATGATTTCATCCAGTCAGAAGATATCAAACATGTTTGATATTCTGAGCTGATTTTAGAACATTATTTTCATGTCAAGCGTCTTCTAGCAACAAGGCAGGCGCATATTTCTGCGGGAGTTTAGACGCTGACCAACGCAGACAATCACCAAATTTCAGTAAATCACTTCTCAAGGTCTTTGCACACTGAGTCCGAAATTTTCATATGCGTTTTTTTCGTATTCGTCATCCTAAAAATTCATCATGCACAGAAACCTTGCACACTGAGTCTGATGTGTATTAATTAACCCGTTGTGAAAAAATTCGCAAAACAATACAAAATGGAGTCTCCAAGCAGTGAGGATGATTTTGTTGTCCTCTCTCTTCTTAAAAAGAGAAAAAGAAAGAGGAAATATTGGGACCATCCAATCCTGAGATTGCGTAGAGAGGAAGGAGAGTTCCACATCCTTATCAAGGAGCTGCGGAATTATCCTGAGCGATTCAAAGCTCAGTTTGATGCTTTGCTAGTGCACTTTGTTTGTCATACAGTGCTTTGTGCTGCGAGACGAAGTGGATCAACTTGACAGACGCCATTCTGGATTTTGGCGTTCGCTTGTACGGTGGCTCTGAATTGTCAAAACACCTCTCAAAATGCTTGCTACAGATGCGAAAAACGCAGAAAATTGAACCCGATCCAAATTTTTTTTTATTACGGACGAAAGTTTCAGAAGCAGTGCGTAAACGTGATTGACCCAACGTGAGGTCGTATTTATTTTTTAACGTGCAAAAATTTTGGAAGGACCTTCAGACATTCCGTGACCCGACAAATGGCGATGTGAACATGTTCAATCGGTGAAAACAAGCGACCAACACCAACAGACGCTGACAATAATCTGACAAATCAGTAGGGCAGTTGTGGCCTAATGGTTAGAGAGTTAAACTTGTAACCCGAAGGTTGCGGTTTCGAGTCTCAGTACCAGCAGGAAATGTAGTTGGGGGGAGTGAATGAACAGCCTGTCACATCCTGTCTACTTAGATATCTTCATCTGATTGATTTTTGAAAGTAGCATAGATACACTGATGAGCCAAAACATTATGACCAGTCATAGGTGAAGCGAATATTGTTGATCATCTCCTAAAAAGGCCATATATTAAGGTCTGGGTAGATGCAGGAGAAATGGGCAGGAATAAAGATCTGACCGACTTTGACAAGGACCAAGTTGTTACGGCAAGGCGACTGAGTCAGAGTATCTCTGAAACGGCAAAGCTTGTGTGTTGCTCCCGGTCAGCAGTGGTAAGAATTTACCAATAATGTCCGAGGAGGTACAAACCACAAACCAGGCGCCCAAGGCTCATCGATGCACGAGGACAATGAAGGCTATCCCGTGTCTGGTTTGAGCCAACAGAAGAGCCCCGTTTCCACCGCAGGAACATTCCCCAGGAACTAGGGAGTTTAGGGTGGTACTCGGTGTGTTTCGACCGCAGGTACCAGGGTCTAAATAAAGTTCTGGGTAAATATTCCCCCCTCAAAAAGTCCCTGCTCTCGAGGTAGTACTTTTTCAAAGTTCAGGAACTTTCAGGGGTGGGACATGGGAGCTGAACATGCTGATTGGTTGAGTTCACGCAGCATTTGCTTGGTTGACTCAACGCAGCATTTTATTTCAACCACCGTTTTTAAAAGTCTGTTGCGGTGCGTGCAGTGAGAGTTGTTTGCTATTCGAATCAACAATGGAGTTTAAAAAATACGACCGATGGACCAACAACGAGGTTCAGGCTTTATTTAGCTTGTATGCGGAGGACGAAATCCAGCAGGACCTGGAAAGTCATGCGCAGTCCTACATCACCGGACTCTTCTTCACGGTACTATAGACCGCGATGGAAATGCAGACCGCAACAGGTCTGGGGGGAAAAATTTCCTGGAAAAAAAGTTCCTGGGACAAATTGTTCCGGGTAATTTCGGTGGAAACGAGACTAGATTCTACTGTGGCACAAGTCACACAAAATTTTTATGATGGTAATGGAAGGAATGTGTCACAACACAAGTGGCCTCTTTCAGCAGGATAATGCACACTGCACACATTGTTCAGGAATGGTTTGAGGAACAATAGTTCAAGGTGTTGCCCTGGCCTCCAAATTCTCCAAATCTCAATCCAATTGATCATCTGTAGGGTGTGCTGGACCAACAAGTTCAATCCACAGCAGCTCCACCTCACAACATACAGGAACATTAAGGATCTGCTGCTAATGTCTTGGTGCCAGAGACCACAGCACACCTTCAGGGCTCTTGTAGAATCCATGCCTCAGCGGGTCAGCGCTGATTTGGAGCACATGGTGGACCAAGAGCATATTAGGCAGGTGGTCATAATGTTTTGGCTTATCGGTGTACATCACTGCCTATGATATCCCACTATCCTGTGCGTTCGATTCCATTACACCTGAGCTGAAGGAAACAAATTGTGTCTGAAAGTTGCTCTGGTCTGGCCTACAGTTTAGATGGTTTCACTCGCTTCTATTTTTATTCAGCTTAATATTTTTTACAATTACTTTCAGTATTTTAGTTTTATTATCATAGTTAGTGAAAATATTTTTCCACCTTGATCTTTAACTGTACAGCTGGGCATATGTATATATTATTGATCATAGGTGTTGTGTTTTATCTTGTAGCTCAATGAACAGACTTCACTGGAAGAGGCTCTGAGGATAGCATCATCATTACAGGGAGGAGAAACTACAGAACTGGCCAATTAACTACCTTCACCTTCAGATAGGGCTCGGTATTTAGTGTAACTAGTGATTACATGAACGAATGATGAACTTTTGTAATTACCCTTTCACCGCAATTGTACAGAGGTCAAACTGTGCACTATGATAACATTTTTATCAGATTTTGTTCATTGATATAGATATCTAAAAGGCAGAAACCTGTTTGCATTTTTAAATAAAAAGAGATGAAGGGATGTGATTAGTGT
Organism: Mylopharyngodon piceus; assembly: GCA_039654765.1. Taxonomy (NCBI): domain Eukaryota; kingdom Metazoa; phylum Chordata; class Actinopteri; order Cypriniformes; family Xenocyprididae; genus Mylopharyngodon; species Mylopharyngodon piceus. Next base: position 4,197,023 of record CM077454.1, on the reverse strand, counting down.
ATTGTGATTATTTCTCAGTTATGACATTGTTTCGACTCCAGATGATCTTTCTTCCCTTGAAGAGCACAAGGTTCATGCCATTCTGACATTAAAGCAACATACCTAATACAAATAATAACATTTTCAGTTCAATGAACCTTTTTGTAGTAATTTAGAAAATGCAAAACAAGCATTTTTTACTAGTGGTCTCAGATATTTGGTATGTAAAGACTACATATATTGGTCAAAAAGAAAAATATATCTTTTTGGGGGGCAAAAAATAGTTTTGATAGAGGAAAAAGTTAAAACAGCAGTCAAGCTGGGCAATAGCAAATCATTCATATAGTCTTTCAAGACTGGTGGAGGCAGCACTCTTAATTTCACAAAGCAACGCATGCATAAGGAATATTTATTATGAGGAACTGTTGTTTTATTGTGTCAAGTGGAAAGAAAATGAATTAGTAAGAAATAAGTTGTGGAAACTGCAAGAAATTTTTTGTTTACTATACAATTTACTTGCAGTTATTACTCAAAAAACTAAGATACGTAAGCAAAAAAAAAAAATAGAGGAAACGTGGTTAAGAAACGGTCTGTGTGGTTGAACTGAACTTAGTACTGTAAAACTGTAAAGAGTATGAAAATGAAATCACTGGAAAACAATGCTGTCTGTAGAACCTGTTTGTCAGATGACTCAAGGGGAAAAGACTGTCAACAGATTCTTAGTACCTGAAATCATTTTTATAAAACATTAGAACTTCCTCCTTGTACTCTTCTGACTTCATTCCTGTGGTTGTTTATTGTATAGATTGTTTACAAGACCTGTTTTTCAGGACTATAAACAACTTACCTGAAGTAGAAGTAGTGTTTCCCCAGCACACACCGTAGTTGGTGTGGTGTTTTTCTTCCTGTGAATGTGGTGCAGACAATCCAGGAAAGTCTTTTCAGATGTTTTAAATGCCATTGACACACGTCTTGTTTTAATAGATAACATCTGACACGTCTGCATTAATTCCTATTTATAGATTAAGACTGACTTGCAGAATCATAATGTTTTCTGTGGCCAAAGATTTGCCTCGTAGTGAATGTCAGTATTTACAAAGCCAAGAGCTTCCTCACTTGAACATTGTTTTAAGGAACACAGTAAAAACCTGTGGTGTGTGACATACTGCCAATGTTAAACTATTATAAACTCTTATAACTTATGTATGCAGCTGTTTATGAGCTCATGTTAAATGAGTGAGGACATGGAATAGGCCTATTTTACTTTTTTTTTAAAAATCATTTGCAATTATAAAACCATTTATAATGAACTAGATTAAATTGATAAAAGTGATTAAATGGTTGGTCGGAGAAAAAAAAACCCCTTTCAAGTAAATTTTAACCTAAAATCTCTTAGATTATGTCCAAGGCCTTACTCTGAGTTGTACTCTTAGTTGGTCCTTAGCTGGTCATGAGCTGGTTTAAGCTGGTCAAGTGCTGGTCCTAAGCTGGTCTTAAAGGTTCACCCAAAAATGAAAATAATGTAATTTATTACTCACCCTCATGTCGTTCCACACCCGTAAGACCTTCGTTCATCTTCGGAACACAAATTAAGATATTTTTGTTGATATCCAATGGCTCAGTGAGGCCTGCATAGCCAGCAATGACATTTCCTCTCTCAAGATCCATTAATGTACTAAAAACATATTTAAATCAGTTCATGTGACTACAGTGGTTCAATATTAATATTATAAAGCGATGAGAATATTTCTTTTGTGTCGAATCATGATTCGGATCGCGTGTCAAACTGCTGAAATCACGTGACTTTGGCGCTCCGAACCACTGATTCGACACAAAAGATTCATAACGCTCCGAAGCTTAATGAAGCAGTGTTTTGAAATCGGCCATCACTATATAAGTCGTTATTTTGTTTTTTTGGCGCACCAAAAATATTCTCGTCGCTTTATAATATTAATATTGAACCACTGTACTCACATGAACTGATTTAAATATGTTTTTAGTACATTAATGGATCTTGAGAGAGGAAGTGTCATTGCTGGTTTTGCAGGCCTCACTGAGCCATCGGATTTCAACAGAAATATCTTAATTTGCGTTCCGAAGATTAACGAAGGTCTTACAGGTGTGGAACGACATGAGAGTGAGTAATAAATGACATTATTTTCATTTTTGGGTGAACTAACCCTTTAAGCAACTAGCTCCAGCTCAGGACCAGCTTAAACCAGCTCAAACCAGCTGCCATGCTTCAAAACATACCTAACCAGCATATGCTGTTTTTATCAACAGGGTTAAAACTGCTTTTTTAAAAGACGTTTATCAGATGTTGGTACACAACAGATGTTTTCTAGATTAAATGCTCTTTAGCAGACATTTTAGACACGTACCTGTGTTATGTATGTCATAATGCGTCAAAAAGACGCTCAATGGACCCTTTTCACAGACTGTGATGACGCATTTTAACAGTCATCAATATCGTAAATCCTGCAAAGTTTTTTATATTTTCATTTTTTTTTTTTTTTTTAAAAACGTATGTACATTTATAACACTATACTTAGTATTGTATTACCTTTGCATCAAATTACAAAAAAACAAGTTAATGCTGCTGTGAGGGTGTTTCTAATACAGTGGCTATGGGAGTGACGGTAAAAATGACATCTTTCTCTCTTCTGACTGCCGTTATCAATCGCTCTCTATTTTTTTCCTCTTTTTGAAAGTTGTGAAAACACTATTGTGGAGTTTTTCTTTTGCTATTTGAGCAAATGGAAACACAAAAAAATATATTTAATGTATTCTCTCATTCACCGCTATAGAATACCTCAGAGATGACGTGTTTTTGTAGGCCAACCCGGAAGTTAGCGGCGCACGGGTTCCCTCGATCGAAAGCCTATGCATTTTTTCCCATAGACTTTTGGAAAATCGCAAAAAATAAGCTCTGTGTTTAACAAAGGGTTATGACACTTACACATTTTGTCTATCAAGATAATCTTTACAAGTTAACACAACATTTATACATTTTGAAGCCTAAATAAAGTCGTCAGATATAAAAAGCTAACAGTAGGCTATAAACGGACTACAGCACACCATGATCGTGGATCAACGTTGTCACCACCACCAACCTTCCTCAAACTTTATTTAAAAAACAACTTTATTTAAAAACATGCTTGCTGATTATGATCTGCGCTGTGTATGAATACTTATCCACTTTTTCGTGAGAAATGCTGTCCAAATGTCCTGTTTGTCATGATGACGTCTAAAGTCCCCGGCAAAGGAAGTAGTCCCTTTTAGCAACTTGTTAGCAACCGCCGTTTTTAAGACACAATAAAGGTTTAAAAAATCACAAGCGGGTTATAACTGGTGTGTTTTATGTCATAGATCAAAACGTGAAAATATTTAGAGGCTTTGTTAACCACAGACCTTATTTCAGGCGATTTAGCAAAAACCCATTCAAAAAACCCATAGACTTTGGGGCGATGGAACCGGAAGTCCTAAAACGCTAACTCGCTTCCGGGTTTTGCCTACAAAAACACGTCATCCCTGAGGTACTCTATAGAGGGTATGCACGTGACGTCACCGTCGACCGTTATGACTGTGGTTACGCCCACTGAGTGGCAGCAATGGTTTTCAGCGTGAATGCCGCGAAAAACACAAAACACATCCAAAACGGGAAAGAGCTTTGCGACTGACTGTACAAATAGCTTTGACATAAAATCGGAGGTATATTTTTACAGACTGCTGAAAGCTACAGAAAAAAAGAAGCAAATAGGTCGCTGCAGTTCACAGAAACAACTGGACTCCAGGCAGAGAAACATGTTTTGCAGTTATCATTTTGTGTCAAAATGTTGGATTTTGGGGTAAAATCATATACCCTATATATTGAATTGTTATATATTGTGTTGACAACTCATCAATTAAATATTTACCATCTTATATTCTGCATAATTGGGTGTTTATAAAGAAACACTGACAAAAACTATACAAGTTTTAGGGCTGGACGATATGACGAAATATATAACATTGATATAAGTGATCACTCCGATTTAAACCTACCTATATTGTAGTTATATAAAGCGTTCACAGGCCAATTTGCTTTATGTATTTCCCCGGCGTCGAAATCAGGCACATATAAATGTCAGGAAACACGATTCCTGGCTGCATGTCAATATCCATGGATTAGGTTTCTTTGACATGTGATAGGGAACACTTTTGAGCTCAACCTTTAGTGTAATTGTTTGTTTTACTCGCGTTTTCGCAGTTTCCCCTATTAAATACAGTCATGCAGCAGGTTCTTTTGCCACTCAGTCCAGCTGAGGGAGCGCGTTCCGGCGGGAAAGTGACTTCTATGCATATCCTCTATAGTATTTTATGACGACTTCCGCTTCTGAGAAACCCGTAAATGTGAAAAGGGTCTATTGAAGTCTTATGAGGAGGTAACCATAGCAACGTTTCGCTGCTTGACTGCGTTTCATTACGAAAAACATCGTGCGGCAACATAGGCGTTGTCATTAGCCTACTAATCAATTTGTTATTGATTTGCACAATACAGTATATCACAAAGGAACTTAAGAGTAAAATAAATTTAACATAAGTTGACGGTCTTGTATGGAATATAGCTAGCTACTAGCCAAATTCATTAAAAGGCTCGGCTGAAATCATCGAATAATTCGTACACATGGATATTTTTTTCTTTCTTTTCTTTCTGTTATTTATATTTGACTACAGTTCTATGACTGAGTAATGCTCACGTGAAAAAATAAAAACACGCTGCGTTATTAACTAAATCTGATTAAAAACCGCTGAACCTGAAAAACAAAAAACAAAAACATCAATTTGTTTAAATCACGGTTTTATTTGCAGCCCATGTAAATATGCGAGATGTATGCTGTGTTGGTCACATGACTCGTGCTCATGTTGCGCTGACTGACTGAGCGAAGAGGATCAGTTTCACACGCGCTCTGACATCTTTCACTGAATTTACCATGATATCCCGGGAAGAAATACTAAAACCCATATGGTACGCCTTTACTGCTCTGGATTTAGACCGAAACGGGAAAGTATCCAAATCCCAGTTAAAGGTAAGAAAAACTTTAATAAACTACTCCAGTATCAACTACAAGAGAGCACAGCGCTCGAACCTGTTTGAGTAACTATTAGTTTCCGTGTATTATTAAGACAGTCGTTTGTCCACTTAAAAATGAAAGTTTGTCCATACACATGATTTACTCACACGAGTTGTCTCAGCTGTGCCTTCTACATATTTAAACAGACCTTATAATCAAAATAAAGTTTAAGAAAATGTCAGTAATAGCTAGCAGAGAATTTCTTTCTGTTCTCTTTTTAACCAGTAAGATTATTCCCTTTCGATAGCCTTGTTCGATACTAGTGGCAGTTGCATGAACAGTAGGGCTATTTTTCAAGATATTTGCAGAGTATAATGCTATATAATAAAAGAGAAAGAGAGGCACATACTTCATTTGTTAACTATTTTTTTGAATAACGCTTGATCAGTCTTGCAAGACTTTCACAGGGGTGTATGCAGATATGTGCACTGATGTGGAGAGACCTAAGTAATAAGATTGTCTTTATCATTTGGATGTTTTATCAACTTCAACAAAAAGTTGAACCCATTCATTCTTTTTTTTTTTTATAATAATAAAATCAAATCAACGTAATATTCTATACAAAGCAGTCATATTTTGAGTTTCTTCAAATCACTGTCCTTTGTCTAGATTCCAGCTCTGCACATCTGGTGGACACTTGCTGGCTGCTTTTTCTTCACTATCCACTATCCACTTAAAACATTTCAGTATTGACTGATTTGTTTCATGAATAAATTTATACATCGTACACAATTTACATAATCTACAAATTGAACTCCAGGCATTTGAGTATAAATATGCATAAATTCAATCAGATTGAATCTTGAAGGGGCTATATGTAAGAATTTTCATGTAGTATTCGCATTTTTATTGTCAATGTGTGCACAGCTTGTAACAAAACTTAAAGGGGCCATGAACTGCATTTTTCTTTTATTTGAGATGTAATATACTATTTTCTATCCTGTTTTTGACCCTCTCTTTGAAACACACTGTGCAAGATTTGAAAGTAAACGCCGACTGCTATGATTGGGTAACAGTTTTGCATATTAAAATAATTTTCAACAGCCCTGCCATTACATCTTGAAAACTTCAGGTGTTAAAAAATATCTTTTTACATGTGAAACCTTTATGCATATTACATATGCTTTATACGTCTTGGTTGTGGCAAATAAAGTTTAGCCCAAGCTTTACTCACCCTCAAGCCATCCTGGGTGCATATGACTTTCTTCTTTCTGATGAACACAATCTGAGATATTTTAATAAATATCCTGACGCATCCGAGCTTTATAATGGCAGTGAGTGGGATCAATGAGCTGAAGAAAGTGCTTCCATTCACATCCATCCATCATAAACGTGTACTCCACACGCCTCCGGGAGGTCTTCAGAAGGCCTTCTGAAGCGAAGCGATGTGTTTGTGAAAAAAATATCCATATTTAACAAGTTATGAAGTAAAATATCTAGCTTCCGCCAGACCGCCTTCCATATTCAACTTAGGAAGAAATTGTAAACTGGCGTCGCGTAAGTTGAATAGGGAAGGCGTAGGACGTAGTGTAAGCTTTTTGAACTGCAAGAATGAATACGGATGGCGGTCTGGCGTAAGCTAGATATTTTTCTTCATAAAATACCCCTGTTCACTGCCATTATAAAGCTTGGATGCATCAGGATATTTGCACACTCCCGAGAGCCCCATTTCCGTAATAACACATGAAACGAATGCTTATACAATGTTCAGGATAATGCCGAAAGAGCTATTCTGTACTGTAATGTCAATGTGTCATGCAAAGAAAATTAATTCAAACTATAGTCTCACAGTCTTTTTACTTATAAGCGAAGAATGAAAAAGAAGTTAGCTGTATATCGGGGCCTTGAGTGCGTAGACTGGTGTATATTCAATAAGTTGCTGGCTGCAGTTCACTTAATGGCCACCGGTGTCGCTAATAACAAGGGTTTCTGAATTCTACATATAGTCCTTTTAATCCTTTTTTGCATACTGAACCCATTGCGGTCTGTCTCTCTGAAGGTGCTGTCTCACAACCTGTGCACCATACTGAAAATCCCTCATAACATTTCAGCCCTGGAGGAGCACTTTAAAGATGATGATGAAGGACCAGTGTCAACACAAGGGTACATGCCCTACCTGAACATGTTCATTCTTAATAAGGTAACAAATACACAGTCTCTTATCAAAGCACAGCTGCAGTGCTGTATTTCACTCCAGTTCTGTTCAGATGACAATAATAGCATGATTGCATTGTCCCATCAGATGATAAAGCCTCATCAGATTTGTCACGAAATGAATTACAATAGACATCATACAGTTTAGGCCTACCTCTCGCCAGCATCAACACAAGCTTGTGTCTGTTTTAAGAACAGACGTTTATTATTTCCTCTGGAGTAAGGCTACACGTTATTTCCCATGACTCACAAAGATATATATATATATTTTTTTTTTATTTGTCTGTTTTTCTGTACCAAGGGTCAAAAATCTGGGGTACAAAATCTAATTTAAATCTGGAAATTAAAAAGATGAAAAATGTATGATTGTGTACTATTTCTAGTTAAATAGGTCAATTCGTGTCACTGATCATGTGACTCTTTGTACAGACTGTTCCATTGAAGCACAAGATGCTCTTTGGATCATTCTGCTGATGGAAAAAATTATTCTGTCATCAAGGCAAACATACAAAATACCAAGGCTCGGAAAGTCATGTGAATTTTCCAGTTTAACTGAAATTTTTATTCCGATAATATCATTTATAGGTAACTCTTTAAGGTGACGTAGTTACACATAGTAATAACAGTAGATTATGCATAATTGCAAGCAACTAACCCTAAACCAAAACCTAACCCTAACCAACCCTATAGTAAGTACATGTAGTTAATTAATATTACTTAGTTCTTATTTGTGTAATTACACTGTAACAACATCACTAAAATAAAGCGTAACTTATTTATAATATAAAATAAATTAATTTAGGAAAAAACATATGCAGAAGCATCTTCACTAGTGGTCTTAAACGTTTGTGCCCCATGTATTTTAATTGATGAAGTTATTCATTATTAAAATTAGAAAAATGGCATGGGAAAAATAGTTGATAAATACTAAAGAAGATAAAACCTAACATGGCAAAACGGCTGTAGGAAAGTTGATGTTCATGAACCGTCACTTATGACTCACAAGTACATGAGACTTGTTATTCACATATTGATGTTTTTTTATCTTTCTCCTGAAAATGGAAATTAATTTAAATAGTCTTAAGTGAGTGTTTAAAATTTAACTTCATTGTGAGATTTCATGCTGATTTAAACTGAAGGTTTGCCATTAGAAGGTTTGCCAGTTATCATGTACTGTCCTCTAGTGTTATCTTATTAACAATCATGATATTTTAGCTGTGGGTTCAGTTTGCTACTGATGGGTACAGTATACACACTTTGTGTGTGTGTGTGTGTGTGTGTGTACATATATATCTCATTAGCTAAAATATGCTGTAAACATACACATTTAGATTTGTGATTCTACAGGCATCTCTTATCATCTTGTTGGTGAATTGCATTTATTCACTGTGTCATCTAGTGGTCTTGTTTTTTTGTCAAGTCTATTGGAAGTCTTCATCTTAATAGTATCTTACAAATAACTTACAAATAAAGGTTCTTTATTGGCATTGATGGTTCCATGAAGAACTTTTAACTTCCATGGAACCTTTCCATTGCACAACAGGTTCTTTATAGTGAAAGAAAGTTCTTTAGATTATTAAAATGTTCTTCACACTATCTTTTAAAGGTATAGTTAAGTTTATACAAAAATGAAAATTCTGTTATCATGAATTTCTTTCTTCTGCTGAACACAAAGATATTTTGAAGACTGTTGGTAACCAAACAGTTTATGTGCCCCATTGTCTTTCATTGTATTTTTTTTTTTCCTTACTATGGAAGTCAATGGGGCCCATCAACTGTTTGTTTACCAACAGTCTTCAAAATATCTTTGTGTTCAGCAGAAGAAAGAAATTCATACAGGTTTGGAACAACTTGAGGGTAAGTAAAGGATGGCAGGATTTTCATTTTTGGGTGAACTATCGCTTTAAGAACTGCTGACTGAATAGTTCTTTGCAGAACTCAAAATTAATATGGCATTGTTGCCAAAAAAAAAAAAAATATTGGAACCTTTATTTTTAAGACTGTGCAGTATGATTTGTTTTCCCCCCACACTAAACCATGCCACCAGTACACAATGACGTGTTACAGTATCTTTAAAATCATTGATTTCAATCCAGCGTCATGTTCTTAACTGACACGAGTGGAACCTGTTGTGCTCTTCTGTTTCTTTTCGACTTCACAGTTTGATGTGTTGTGCATTCAGAAATGCCTTTTCCATCCTGTCAGCTCAAACCTGTTTGACCACTCTTCTCTGACTTCTCACCAAGGCATTTTTGTCACCAGAACTGACACTTACTCAATGTTTTTGGTTGTTTACACCATTTTTTTTTTGTAAATTCTAGAGACTGTGTGAAAATCCCATGAGATCAGCAGTTTCTAAAATACTTATACTAACACGTCATGTACAGTATTTTCTCACCCATTCTGATGTTTGGTTTGAACAACGCCCTAAGAAAAGTCATTAAATGTATGGCCCAATGTACAGTGTTAATATTTTCTGCATTGATTATTATTATTACAGGTGTTTTTCCCATATTTTGAAATACAAACTGCATTGTTTTGTGTTTTAAGGTTGAAAAAATTGTCTGTAAACTTAGTGGAAAACGTAGCCTACTGGTAATTTTATGCCCGGACATTATACATTTTTCTACAGGATTATTGCTTATAGTGAAAAACCGAACCTTTTGTCCATCTCTGCATGTTTTTATACATTGACCACTGAGTGTATATTTAGATCTTTTAAGTTTTCATAATGCCATTATGACTATCTACTTCATTATATTATATTGTACAATCTTCTTTTCTTTGTAACATGTCCTACACCGCATATACACCATTATATCATATACATAGGCAGAGGGTGAACCAACTCCAGGGTAAGGCTAAAGAGATGCACTTCCCCTTTAAAAAACATATTTTATGAAATAGTTTCAAGTTACATGTCGCCGCACAACCCACACATCCCAGAATAAACTCTCCAGATAAACTATTTGTTATTAAAGCATCTATGTTCATAAACCACTGTTACTTTTAACAGAAAAGCAAGCATACTGTATGCAGGATTTGGCATTGCAAAAAGTCACTAAAAAGCTGTCACTCATCTTAGTTCATCGCGATCTTACAAAGTTCTGTTATAATCAATGAAGTTGACTGCACAGTGAATCTCTTAGTTACATAATTGTTTGTTATAATGACGGGATTTATGAGCATGCAGAACTCAGAATCCACTCAACAGAGTTTTTGTTTAGCCCTAACTTAAACACCACTGATTGGCCATTGCGTTCATATATGTTTGTGATTGGCTACATTTCTCAATGCTGTAAAAACATGTTGTAAATAGAAACCTTTGACGCTCTCCAGAGCACAAACACAGATACGCATTGGATCGTTTGCCAAATATGTTTTGCCAATGTGCTATTATTACGGAGAAAAGCTGCACATAACTGCCGATCTCTTTTCTTTCTAAAAGCAACCAGAAGCAGTCGCAGGCAGTGGTTTGAGTGAGAAAATTCCACGCTAGTCTCAAGTCTGTGGCCAGGGGAAGGCTAAGCCTTGCCCAGCCTTACACACACTCCGCCTATGATCACATATCACGATATTATACAGCTCTCTGGAATACTTGATTTTGATTTGTCAGTTGTGGCATTCTTTGGTCAAAACCCTTTATGTAATGACTACTAAATAATATGAATATATATATGATATAGTTGGCCATGTTCACACTGAAGTTCACAAGCAACAGAATTCCTTACTTGCCTGCTGGTATTATCTTTAGACAAACTGCATGCCTCTACATATAAATTCTGCAGAAAAGATTTGACATTGTAGCCCTAAATTAGATTTGAGTCATTTTTAATATTTGAATCGCAGATCCAGCCCAACTTTGACTTCGCAGAGCTGAATAATATGTGCTGGACTCTGTCTGCACCGAAGCATATCAGCAGCAAGAATCTGCTCATCTCAGACAAAGATACCTTCAAGTTGTGGTGTATCTTCAACTTCCTGTCTGAAGATAAATATCCACTGCACATTGTCACCGAGGAGGTTGGTTCTAGTACTTTAATCTTAGTTTTTTACATATATATATATATCTTTGTAATTATATGGAAATAATGAGGTATTTCTGTATTGTAACAGCTTGAGTACTTCCTGCGCAAGCTGTTAGCAGAAATGGGTTGCAGTTGGAACGAGGGCAGATTTGAAGACTACAAAAAGCGGCTCAGTGCAAAGAAACATCATATGAATGTATGGGAGCTGATTGAGCTTATTGGCTTGGGCCATTTCACTAAGGGCATAAACCCTCAGACCGTCTCCATGGGCATCAATGAGGTCTATCAGGAACTTGTACTGGATGTTATTAAGCAGGTAAGAGTATGTGTTAAAGGATTAGTTCACTTCAGAATTAAAATTTCCTGGTAATTTTCTCACCCCCATGTCATCCAAGTTGTTCGAAAAGAAATTAAGGTTTATGAGGAAAACATTCCAGGATTTTTCTCCATATAGTGGACTTCAACAGTTACAAATGGGTTGAAGATCCAAATTGCAGTTTCACTGCAGCTTCAAAGGGCTCTACACGATCCCAGACGAGGAATATGGGTCTTATCTAGCGAAACGATCTGTAATTTTCTACTACAAATGCTCGTCTTGCACTAGCGTCCACGACTTCACACATTACATAGTCACATTGGAAAGGTCACGCGTGACGTAGGTGGAAATACTGAAAGACTCCACATCATTTTCTCCTCCAAATTCAAAATCGTCTGACATCATTGTTTTACCTTTTTTGTAAAGGGCGTCTTTGCACATTCGCTTTGTAAACACTGGATCGGTACTTCGCCTACGTCATGCGTGACCTTTCCAACGTTATTACGTAATGCGTGGTGCATCGCAGAGCTAGTGCAAGATGAGCATTTGTGGTTAAAAAGTATATAAATTTTTATTTTTTTTAGAAAATGACCAATCGTTTTGCTAGATAAGATCCTTATTCCTCGGCTGGGATCGTATAGAGCCCTTTGAAGCTGCACTGAAACTGCAATTTGGACCTTCAACCCGTTGGTCCTCGTTGAAGTCCACTATATGGAGAAAAATCCTGGAATGTTTTCCTCAAAAACCTCAATTTCTTTTCGACTGAAGAAAGAAAGACATAAACATCTTGGATGACATGGGGGTGAGTAAATTATCAGGAAATTTGAATTCTGAAGTGAACTAATCCTTCAATGTATTTTAATATGGGCATTCCAGGTCTGCTGTTGTCTGTGCATGATAGTCAAGTGTTTAAAAAAGAAATTGTCAGTTAAATTATTTGTGCAAAGACCACTGACTAGCCAGGGAACACTGGAGAAATAAACAGATATCCCTGACAAATCATTAACTTGCTGTCTTTTTTATTCAAAAGGGCTATATGATGAAAAAAGGCCATAAAAGGAAGAACTGGACAGAACGATGGTTTAGACTCCATCTCAACTACATATCCTATTATGTGAGTGAAGACCTAATAGAGCAGAAGGGATGTATTACGCTTGATCGCAACTGCTGTGTCGAGGTAAAAGCTAGAAGATTTTTTTTTTTTTTTTTTTTTGTAGTATTTGTTGTTCAAAGTTGAATTTTAAAGATATATCCCAATGCATCCCAATTCGCGTACTTATATACCCAAAAAGTACTCTTTTTGGTGAAGAAAAAGTACATACATTTGAGAATGTAGCAGAAGAGTATAGGCCCATTTTGGCACATACTGCTACGTCAAAACTGTGTCTTAAACGGACCTCACATCCTGTCAATCATCTTTCACAGATAACCACCTCATTTACACATTCCACGTTTCAGTTTATTTAATTTATGCTACTCAACAATTCTTCCCACCGTAATGGAGAGAAAAGAACTGGCATGTTTATCTGTCATTTGTGGATCTTTATTGTGGAGAACTCTCTTTATGTTTTTGCATAATGATGCATTTAAGAGTTAATGGCCAAATGCATCTTTAAAAAAGATCACAGTGTTGTTGGAGATTAAATAAATATATATTTTTTTATCAGGTTGGATATTGATTATTAATCACTCAAACTCCTTTATCTAAAACTCTCTACTTAATCATCAGTCTTGCACATCCATTTTTACGTGTTTGTAGTTCTGAACTGAATCCTCCTCAAAAGCGCAATGGGTTGTGGGCAATATTAGGTCTGCACTTCGAATTTCCATTGGAAATAGCAGAGCATCCGTGTACTTTTAGGATACTCATTTCAACATACTATGAATTGGGACACACTCATTCCCATTTTGAATACTATTTTGGATGGATAGTTTGCGAATTGGGATGCAGCAATAGTTCACACAAAGAAGAATATTTTGTCATCATTTACACACCCTCATGTCCAACCCTGTATGATTGGCTTATTAAAGCAAATGTTTAGCAGAATGTCCAAGCTGCCCTTTTCCAGATAATAAAAGTAAAAAGAGTATTGTGGAAGTCAAAAAAGCCCCTAAACGTATCATAAAAGTAGCTCATGCAACTTATGACTTATATTGCGAATCTCCTTGCAGTCATACAGACAGAATTTTAAGTTGTTAGTCACCAAAAATCTCTTTTGCACTTCCATATATTCAAACTTGGCACCTCAAGATCCAAGATGCATGTTTTATAACATTATAGATTATTTCATGTTGTGTGACTGATCACGGTGTGTTACATTTAAATATTCTGAACTGAATGCAAGCCTGACTGGAAATGAGAGCTATGGCAGGACAACATACAGGTTTGGAACAACATAATGGTGAATAAATGATGATGGATTTTTGATTTTTGGATGAACTATCCCTTTAAATATCTAAAATGCTCTGTCTTTGCAGTCCTTACCAGACAAGGATGGAAGGAAAAACCTCTTCATTATTAAATGTGTTGAGAAAAGTTATGAGATCAGTGCATCGGATAAAAAGACAAAACAGGAGTGGATTCAAGGTATCACATATCTTTGGTTACACTGATGACATTGAAAATTTTGTACTGTATATCCACAACTCTGCCCTCCCATTCTCTTACTGAAGCATGTTTTTGTTCATGTGTATGTTAGCCATCCAGGACTGCATTGTCCGCATAAGGCAGGGCCTTTCCTCCGCACACCGAGAATCCAGACAGAAACGCAGGGAGCTGAGAAACAGGATGAAAGCTGAACAGGAGATCATGGAGAACAGAATGAGACAGCTGCAGTTGGCCAACGAGAGCAAACAGGCCCAGCTGGAGGCCATGAAGGTACTGTGTCCTTCCTTGAATCGTTGAAAGATACAAACATAAGTCACCTGCTAAAACGTCTTAGATTTCAAGCCATTTAGTAGTATCTTTGTTGGGGATGTTGGATTAAATGTGTATTCAGTAGTTCTTTAGCTAGCGGTAACATTGGCTTTCTTTGTGTGCTTTAAAGGGTTAGTTCACCCAAAAATGAAAATTATTTCATGATTTACTCACCTATATATATTCTTTCAGATGAAAACAATCAGAGATATATTTAAAAATATCCTGCATCCATCCATTGTAAAAGTACTCCACATGGCTCTGGGGGGGTTAATAAAGGCATTTTGAAGTGAAGCGATGGGTTTTTGTGAGAAAAAAATCCTTATTTAAAACTTTATTAACTATAATAACTAGCTTCCGGCAGACGACTATACATATCGATTTGCGGTGGACGAGTGACCCCTGACCCGAAGCATGACGTAATGACGAACACGGAAGCGCAGAGGATAGAGCAAAACAAAACACCAGTCATGAATTAGAAGTCTAAAATGACAAAATTTAAAGAGAAATATCGGAGGATTTCGATATAAGAGAAGAGGAGCTTGAGTTTGTTGCACAACCCTATTTGTTTAAATCGCAAGAGGCGTCTAAGCTTACGATACTCCTACATCCAATGTTATACATCGCGTCAGGGGGTTACTCTTGTGGTGCACGTCGACTTGCGCAGTATGCGTACGGTCGTCTGCCAGAAGCTAGTTATTTTAGATTGTTAAGTTTTAAATATGGATATTTTTTTACAAAAACTCATCGCTTCACTTCAGAAGGCCTTTATTAACCCCCAGCGTGTGGAGTACTTTTATGATGGATGGATGCACTTTTTTTGCTTCAAAATCGGGCCCTCCATTCACTGCCATTATAAAGCTTGGAAGAGCCAGGATATTTTTAAATATATCTCTGACTGTATTCGTCTGAAAGAAGAAAGTCATATACTGCTTGGATGGCTTGAGGGTGAGTAAATCATGGGGTAATTTTCATTTTTGGGTGAACTAACCCTTTAAGTACCGATAACACAATGCCATCTTTCGGCATTGCATGATCGTTGTTACATCGTTTTACACAATACTATTGAGTTTTAGAGAGCGGTTTGCACAATAATACATTCTCCTAGCTGTTAAACAAAACAAAACAACTTGTGCATCTACTTCTCATCTAATCTTTCCACATTGTGTATACTGTACCGATGTTTACTCTTATTTTTTGTCTTGCACTCATTTTTGTCTGTACAAGTACTGATTCTCCCATTGTCTCCATTAGTAAAACACGATAATAAGTGTTTTCCATTGTCTAATTTTCGCAAATTCCGATCACCAAACTACACTACTCTACACTACTAGCGTATCTACAGAGGCGCTGTCACCGTGAAGATTCTCTTCAATTTTTAGTGAAATTGTGCTTTCACACCATGTTGGAATTACCGTAATTACGAGATTCGGACTTGTAAAAAGCGTCCACGTCCTTGTAGAACTTGTAATTACAACTTGTAAGCTCCGACTTGTACCACTTGAAATAGCTGAATGAATGTGAGGTAACTGCCTTAAAGAAATTTAACGATGTTAAATATTTAATTAATCTTAAAGAATAACGCAATGACAGTGCGACTACTTTGAACTCATGAATGTGAATTACATACAGTGAAATGATTGTCGGTGAAAAATGACACAAAATAGTGACTAAAATATTTTAATACAAATAAATAAATTAGTTAATTCTGATCTTATTCATCAAGTCTCACTCACACTGCAGCGTTGCGATCACTAGTTTAGAGCGCTGACACCCTGTGGTGAAATCATGGTTTATGTTGGATTAAAACTTAAAGTTACGTTGAGTTTGGAAAAGTCTGTACACGTAATCATCAGAATATCTCTTCTACTGTGTCTGAATATGTCCGGATTTAAAATCATCCCGAGGAATCTCATTTTAAGAGGCATTTAGTCAGCTAGGTGATTACAGCACATTGAATATACAGTATCTCACAGAAGTGAGTACACCCCTCACATTTTTGTAAATATTTTATTATATCTTTTCATGTGACAACACTGAAGAAATGACACTTTGCTACAATGTAAAGTAGTGAGTGTACAGCTTGTATAACAGTGTAAATTTGCTGTCCCCTCAAAATAACTCAACACACAGCCCTTAATGTCTAAACTGCTGGCCACAAAAGTGAGTACACCCCTAAGTGAAAATGTCCAAATTGGGCCCAAAGTGTCAATATTTTGTGTGGCCACCATTATTTTCCAGCACTGCCTTAACCCTCTTGTGCATGGAGTTCACCAGAGCTTCACAGGTTGCCACTGGAGTCCTCTTCCACTCCTCCATGACGACATTACGGAGCTGGTGGATGTTAGAGACCTTCTGTTTGAGGATGGCCCACAGATGCTCAATAGGGTGATCAATATACCCTCAGCTTCTTTAGCAAGGCAGTGGTCGTCTTGGAGGTGTGTTTGGGGTCGATATCATGTTGGAATACTGCCCTGTGGCTCAGTCTCCGAAGGGAGGGGATCATGCTCTGCTCATTCATGGTTCCCTCAATGAAGTGTAGCTCCCCAGTGCCAGCAGCACTCATGCAGCCCCAGACCATGACACTCCCACCACCATGCTTGACTGTAGGCAAGACACACTTGTCTTTGTACTCCTCACCTGGTTGCCGCCACACACGCTTGACACCATCTGAACCAAATAAGTTTATCTTGGTCTCATCAGACCACAGGACATGGTTCCAGTAATCCATGTCCTTAGTCTGCTTGTCTTCAGCCAACTGTTTGTGGGCTTTCTTGTGCATCATCTTTAGAAGAGGCTTCCTTCTGGGACGACAGCCATGCAGACCAATTTGATGCAGTGTGCGGCGTATGGTCTGAGCACTGACAGGCTGACCCCCCACCACTTCAACCTCTGCAGCAATGCTGGCAGCACTCATGCGTCTATTTCCCAAACACAACCTCTGGATATGACGCTGAGCACGTGCACTCAGCTTCTTTGGTCGACCATGGCGAGGCCTGTTCTGAGTGGAACCTGTCCTGTTAAACCGCTGTATGGTCTTGGCCACCGTGCTGCAGCTCAGTTTCAGGGTCTTGGCAATCTTCTTATGGCCTACGCCATCTTTATGTAGAGCGACAATTCTTTTTTTCAGATCCTCAAAGAGAGTTCTTTGCCATGAGGTGCCATGTTGAACTTCCAGTGACCAGTATGAGATAGTGAAAGCGATAACACCAAATTTAACACACCTGCTCCCCGTTCACACCTGAGACCTTGTAACACTAACGAGTCACATGACACCGGGGAGAGAAAATGGCTAATTGGGCCCAATTTGGACATTTTTACTTAGGGGTGTACTCACTTTTGTGGCCAGTGGTTTAGACATTAATGGCTGTGTGTTGAGTTATTTTGAGGGGACAGCAAATTTACACTGCTGTACACTCACTACTTTACATTGTAGCAAAGTGTCATTTCTTCAGTGTTGTCACATGAAAAGATATAATAAAATATTTACAAAAATTCTGTGAGATACTGTGTATATATATATATATATATATAACCGAAAACAACTGAGCAGTATTATTTTAAACCGAATGTGCGTCACGAGGCTCAGTGTAAGTAGTCCATTGATAGTGTTTGATAGTGGCGTTGATAACTATTATGAGATCAATCTTCATCTCATGTGAGTGTATACAACAATCAGATGACTCTTCACAAAAACAGAATTTAATTTATGTGTAAAACTTGTTAAATTAGCACCGTACAAATGAGTGCACTTTTAAACGATATGCATAGGCTAGCCATTTCATTGTTTGCTCTCTATTGAAATGCCGTTTTCTTTTTGTTCTCTTTTTAACTTCCCCCTTTGCCACATTTTTATTCACCTACATTATTTCTGTTTATAGCACACTATTAGCAATGGACACACTGTTAGTAATATGTGAAGAATGTTTCACATCCTTGTCTATTTGTTTTTTTCCATGTTAAACCTTTAATTAGGTTTCATGTTAAAAGACTCTTGCAAACCTGTTCGACCATGACAAGAAAGCTACTGAAGCTCTTACTAAACCTATTCTCATCTCTAAACTGAAGCTGATAAATGTGAAGATATTTTTAGAAAAGTTTTTATGCTAAAACAGCTCTGCTGTCAGAGCCATAGTCTTGTGAATCGTGCTCTGACATATAGTGCAACAGCACTGCAGGCAACAATCCCAACTGCTGATCAAATATTAGCAAAAAAAAAAAAAAAGCCCAAAAATATAACTTAAAAATGCTTTGCTTTTGCAGATATTTTAGGACACCTGCAAAAGAGAACTCCTGAGCCATGAAGCCATATTTCCTGTTTATGGGTGGTTTTGACAGTTACTAGTTCCTGTTTCATATTTTCAATCTCAAGGGATTTTAACATACCTTATCGCCTATGAAGCACAAAATATGATTATTCCTAGACTAGTTTGATTTTTAACTCCTGTCAATCATGCAAGGCCGGTAAACTTGGAAACTTTTGCACAATACACGCAATGAAAATGCAAAAATGCATATCTGGAGTCCCACACAACTAGACAACTTTGCAACTCAAACAACACTTTTTTATTCAAATAACACACATCTTAACCACTTCGTGTATAGAAACTTGTTTCCGCCATGAAATAAAAAATAAATAAGGTAATTGCGACTTTTCATTTCACAATTCTGACTTTTTTCTCAGAATGGCAAGATAAACTCACAATTTCTAGTTATAAAGTCATAATTGCGTGATATAAGGTCAGAATTGTGTGATAAAATCAGAATTGAGTTATAACGACAGAATTGCATAATATAAAGTCAGAATTGCGTGATATAAAGCCAGAATTGTGAGATATAAACTCGCAATTGCATGTTATAATGTCCAATTGTGAGGGGGAAAAGACTTAAGTTTTTATAGCTCGCAATTCTGACTTTATAAGATGCAATTGCGAGTTTATATCATGCAATTCTGACTTTATAACTCGCAATTGTGAGTTTATGTCTCGCAATTCGGAGAAAAAAGCCAGGATTGTGAGATAAAAAGTCGCAATTACCTTTTTAATTTTTTTATTTAGTGGCGGAAACAAGCTTCCATAACTTTAACAAGCTGCACAAAATGGTTCTGAATGCCTTGCGTCGTAGACTTGTACTGTAAGTGCATTGTTGTAAACATGTATTTGTGTGTATACAAATTGTGGGATGAACTAAAGTGATTTTGTTGAAATCAATAGCTTGGCACAGCTGCTGATTGAAACTGGAACTTTCTTTTAATATTAAACAGTGACTGAAGGCTAGTTGTTATTTGTTGTATTTCTCTCTGTACTCTCTGGCTCACAGAAGCCTTGTTAGTTACTGCTTTCATTTTCTCTGGATGTTGCAGAACCTACATGAAGCGTCACTCAGGGGTGATTTGGAGGAACAGAGAAGACTTCAGACCCAAGCAGAATTACTGGAACGATACAGACAAGACCTGGAGCAGGAGAAAATGGTAACTACAACAGCCTTATGTCTTGTTCACAATGACAGTGATTTTATTGCTGGAGGTCACCAGGTTGCTTGTAGGCGTTCATTTGGCTGGATACCCTAACATAATTGTAAGAGGCCAAAACTTTTGAAAATCTGTTCACAAATTGAATTTATATTAATTCACCCAAAAATGAAAATTATGTAATTAATTACTCACCCTCATGTCGTTCTACACCCGTAAGACCTTCGTCTTTGGAACACAAATTAAGATATTTTTGATAAAATCCGATGGCTCAGTGAGGCCTGCATCGCCAGCAATAACACTCCCTTTTTCAATGCCCATAAAGCTACTAAAAACATATTTAAAACAGTTCATGTGACTACAGTGGTTCAACTTTAATATTATAAAGCGACGAGAATACTTTTTGTGCGCCAAAAATAACAAAATAGCGACTTTATTCAACAATATCTAGTGATGGGCAATTTCAAAACACTGCTTCATGAAGCTTCGAAGCTTTATGAATTATTTGTTTCGAATCAGTGATTTGATTTCATGGTGACTTTGCTGAAATTAAGGGTGTCAGTTGATTAAAATTTATATATATAAATAGTTGCAATTTGTTGTGAACATGTTAATGCATTTGGTCACCGTGATTTTGCCAAGTAAGACATGTTCCTGGATCAACACATTTTGTTGATCCTGGAACAACATTCCTATCTGAAAATTTAGTCCTAACCTTTTCCCAACCCCTAAACCTAACCCTACCCATAACTTATCCCTAAAATCAGAGGGAAATGATAGTTGAATAACACTGTTGTGGAAGCACCTAACCCAGGTTGTAAGCCTAAACTTGACATAAATGGTAAAGCTGTCCCTCAAATCTGATTGGTTGATTGGAATGTTTTTCCAGGATCAACAAAGATGTTGATCCAGGAACATGTTGTATTTGGTGAAATCACGTTCACCTAATGCATTTAGCTCCTTTTTAAGAAAAGAAAGAGAAAATAACGCATAATTATTGTATAGAAATGCAGCTCTTTTCTTGTCAGTTTGCAAGAAAGCACAATAAAAAAATCTACTGTTGCAGCTGCACTTCTGCACCACATGTGCAGGATGTGTGAAACAGGTCTGATGTATTAAAGAAATTTAAAATGGCTTCCTAGGCTCGAATGCAGATGGAAGAGCAGGTGGTTGAAAAGTCCAGTGAAGTGGAGCAGTACTTTCAGCGTATGCAGGAACTGGAAGACATGTACCGTCAACTGAAACAGGCACTAGAGGATGAGAGGCAGGCCAAAGAGGATGAAGAAGTCGTGCGCAAACTGCAGGCCAGGTAACAGTGCGCAAACACGCAACGTTCAGATTAAGTATTCACAGAATTATGAAGAACATTTGTGCATTTTATTTGCAGGCTGCTACAAGAGGAGGCAAGCAAGAGACGTGAATTAGAGCAGATTCACCTGCAGCAACAAGAGGTCTTATCCCTGTCCCAGAAGGAGAAAGCAGAGCTGGAAAAGGAGAAGGCAGAGAAAGAACGTGCCCTGCAGGCTGCACAGGAGCAGCTGGAGAACCTTAAAAGACAGAGACAAGGGGTGCAAGAAGAATATAAGGTAGTGGATTCACAATTTATTGTTCACTTTTTCAAATGAACATTGTCCTTTTCTAGTATATTTTGCTTTTCCAACATTTTTGATTTTAGCTCTGTGGTTCTCAACCAGGTGTCTAGGGCCCACTAGGGGGCGTCAGCAAACTTCCAAGGGGCCCTCAAGTTGACTTAAAGGAGTTATATGATGCTTTTTAATGTTTTCCTTCTTCTTTAGCGTGTAATGTCACAATGTGAATTATTAGCATAATGCCTGCACAAAGGCATATGCAAAGAAAGAAGGCGAGGCTTCAGTGAATTGAAGTGTTGTCGTCATGTCGCGAAGACGCTGTGTGTTTATGTGAGAAAGCAAAACTGCTTTGTTTGGACTTCCAAAAACAGATAAAATTAGGAATTAGAGGTTAAGATTTATTTATAAAGCTGTTCCTGAGCAGTACAACCCAAAAGTTTGCTTATGCACATTACATTTTACAGAGGACAGCTTCCTGAACCTGGCAGAGCACAACGCCGGCTATATACAAAGACTAACATCCTGCCCAAGTCATGTTTGCAAAGTTGGTTCTGATTGTTCGGCTTGATCGTCTGCAATTTCAGAATCTGACTCGGACTCAAACTTATATGGTAAAACCGACGATTATTAACAGCGTGTTTACTATTGCTTAAAAATCCTTGGAAGCAGAAGCTCACAATTATAGTAAGGGGCGTTCCCGACACACACTCGAGGTGTTTGACCAGTCACAACGCACTGGGTCAGCTGGCCAATAAGAGCACTCTGAGCGGAGCACTCTGACTCCGGAAGGAGGAGCTTTGTAGAATTCAGTGCCTTTCAGACAGACTGGAAATAGAGGAGCTGCTACAATGTACAGTATGTGAAAAATAATGTGTTTTTGAGCATTAAAGCATGTTAACCTATTCTATTCCACCCAATAAGCAAATAATGAACTTTTAAAATAGCATCATATGACCCCTTTAAAATGATTTAAAACACGAAAAAACAAACTAAAATAAGCTAAAAGTAATAAAAATCAAGATAATTCTTATTTTATTTCACCCCTCAACAACTATGTTATTTCTTTGAAGAACCTGATTATAATTATGTATAATAAGTGTATTTCTAGACCTTTTTTTTTTTTTCAAATATTCCATATCCTTATCTGATAATCATGAATGACTGGAAAAGTCAGATTCATTGGCTAAAAATAGTGGGAAACCTGAAAAACATTCAGCAATTCAGCAAAATGTTCACCATTTTGAATTTAATGATAATTATGGTGGTGAGAAGAATGACAAAGGTTGAGAAGAATGAAAACCACTGCCCTAGCACTAATGTCCCTCTCATCAGACAGAACAGACATTTCAATTTTTCTTGCTTGTTGTTTCCACTTTTATACTCAAAATAAGATAGTTTCATTTTTAAACATAAGGCAAATGATCAGGATTTCAGTGACCTTTGTTGTTTTTCAGGCCGTTACAAAGAAACTGGAACGGGCAAGTAACAAGACAAAGACTTGGAAACACAAAGTCTCTAAACATGAGGGCCTACTTCGAATCGTTCAACCAGGTGACCGAGTGTAAAGTTTCTCAAATACCAGATACTGTTACCAAAAGCACCAGATATATGTTTTTATGTATTTCTCAGGCAACAAGACACCCAGTAAAATGACCAACTGGGGAGAGGCAGCGTTCACCGAAACAGAGCTGGATCAGATGGAGAAGATTTGGCAGGAGAACAAGAATAGATCGCTTGATGGACAGTAACACCTAATACATCCATTTGTTTTTATTTGTGTATATTTATGTTTTTTTTTCCAGGCAGTCCTCATCCTGATCTTATGTTACTGGTTAAATCTGTTGTCACTGAAATCTTTTTTTATTCAACCATTTATTAATCATGTGCTTGTATAATGGAACATTAGCAGGTAAATGATGTGCAAGTTGATTGTGTTGATTTTGTTAAGTTACTGTAAAAAGTGGCATCCACACTTTTTATACTTATATATGTTGTTTTTAAAAACAAATTTAGAAAATTTAACATTATTATCATTCAACTTTAGTCATTCCAAGTGTATTCCCATTTTTGATGGGAAAATAAAATTTGCTCAGAGGTACCTGATACATATATACCTACTGTGTCCTCTAGATGTCCCTGTTGATACACAGATACACTCAGAAGACCCATTCATACCCACATTTTCTGCACGCTATAGCCACCAACGGACAAAAGATACATAACTGTGATACTGAACAGTGCATTTAGCCTTATTCTTTGCTTTTTAACCTTTAGCTTCAGCTTGTTTGAAAATATATAAAAGAATACATTTTGTAGTTCATGATGGGTTGATGTGATTCAGTTTGTGTTTAATAAATATCTGTCAACCTGACTCAACCAAGGTGAATTTATTTAATATTGATAGCTTTTTACATGTGTGTGTGTGTGTGTATGCATTGCATTGTAGGTATACATTTTATCAGTTCATGCTTTTTCTGGGACTCAAACCCATGACCTAGGTGTTCTTCAACAGAAGGCATGCCGTCCGTAAAATAGCCTTCTTGAAGCGCTGTAGTTTTGCTGTACCCTACTATACTAAAAATCTGAAGAATACAAAATAACATTTTAAGTTACTTCTGTTTTTGAACAAATAAAGCAGTAATTGATTTCATAAATACACAAGCCTGATTTTTGCTTTAACTGTCAGAATCTATCGTACATGACAAATAAAAAATCACTAACATAATCCTAAGGAAATAATTTAATGAATAAATAATTCAATAATCAAATAATTGTATATAGGCTACACAGTTTATTAATATGTAATGTAATTTTATTTCAAACGAATGAGGAAAATAAAGTGGGTTGAATCCAATTGGGAGCTCTAAAAGAAATTTAGAATTGTTATCTGAATCTAAAGGCGGCATCCGCATCTGAAGGCACGTGCCCGCACTCCTGCTGACGGGTTGCTGTAGACCATTTAAAAATGTTAAATATCTAAACAAATTACATGTTTAGCTTACAACTGCATCTTTCTCTGATGTTCTGCAATTTTTACTGTTATTTTTAAAGATTATGCTATATGAGAACAAACTCTCATTATAAAGCGATTAACGCTATTCCTTCTTTTATTTCGCTCTGGAACCTGGCTCTGGCTGAACGAAAAAATATTTTTGCTAAGAACAAACCGAAATGAAAACGATTTGTTTTTAATCTATATATTTCACAGCCTATACCCATCCACTCATCATCTTACTTCTGAGTGGGAGATCTTCCCAGTTCCCAGGCAATATCTTGCTTATAGTTTAGGGCGCCCACTCCGGGGGCACAGTGACCAAGGTGGCCGGGCCAGACCCCCTTGTTGCACCGCCGCTATACTCATGACACATAGCAACACAGCTAAAAGTATTCCTAATATGTTAGACCTTTTGTTGAAAGTAGCCCACTTTTACCTGTTGAGACATGCCTTCACAAGAGCCATGTTTGGGATGTTTGAGTTGTGTAAGGTGCAGAGATTGTGAGATTGTGGCCTCAGCTCTACAGTCATCAAACTCTGTACTGAGAGAGCTGGACCTGAGTAACAATGACCTGTGGGATTCAGGAGTAAAGCTTCTCTCTGATGGACTGAAACTGAAAATTAGGTTTCTAAGGGTGTTTTCACACTTGAGTCCTCTTTAAAAGAACCAAACTCAGACTCCTAAAAAGGACTAAGTGTTTTTAACAGTTAACATTATTTTTAAATAATAAAATCCTGTGTGAAAGTTACATGCAAGCTGCCCATATGGTTCCAGTGGTATAGTATGTGCAAGTAGTACATAGTATTATAAGACACAGTCTAATAATACTATGTGTAAATTACCACATGTACAACAGTTCTAAAAACTGTCTTAAAGGGATAGTTCACCCAAAAATGAAAATTGTCATCATTTACTCACCCTCGAGTTGTTCTAAACCTGTATGAATTTTTTTCTTCTGCTGAACACAAAAGAAGATATTTTGAAGAATGTCTGGAAACAAACTGTTGATGGGCCCCATTGACTTCCGTAGTATTTTTTTTCATACTATGGAATACATACTGTTTTTTCCAAAGATTATCTGACTGTTGATGCATGTTTAGATTATCTGGCTTTATGGTGACAGATGAAGGCTGCTGTTGTCTGGCCTCAGCTCTGAGTTCAAACCCATTGCACCTGAGAGAGTTGGATCTGAGCTACAATTACTCAGGACACTCCAGAGTCAAGATGCTCTTGAATCGACTGAACCATCCAAACTGCTATTGCAATTAGGGGTGTATATCACACAATACAACATTGATTCCCTTAGCCAGTGATACGATCTTTGCCGATACCACAACACATGCCATGATAGGATTACAATTCAATTAGATTCAGGGGTATATTGATCTATATATCTGTATTACAATATTATGAGCCTATTTTACTCAATCAGTTTTTATTAACTTACAAATGCAACCAAAACACATAACATGAGCGTTTAACTGAAATTTGCAAATCATTGGGACATCCACAACAAAAAATAGAGGGGGGAAAAGCAATAACAACAGTCAACATGCAAAAGGCAAGGGTTTAAAATGCTTTGTCTAAGACTATTTTTACATGCTTTCTTCTGTGTTGT
The DNA here is from genome assembly GCA_039654765.1 of Mylopharyngodon piceus. NCBI lineage: Eukaryota > Metazoa > Chordata > Actinopteri > Cypriniformes > Xenocyprididae > Mylopharyngodon > Mylopharyngodon piceus. Next base: position 4,170,842 of record CM077454.1, on the reverse strand, counting down.
TTAGTTTGGACCATGGAGATTCCTTCAGGATCACATCAGTTCAATATTATTGTGCTTTTATAATACAAATTATCCAAAAGCAGCCATAGAATAGTGCCTTGTGGTTGCAAATTCAAAACCAATGATGACAATATCAAGGATCTTCAGTGATATATCACTGATGTTTTAATATCTCTTCAGATGCCTGTAATCTCACATTCAATCTAAACACAGTAAACACTCATCTTATTCTGTCTGAGAACAGCAAAAAAGCAACTTATTTGGAAGAGGAGCAGCCATATCCTGATCATCCACAAAGATTTGAGCACTTCGAGCAGGTTCTGTCTGTGTGGAGAGAGTCTGACTGGACACTGTTACTGGGAGGCTGAATGGAGTGGCTGGAGTCATATAGCAGGTATATATCGAGGTATCAACAGGAAAGGAGGGAGCGACTGCAGGTTTGGACTCAATGAAAACTTCAGGAGTCTGGCCTGCTCTGGTAAAAATTACTATGCCAGGCATGTTCTAACATTACAGGAGTGTACCTAGATCAGCCAGCGGGATCTTTGTCTTTTTTTTACTGTGTTTTCTCTGAAACAGGCAAATTGATCCACATTTACACCTACCACTGAATATTCACTATGCAGGATTTGGTGTTGGGGTTGACAGTGGCTCTTCAGTGTGTTTAAAATATTTTTTTTTATTTATTATGTTAGTGTGATATAGTAATCTGTGCACCATGCACAAAGAAATTTATTAAAAAACACATATTTTTATGAAAAATGTGAATTTCTGAGCTCAAGTGTTTTCTCCCAGTGCATAACTTACATTTGCCTGTTATATTCTTATTTGTAAATAAGTGTATATACATATTAATAATAACCACACTTGTATTTCCATTTTGCATACTAAAATCAAACAAACAAATTAACAAGCAATGTTAACTATCTTATTGGAGGTTACATTTAGTTATTATAATATCATTGAAATACTACTGTTAGTAGTGTCTTAAATTTAAAGAGAAACAAAATGTCATAGTAACATTTTTTCCCCCTCATTATCATTTTGTATATAAACTATAAGAACATGAAATGTTTGTTCCTGATCATGTGTTGCACTTTGGACCTAGGTAAAAACATTTTCATACATGTACAACCCACTTTAATGTTGTCTAAAGGTCTATATCTATATCCAGCATCAAATATCAAATGATCCTTGGTTAACTTAGCTGTTCTGACTTAGATTTAACGTTTTAAAATCTTGTGGTGTTCTTCTTGTTTCTCTTTTTAGCAAGTTTATGATAAAAATCATTCATCGCACATACCAAAGCCATGTTGCCAATCTTCTACATTGTATTTTTTTCTAAAAAAGAAATTATATTTTAGCCACATGTAATAAAATGTTGCCATATTTTTTAAGAAACCATGAATGTAGCTCATATATTGAAAATGAAAGCTTCAAATCAGTAGCCTATGTACAATGAAAATCTAACTTTGGCACATATTTGGCATATGTTAGTGCCAAAATGTAATATATGTAGTATTTATAGGTATATTTACAACATGGATTCTTATCTGACATTTAAATAGGCCTTACAAATTCTATAATCATAAACAATTGTGATTGGTTCATCCTGTCCAGCGTTGAGAAAAGTAACAAGTCTCATATGATACGATGTTCATGAAACTTAACAGCGTTCGGGACAAAAATATACATTTGATTAAAGGCATTGATAAACTTTAATATCCTTTAACTTGAAAATATACATTAAAGGGTTACATTAATATAATTATTATTTTGACCCATCATACCGGACCAGCAAGAGTAATGATCTTTTCTATGGAGACTTTTATTTTAAAACACGTCTCCCGGAAGCCATTTTCAGCTCTGTAAGACAAATGCTGACAGCTGTTGAGTTGAAGTACAGACACTGACTGCAGTGTCTCACAGTTTACTAACTTCATCATGACTGATTCTTTGCTTCGCTGGACTGTTGATAAGTTAAAGCATAGTTTTGGATTAGAGGCAAGCGATGACATTGTACAGTAAGTACATTTTAGTTGATTTTTATGCCTCTGGAGGATGAGTTGTGCGCAAGCCTATCTATGACAATTGTGGAAATGCTGTAAAATATAAATGACAGAACTGACAATTCAGAAAGTGGACTTAATGTGTACAAATGTGTCTAGCTGAAAGTCCTTTTAATGTGTAACGAATGTTCATCGTACTTCCAATAATAATAATATGGATGGCACGACAATAATTACATGTAAACACCACCTTGGTACATGATTATGACATTTAGTCCCATAGTACTACATACCTGTTTATAATAACCATATGGAAAATGTATATTAATGTAATGTTTTATGTGAAATGTGTAAGAAATGTATGTGATAATTAATAAAAACAAATGAGACCGTAGATTCTTTGGAGTTTGTGATGGGGATGTTTGGGCATCTAGTATCCAAACAGAAATGTTATTTTGAATGGGTCTTTGTGGGGAAAAACTGAGCACTGTGTAAGTCAATAAAATGTTTGTTTTGTTTTTTCCCAGGTACATCCTTTCCATTGACAATGCTGATGAAATTGTGGAGTATGTTGGAGATCTCTTGCAGGGAACAGAGGGAAACAAGAAGGAGTTTGTGGATGAGCTGGTGCAGAGATGGCAGAGGTGTCGGACGCAAGCAGCTGATGGTCTGGGAGACGGCCTCAGGAAAGAGGCAATCATGGGTAAATATGGACACATGATGTTTTCATTGTGAATACAGAATTAAGAATTTCGAATTTAACTGAAGAATTAAAGATAAAATAGGAATTACAATTACCATATCGGCAATGATTAACATTCTTCTAAATAATCTGTATCAGTCTGATTAGGGCATCACTGCGCAACTTTCCATTTGTGACGCCGGCCCGTCACAGAGAAGAAACATTTACTTGTTTTCAAACAGCCGTTCAGATTTTTTTATTCACTGTAATGTTTATCAAACAACACCAAATACAAGAGTACAGAGAAAGAGAGCCGTTTATGGATTCTTCCTCTGCTATTCACTGTCGCTTAGCAAACCAGTTTGTTCATGAGCATCACCGTCGTAGATTTATTTAACAGCTATGTCTCCGGGCACATGACCAGAAGTGTGAATCTAATTGGTTGTCCAGTTTTATTTGCAGTGCGATGGAAAAGATATTCGAACACCTCTCTGTAAACACCGACAACTGACGAATTGCGAATGTTCGTGTTTGTCGGAGAAGACAGAATTCATTCAAATTAAAATTTTTATTGCACCGAACATTTGTCTTGGTGTGAACGGGCATTAATCCCTGCCCATGCAAGCTTTGTCTACATTTTTGCATGTAACACCAACATCTCAAAATCCAATTGACCCTATGCATGGTTACTTCCTGGTTTTCGATAAGCCAGCTCAGGCATTTCCGGTGAGCTGTCATTCTGTTCTCGCTGTAAATCGACACAAAACCATCAATGGTTTACTTTTTAATGTTGTATTTATATTTTAATGCAGTTATCACACTTGCCTAATTTGTCAGTTTTACTGATTGCAATAAAGACTAAGCTAATGGGAACATTTGAATAAGAAGCGCCGTGTCTGTAATTAGATGCACACGCAACATTTTTCCAGCACTTCAAATGTTATTTTTAATGTGATGACCAAAAACATTATTTGTTCATCCTTCTGAGATTGTCCTCATTTGTAAAACCGAACATTTTAAGATGTAGGAAATCCAACATTTGATAGAAAACTATTTTATTTAAAAATAAAAAAAGACATAAATTACCACTATAACCAGCAGATGGCAGCAGAGTAGCATTTAATGGCTCATATTAGCCATTTTCTTGTAATAGTTTCACTTTTGAATACATATTAAACATTATAAAATCACTAGGTTTAAAAATACTTTAAAAAAAAAAAACTTTTAACTTTTAAAATTTTGTCAAGGTGAAGTATGAAGTACTCACAAAATCTCCTGAAAAACAATAACTTTTCTTGTGAATGAATTACACAGAAAGCGAGCACTGCGCTTCTCCCTCCCTTCATAATCACAGAAGCTGTCAGTCAGTGCAGCGCAAAATCAATGATTTTGGCACACTTGTGAAATCTCACATTTTATTCAATTAATCTAACTAAAGTGCACAATAAATCTTTAATTTACAGTGTGTTGATTTTTTTTTTTTTTTTTTCCCACACGAAAGTGTGAAAACTGATGATTGAATTGAATTTTGCCGAGGAGGAACACTGAGACATGTCTTTTTTATGTCGTCTTATGTTTGAATAACTAAATTAATACTACTAGGCCTGACTATTTAAGTAACTATATTCTGATTATAAACTAAGTACTACACTATCTATGCTGTTAAAGCTACCTCAGGACAATGAAGATACCGACACACCAACAAGTGACATTTCACGGGAAGTTTTCCAGCTGGCTTATATTATTGTGGAAGTTCTTAAGAGCGTTCTGTGCATATAGTCAATTAACAACTGATGAACTTACAGTTTTATTGCAGCTTTAAAAAGTACTGAGTTATAGTGCTTGATCTCTGCATTCCTACCAATAATATTGTAATTTCTATGAAAATATATCTATTGAGTGTCAATAAAGGAATATTGTATGAAATATCTACCACAGAGGATCTAGACACAACTCCCAAAGACACCCAGAAGAAGTCCAAACGAAAGGGAAGAAACAAGCAAGAGATTGCTGCTGTCTGTCAGGCAGAGCCAGAGCCTGTGAAAACTCCCATTGACTTGATGAAGGTATGTCACCTAATTTAAATATCTAAAATTCTTTCGTGAAATATATGAAGTTCAACTATAGGTGGAAAGACTTACAGAGGGATTTACTTGCTATTATCAGGCACAAGAGAACAGCGGCTCCAGCTCAGTGAAAAAGAAGAACAAGTTTGTGAATCTGTATGCTAAAGAGGGTCGGGATAAGCTGGCTGTTCTGCTGCCTGGCCGTCAATCCTGCGAGTGTCTGGCTCAGAAACACAGACTCGTCAACAACTGTCTGAGCTGTGGCCGTATAGTGTGTGAGCAAGAGGGCTCCGGCCCCTGTTTGTTCTGCGGCAGTCTGGTGAGCTTGGTCCTTTTACAGTCTGTGTTAGTGATAGACCTAAACTCAGCAAAAAAAAAAGAAATGTACTCTCACTTTCAACTGCTTTTTGACCAGCAGGTTTCTTAGCATGTGTAAATATTTGTATAAACATAAAAAGATTCAACAACTGAGACCAATTTCACAGACGAACAGAAATGGAATAATGAGTCCCTATTGAACAAAGGGGAGGCGGGGAGGGGGTCAATATCAAAAGTAGCAGCCACAGTCTAGTATATAGTCTGTTTGTGCTGTGTGTTTCAAAGCGAAGTGCGCACTTTGAACGGCTCAGTTGACATTGAATGAATGCAGTGAACTCCATCTCTGCATGTTCTGCGAGTTTAGCGTGCATTTGGAAAAGTAGCAGGCACCAGTTACACATTATTTTCACATTTCTGGGAAGATGATTGCAGCATTTCACTAGATTTGTAATGAGACATGTTTGTAAACCTGTTCTCACAGAAACTGTAGTTTTCTGCTTAAATAGAAGCTCAACTGCAGTTTCTGTCAAAATAAAAACTCAAAGGTTCATTTTTTGCAAGTGTAGAAATTGCTTTTTTAGGTTTTATAAAATTATTTTTAAGATACAGTATCCTGAAAAAGGGACATTTCTTTTTTTTGCTGAGTTTATATGTCAGCCAAGCCAATTAATTTGGTCTTTTTTTTTTTGTTGTTGTTGTGAATCTTGAGTAAGGGTGAATCTCATGAAAACATATGGGTCTCATTTCCACCCCAAAAAATTAAGAAATTATATTTTACACAAAGTAAATGAAAGTCTCATTAAAGTTTTGACATTTGTTTAGAATGATCATGAAAATTTTCTCATTACCATTCAAATATTTTACTTTTTTCTTTATATACTGTACATTAAGTGCATTTTTTTTGGTTGGAGGGGTGGGATTTATGACCAAAGACATGCTCTTGACAGGCTTCATGTGATTCACCAATAAATAATGTGGAAAACATTATAAATAATATAATATTTAAAATATATACACTACTGTTCAAAAGTTTGGGATCACCATGACCTTTTGTGTTTTTAAGAAATACTTATACTCTGCAAGGACTGAGTCAAATTGATCCAAAATTGTAGCAAGGACAGTTATAATGTTACAAAATACTTCTATTTCAACAGAAAAATGCCATTTTTTTCTGTTCACCAAAGACACAATATCATGGATTCCATGATCATGAAGCATAAATATATTAAGAAATCAGTTATTTTCAATTTCATCAATATTTCTGATTTGACTGTATTTTGATCAAGTAAATGAAGCCTTGGTGAACATTAGACTCTTCTTTGAAAAACATAAATCTTGCTGATCCCAAACTTTTCAATCATAGTGTACATAGATGACTATAGATATTTGCACTGGCCATGGAAAAGCTCACATCGGTCAACCACTATTCTGTATCTTGTCTAATCTTATGGGCCTTGCAAATTTGATTATGATAGTGATGAACAACTGTTTAAGAAGCCTTCATCATCACCATTTAACATCTTCCACACATAATTCAGGTCTGTACAAATGAGGAGCAAGAGATACTGCAGCGAGACTCCAACAAAAGTCAAAAGCTCCGTAAAAAACTCATGGGAGGTAAGACATGAAGTGATTGTACAGTATGTATTTTTCTTTGACTTGTAGCATTTGCGTGACAGCCTTTGTTTTCTGTGTGGTCCCAGAGGGAACTGATCGGGAGTATCTGCCCCACCAAGAGGCCAGGATGAAGTCTGGTCTGGAAAAAGCCATAAAGCACAAAGACAAACTTCTGGAGTTTGACAAGAACAGGTCTGCCTGTCCAAATACACTGTTGTTAACCTGTTGGTGTGATTGCCAGTAGGGCTGCCCTTGACTAAAGATTTTTCTAGTCGACTAGTAGTCGTTCATTTAAGCGATTGGTTGACTAATCACGTGTTTATATTAATAAACCATATAAATCATAATAATGAGCCTTTAATTTATAAAATATTGCCTTTAGCCTATATAATACATAGCCTAATCAGCATTCAAACGCACGTATAAAGCTTGCAGCAGTGCAGCGGCAAACGTAATGATTATGAATGTGGCGTATAAAAACAGAAGGATACTGTGTGAACATTTTAATAATTTATTGATAAACTAGTGTTTTCAGCTGCAGAGATGAAGTCGACGATGCTGACTTGTCATCTCCGCAGTAGTGGACGCGCCTATATGCACGTTTCATACGGATTACATAATCTGAGAATATTTGTTTTATATTTGAATATAAATTAGACATTTCAAGCTTTCCATAGATCTATTTCTCATGTCTGTGAGGCAAGTACATATGCTGAGTTTCGGTACATTTTTGTGACACGCTCAAGTTCACTTGAGACTGAGACGGCAGAAAGCGGCATTCTGTTTGTCTTCATTATTTTTACAAAAGCACAATGTTTTGCTGTTATTGTGAGTTTACAGAAATAAAAGCAAACCATTTACAGTTTCGAATGTTGGATTATTCTTATCTGTATGACCATAAATGACAGAGTATTTTAAGTTAAATGCAAGTGATCACACTGGCGCCTCCATGTCATGCAGTAAGCGCGTTCTCCACACAAACTTGGATATGCAACAAATAATAGCGCACATTTATCTAGGTTAATGTTAAATTTTTTTTTTTATTTTTTTTTTTCTGTGACTAGTCGACAATTAGGGGCAGGCCTAATTGCCAGGGTTAGATTAATTTCAGCCTTGGAATTGCCCACTGACCATCTAAAGTATAATGCACTCACAAAGCTTAGACTTTTAAGCAATTTGACCTCTTCCTCTTTCTTTTAGTGTTAAGAGGACACAAGTCTTGGATGATGAATCTGATTATTTTGCAACGGATTCCAACCAGTGGCTTTCTCCAGGTGAGAGGGAGGCAATACGCAAGCGAGATGAGGAACTCCGGGAGCTTCGACACGCCTCCCGAAAAGACCGCAAGATCACGCTGGACTTTGCAGGGAGACGAGTGCTGGATGAAGGGGAGAATCTGACTCCGTACTACCAGAAGTAAGAAGCCACATTCATAATTAGTTGATTTAGTTTTTAGATTTTTGATGAATGTAATGCCGGGTTCAGGCTACACTATATCAGCCTGATTTTTGGCATGATCTGTTTGACGTAGGGTGTCGTCGTGATTCGTAAACGACATTGGGCGTCGAGACGCAAGAATCGATTGTTTTATCTCGTATTGTGTTATAGTGGACGACAACCGATGGTTAGGGTTATATCGCCACCTGTTGGTTTGGCATGCTCTTGACAGCGCAGTGTTTTTGCGTTTTCATGTGGACATGATTTTTTTTTTTTTTTTTAAACAAAGGAGGAAAAACTTTGTTTATAAAAATAGCCGTGTACGTGGACTAGGCCTGGGTCTGAGAATGTACTTGCACCTCAGAATGCTTTTATAACGCAAGATTAATGTAAACAGCCCACTGCAAACACCCTTGTAGTTCGCTTTTACCTTTTTGAACTTTATGAATTGATTATTTTATAGAAGGCTTAAGTTGTGTGTGTAAGGAATTGGAAGGAAGCAGAGTATGGCTGTTTCTAAAGCAGGCAGTGCCATCTGCTGTTAAAACCTAAGCTCAGAATCGATTTGAGAGAGAATTGCGATACATTCGGAAAATATCAGAATCGATCCAGAATCATTTCTCAATTCGCGATGCATCGATTTATTGTCCCAGCCCTATCATTCATTCACCTCTGTTCATTTCATACAATCAATTTGATGTGACTTGAAGGCACCATTAATTGCAATCCATGATTGGCAAGGTATGATATGAATATCATTTTTTTTTTTTTGGTTGCAAAAGGTTTGATGAGACAGTTAAGGACATCAACACTGGTTCTCTTGGTCGGACATCAAAACATTCTGTTTCCACTGATCGACAGCACCTCAGAGAGCTTGTCAACCCCAACATTGTACAGGCCGCACCAGAGGTGGGTTCAAATAAAGATTCTTATAAAGAATCTTACCTGAAAGGAAGTTAATGTCGTTTGTATTTGAGTTGTATCTGTGTATATGTCTATTCATTCATGTGTGTTTGTGTTGTGTCAGTGGGTTGACGTGGCCTGTAGCGACTCCTCACATAAGTCTTCATCAAAGGCTGTGAGCAGTACGCAGAAAAGTGAGCGCAGCCGACTCAGACTGCAGGACAAAGAGCTGCAGGAGATCTCAGATGGAGGCTGGTGTCTCAGCATGCATCAGCCATGGGCTTCACTGCTTGTTAAGGGCATAAAAAGGTACAGTTCACTTCAAGACGCCATGAAATCATAAATTACATCAATCCCTGCTCAGGGGGTGCATACAGTAGTCTAAAATGAGAATATTCTGCCCTCTAAATTATAAATAGCAAGTAGCAAATAGTTTTGACATACAGGATGCACCAATATTAAAACTGGACGATAGCAATAAGTCAAGAATTATTTTCACATTATGGCTGTACTATTTTGTGTACACAAATTTTAAGTATATCAACAAAAAGTTCGACCAACTCAAATAAATTATGTCTTTTCTGCGAAAATAGTGTCACCTAGCGGAGTTACAAAAATAAAGCATATTTTCAAAAAACCTCGCAAACACCCCTTTTGCGCATCACGCCTTCCCCAACTCACAAACGCAGCTCTTATGGGTGCTTGTGAAGACATGTCTCAACAGGTAAAATTAGACTACTTTAAATAAAAGGTTCAACATATTAGGAATACTATATTAGCTGTCTAGATTGAATGTGAGCGTCTCGCTTATAATAAACTTGTCCAACGTGTCTGCCTAGGGCATGATGCGCCACAACTGTTTCGAGGCGGTCTACACTGGACACGTTAAAGTAAACATTATAAACTGGTGCATTTGTCTTTCTGAACAGGTGTATGATGATGCTGTATTGTAGTTCCTTGCATTGCAAATCCTCGTTCATTTTGGCGTGTTCATGACCTGTTTAATCTTTGAAGGCCTAAATGCAGTGAATTTTAACTTGCACTTCTCTAACCGAAGCTGAATGTCTTTTCCCATATAACGCATCAGTCATGGTCCCATACCAGCTAAGCACCCTCTTGCTCTGCCTGCTGCAGTAGCTACGCACTAAACTCTCCTCCCGCTACAGTAGCCACACCCCAAACTCTCAGCCTGCTACAGTAGTTACGCCCCAAACTCTCAGCCTGCTACAGTAGCCACGCCCCAAACTCACGCTATTGTTTGAGCTGGAAAGAGATTGATGGATCTGAGCGGACCGCTGTCAATTTTTTTGATGGTACCTGGCAGACTCAGTGTTTACACTTTTGGGGGAGAAAAACCATGAATGTCATATAACCTGGGTATAAACTAAAAAATTCACCTTTAAATATATCACTGATATTGGACGATAACTGGATGTGGCACCAATATTGTGCATTTCTAATGCAAAATAAAGGATACAGACTGAAGAAAAAACTTGAGCCCTTTGAGATGCCCCATTCCAACTTCCTGTCCAGTGAAATACATAACATGGGGAAGAAAATTGCTTTTTGTCAAACCATTTAATAGTATCCATTAATGGCTTCTTTTCTGCCTATTTCATTACTGATTTGTAGAGCTATTGTTTGTTTATATACAGTTGAGCTCAAAAGTTTACATACCCCTTGCAGAATATGCAAAAATGTTAATCATTTTAACAAAATAAGAAGGATCATGAAAATTGCATGTTATTTTTTATTTAGTACTGTCTTTAATAAACTATTTCACATAACAGTTGTTTACATAAAGTCCACAAGACAAAAAAATAGCAGAATTTATAAAAATGACCCCATTCAAAAGTTTACATACCCTTGGTTCTTAATACTGTGTGTCATTACCTGGATAATCCACAACTGTTTTTTTTTGTTTTGTGATGGTTGTTTATGAGTCCCTTGTTTGTTCTGAGCAGTTAAACTGAGCTCTGTTCTTCAGAAAAATCCTCCAGGTCCTGCAGATTCTTTGGTTTTCCAGCATCTTTTGCATATTTGAACCCTTTTCAGCAGTGACTGTATGATTCTGAGATCCATCTTTTCACACTGAGGACAACTGAGGGACTCAAACACAACTATTAAACAAGGTTCAAACATTCACTGATGCTCCAGAAGGAAACATGATGCATTAAGAGTCAGGGATGTAAACTTTTTGAATTAGATGAACAGAATAAATTGTACTCTTCTGGGAAACATGTAAGTATCTTTTGTAGCTTCCAAAGGGCAGAACTAAATGAAAAAAAATGTTCATTAAACAAAATAAAAAAAACTTGCACATCAACTTCTTGTTCAAAAGTTTTCACCCCTGACTCTTAACGCATTGTGTTTCCTTCTGGAGCATCAGTGAATGTTTGCAGCTTTTGTAATAGTTTTGTCCCTCAGTTGTCTTCAGTGTGAAAAGATGGATCTCAAAATCATATAGTCACTGCTGGAAAGGGTTCAAATATGCAGAAGATGCTGGAAAACTGAAGAATCTGCAGGACCTGGAGGATTTTTCTGAAGAACAGAGCTCAGTTTAACTGCTCAGAACAAACAAGGAACTCATGAACAACCATCACAAAACAAAAAAACAGTTGTAGATAATCCAGGTAACCACACACAGTATTAGGAATCAAGGGTATGTAAACTTTTGAATGGGGTCATTTTTTATAAATTCTGCTATTTTTTTTGTCTTGTGGACTTTATGTAAACAACTGTTATGTGAAATAGTTTATTAAGGACAGTACTAAATAAAAAATAACATGCAATTTTCATGATCCTTCTTATTTTGTTAAAATGATTAACATTTTTGCAGATTCTGCAAGGGGTATGTAAACCTTTGAGCTCAGCTGTAGTTCATCTGAACGTTTCCCATTTTCTCTCCATTTCTTGTGTTTGTGTAGGGTTGAAGGCAGAACGTGGTACACATCCCATAGAGGGCGCCTGTGGATTGCTGCTGCTGCTAACAGAGCCACTCCTCAAGAGATCGCAGGGGTAGAGGCCATGTACCGCCAGATTTACAAAGATGGTATGTTTGCCGATAGATGACAGTAATACTAAACCTGTTAGACTTATATGCTGTCAGGCATGTCTGTAGAATGTAAAATCTTTGTAAATTCATCTAACTGTAGTTATTTTTCTGTCCAGAGCCCCAGTTTCCTTCGGAGTATCCCACAGGCTGTCTGTTGGGCTGTGTGAACGTCACAGATTGCCTCTCTCAGGAGCAGTTCAGGGAACAGGTCAGTGGCTTTTGGTGTCCCTGTTGGTATTCATCCATACAAAACATTCTTTTTCCCTTAAAGTGCCAAATAACCATTACTTGGTGCAAAAATCATACCCCTGGTTTCACAGACAAGGCTTAAGCCTAGTCCCAGACTAAAATGCATGTTTGAGCTGTTTTAAGTGAAAGCAACTTGCACTGACATATCTTAAAATATGTCAGTGCTGTTGTTTTGTCTTAAGATGCACACCAGTAATATTTTTTTTCTTTCTAAAAGCTACTTAAATGTCCTAATTGAACTAAGGCCTAATCCTGGCTTAATCTAAGCCCTGTCTGTGAAACCAGACAATAGTGTTTTCCAGCCTTTACCCCACAACAACATTGCCTGCTTTTGGGCCAAGTCTTTATGTTCGGTGTCTATAGAGAAATTGAAACCCTGAGAAATATTCAATAAAGTAAAAAAGAATATAACAAAATATCAAAAAACCAACCAAACCATTTCACAAAAAGAGGTTAAAGCAATAGATATACTGTTAAAAAGGTGAAAAAATATTTCTTGTTGTGAAATATTAGTGGATCATGTTCATAGTTAATGTGTTGAACTGCACATGTGGTTACACTGGTAGATGAACTTGGTGAACATCATGCATTCACTAAAAATCCCTGCAACACTAGTTTAAAAAAAAAAAAAAAACTATCAAATTAAAAGTGAAGTAATTCTAAGAATCTGAGAAAAGGTCTTGCATCAATTATTTGTAGATATCACTTGGTTTGATATGTATTTTGTATCAGTGACATTCAGAAATTTTTAAGTGTGACTTTAGTGTACAAATACGTTTTAGGACTACTGTATATGTGCATCAGAAGAAAAAAAAAAACGCAAAATTTGACAAGTTAAAAATAGTTTGCATCTCAAGATCTCTGCATTCTGTTCCACTTCACTGCGCTCCGTCTAGCTGTTTTTGAATTTAATAGCATCTCCTGTGTGTGCACCCCCTTAGGCTTTACATGAAGCAACATGATTTAAAAACCATTAAAAACAGATCAGATTGGGTGAGTCACACTCGAAGCTGTTAAGTAGCCGATATACCCACACCTGTGACCGCACTTCAGTTCAGTTCTATTCTGGTACTGTTTTGGGTCACCACATGATATCCAATATTAAATCTGAGTTCTGAAGCAAAAGATTGCTTGTTACTTGTTTATTTACCTATTTGTTTATTTACTAATTTATTTAATTATTTACTTAATTTTATTAGGCCTATGGGAAATGACATGCACGAAATGTGAATCATTGTCAATCATTTTGTGAGCAACTGGTGATAAAGAAAAATGCCATGTTGCAATATTGAAAATATTTCCATTTTAAACCATGAAGCCGAGCAGTGGATATCACACAAACAATGTGCAAACTTTGCGTGAGAGTTATGCCGGTGAAGAAGTCTCAAATTCCAGTCAGTTATTCACCACAGAAACTGAAAGTAAAAACTGACCGAGCTTTCGCCATCTGACGCTGCATTAACGGCGGATATTCTCTTAGAGACGATGAGAGATTAATCCAATTTATTTTCTTAATATTTCTCTTGTGGCCCACAGTGACAAAAAATATTTTCATGAATCAAGAAGTATTTCGTGTTAAATAATTTGTTTTTGAAATGCGGAGTAAGCTGATCTAACTAATCTTTTATTATCCTCACAGCGCGCTGGTTATGCGGTGATGCGCTATGAAATTATTGCGAGGCAAATGAATTGTAATATTAATTTAATAATAAAAGTAGCCCAATAATAATGATAATTTAATATTCCCTGTGTGCCTGTTCGCTATACGCCACTGTGAAGGGCTAAACGGCGTCCACCAGGCACGGCATCAAAGCGATTAACTGTTTTATCCAAATTCACATGAATGGCCCGTTCAATGTTCAGTAGCCTGCTGCATTGTCTGAGAGTCTATCCTGTCTCATGGTGTGTTTTCAGTTGGCACAAGCAAGAAAATTTTCTTTCACATGATGCAGTGTTCATCAGCACAGTCAAAAATAACTTAAAGAGGTTGCAAACGTCTACTAGACTGTGGACTAGCTTTGACTTTCTGAACAGTGAGTTTTTCTTGCTTGTGCCCAGAACGGGACATTCATGTGGATTTGGATCTCGCTCAGGACGCGCGCTGTCTGTGGAGGCCAGCTGACTCAAGCCCAAAGTTTACTTCGGCCGCTCGTGATCCACGACAGTCCACGCATTGTCCGTGTTAAGTAATTTTCCAAGTAATTGGTCCGCGGATGAACAGCTCATTTTGAGTCCACTAGTGCGCATGCGCCAAAGGCGTCTTTCCGTGCTCACGGCCCAAGGAGTATACTTTGAAAGGCTTGTGCGCTCAACTGTGCGCGAGAAAGAACGTGGAAAATTAAGTATACCCAGGCCTTATCCACTCCAAATTGTAGCGAAGCTGATGGCTCACATCAGGAAACTCCATGGCTACAATAAATATGGGGGGGAATCTGCCTCCCCCTCCCCCCAATGACATCCATGCATGTAAAAATTGGTGTCTTTTATCATTGCTGAAGTCAGTGTTTTATTAAAGCAATAATGCACTTGAGGTTTTGTGATGCAGTGACTTTTCTCTGCAGTTTCGTATCATGCATAACATCCTTCATCCCAAGGTATAATCACTGTAATGCAGGTCTCATTCATTTTAATGCCTATAAATCAATCTGATAAAATGCGACCTTTTTTACTTACTTTTTTCATTTCAGTTTATTCTCCTATTTTCAACAGTTACTCTATATTAAAGAGGACCTATTATGTTTTTTTTTTTTGTTTTTACATTTTTAGCTTTCTTTAGTGTGTAATGTTGCTTTTAGAGCATAAAAAAGGTCTGCAAAGTTACAAAGCAGAGTCACTTCAAAGTGAGTTACTGTATTCTCCATATAAGTGCGTCCTGTTTCTGAACTACCTGAAACACCTCCATTGTAGTCTTTAGTTTTCTTCTGGAACAAACATGTCACAATATACCTAATTTAAATAATTCCCGCCCAAGGCATATGCAAAATAAAGGGAAGGGGCCTGGTTGAGTTGCATTAGTAATGTGTAATGTGTAAACTCGCAGTTATGGTAAGGGACGGGACATTTCCCAAACACGCTCGAAGCGCTTGACCAATCACAACAAACTGGTCCAGCCGTCCAATCAGAGCACAGTGCGTTTTTCAGAAGGAGGGGCTTCATAGAGACAAGAAACTAAACAGAGCGTTACTGACAGACTGGGAAGAGAGGAGCTGCAACAATATCAATTATGAGAAAAATAATGTGTTTTTTGAACATTCAAGCATGAAAACCAATTCTAGTAGAGCCCAAAAACAAAATCAAGACTTTGTAAAAGAGCATAATCGGTCCTCTTTAATGTATCTCAGTTACACTTCTAACTCTCTCCCTCCCTCCAACACAAAAATCAGTGCTCACAGTGCACTTGAACTGAGCAGCACACAGCAGTATTCTGGCGTACAAGCACATTCCTCTCTCTGTCTGTGTCCGCTTCCCCTGCTGTCTTCTTCTGTAGCCTACAGCACACTTCCTGCCTCATTTCCTGTTCTCCCTGCATGGCAGGCTCCCTGTAATAGAGGTGTAATTGGTGCTGCTGCAGCAGCGTCTGCCGTTGAGATGAGCTCTCCTCTGCTGCGCTTCATTTCACCATGTCAGGGTCATATTTCACCACAAAATCAAAAGGTAAAACTAGAAATAATATCTTGTACCTTGAGAGAATGAAACCTATTTTAGGGACATGAGGATTTTTGCATTGTGACATTCTTTAATGACTGTTAAGCACATTTCCCCCAATAACTGGATGCTTACAATGACGTGAACAATGTGTTTGCCCATGAGGATGAAGTTGAGTTCTTTTTGACTGCTCAGAAAAAATATGCAAGACATGTTTTACAGATTTATGTTCTTCCCAGAAGGTAAAGTTGGCATTAGTTTAAATACAGTGAAGATCTTAATCAAATTGTCATCTCTTGAATCAAAAAAATTTATTTTCTGCTAGGTACCTGGCTATACCTTTCACAGATCTGAAACCAACAGTAAATACATACACCAGAAATAAATGGCAGTTGAAATGGGATCAGTGATTAAACAACAAATTATGTGAAATAAATCTTGAGGTTGGGGCAAGAAACATATTTCATTTTAATTATCGGAGGGATCAAGTCATTTTCACGATGCCAGATAGGACACTCAAGACTCACACGTACATTTTTACTGTCATGAGAAAATTCCCCAAATATAAAAACACTAAAGAGCAGCTTATTTACAGTTAATTATATATGTTTGAATAAATTTGTCATGAAGAAAAGTGTTTATGAAAACTACCTTATATGCAACTGAGTTGTATACAAACATTTCAGTTTTTATTTGAGTGTAACTATTGTATCTGAAAATAAATGGCAGTTGAATATAATAGTTTGGGCTCTAATATTATATTATATATATATAAAATTATATAATAACATGTATATTACATAATAATATATTATATTATATAATAATATGTCTCTGAGCAAGATGAGTCATACATGTTTTTCCCCTTAACAAAGTTTTTTAAATTTAGATTGTGTAAATAAAATTTTAGCTGATTTCATTTGTCATTTTTAGGACTATGCTTGCATACAGATTGCCTCAAAGCTAACAGACTAAAAACCACAAAACAATGTAATAGCCCTTTTTTTTTTTAAAGGTAAAGAGGGTTGTATTCTCAGCACAGCCTGCAGAGGGCGCAATGCATCATCAGCTCCTCAACCTCAGCAGCCCACTACTGCCATTTTAAGCAAAGCCTGATATCCTTTCATACTAATTCATGTCCTGCAATTACTTTCATATTACACACTTCTACTATTGATAGCTGTATGTTTGAAGCGAGCATCTATTTTCCTAGTTTCTATGATGTCAAGCAGAGGATTTAAAAGGATTATGTCCAGGTGCAATATCGCAACCCGGCTCTGTCCTTGATTAATTATAAATCAATGAAGTCTATTGCAGCTCAGAGGGCTCTAATCTTTTCTCTTTCATCCAGTGTAAATGTCGGTGTGCCTCAGCCACTCTGTCTGCTTTAACCTGAGAGAATCTGTCTACCTGAGTGCTTTTCAAAAACCAAACACCTCTTGACAAACCATGCGCAGAATGAATTTGCACAGAGAGGTGAATGTCATATGTCATATGGCTAGTCTGATGCCCCTGCTTAGACTGCAGATGCTTAGAATGAATATTCTGGGTTTAAAACCATTAATATAAGCAAAATTAGTTTGAATGGTTTGTAATAATGTTACATCTTATGTTGTTAATTGCATTATTTTAGTGTCATGTGTCTTACCATGATGGTGTTTTGTATTTGTGTGCATGACACTGCATGAACCTTCTATATATTAATATTTACTTCAGCTTGTGGAATAGCTACTTGTTATTAATATGTGACTTTTCTATTTACCCCCTTTGTTATTATGGTGGTTGTCAGTATATGTTAAAATTACAAAACAGATTTTAGTACCAGTGTGGCTGTGTCACCACCCCCACCCCCCGAGGGATAGCCACCTTGTTGTGGTCGGGGGGCTCGCGTGACTCAATGACCCCTAGAGCTATACCGGCAGGAGCTTATAGTCTCCTGGTAGGGTCACTCAAGCCGGACAGGTCAAAGGGTAGAGGACTGACAAAACACGATCCAATGGCCCTCCAGGTTGGGGGTTGGGCACAGGGCTAACAACCCAGTCCCTTAAAAAAAAAGCTTTGTTACGGAAACAACAGCAACAGAGAGTATCAAAACTTCTGTGTGTGATGGGCTTCCAGAGTCATCGGAAGATACTCAAATGAATGCCAGTGATGAAAGCTGAAAGGACAGGATCAGGCAGACACAAAACCAACACCGGAGACGCCACAGTGCTGTACTTAGGAAGGGATGACAACCAACATCGTGAGGGAGTAGCCATTATCCTGAAGAGAGGAACACAAAAATGTTTGATGGAGTGGAAGCCTATCAACAGTAGACTCGTGAAGATTAGAATTTGAGGAAGGCATATCAATACCACTATCATCCAGTGTTACGCTCCAAGAAATGACAGTGATGAAGAAATGAAGGATACTTTTTATGACCAAATACAAGCTGAGTTAGAAGACACAGCACAACATGATTTGAAGTTTGTGATGGGGGACTTGAATGAAAAGGTAGAGAGATTGCTCGAATTCTGTACAACAAATGACCTTGTCATTGGAGGAACCCTCTTTCCACACCACAACATCCAGAAGTTGACCTGGTGCTCCACCAATGGAAGAGACAGGAACCAGATAGACCACCTGATGATAAATGGCATGTGGAGACAAACGCTCCTGGACGTCAGAGTGAAGAGGGGAGCTGATGTTGGCAGCGACCACAATCTGGTCATAGCAGCACTGAAACTTCGGGCAAAAAAGAGCAGGACGCCAACTGTTTGATGTAGAGAATCGAGGTGATCCCAGAGTGAAGAACGCTTTCATTTTAAAGCTGAAAAACAGATTCCAGGCTCTGGCGGGCAATGCGAACTTCAAGCTCCCAGACCCAGATGAAATCAACAAAGTGGGAGCAAGTCAAACCAGCGTACTTTGAAACCAGTAAAGCATACCTGGGGACAAAACTAAAGAAGAGAAGAGAGTAGCTTACAGCAGACACCTGGAAAGCCATCGAGAACAGGAGAGCCGTGAAGAAGAAACTCATGGAGGCCAATTCGCAGTGGTTGCAAGAGAAATACAAACTGTAGTACAAGAAAGCAGATCAAATGGTAAAGAAAAGGGCAAGAGCAGATAAGCAAAACTACATGGACAATCTTGCAAGCCAAGCAGAAGCAGCAGCCAATAGAGGCGAACAAGGCAAGGTGACCAAGATAGCCTGTAGTAAGTACAGTGGAGCTGCTAATGTAACATTCACAGAAAAGTAGGGCCGACTCCTTACATCAGAAGAAGAACAGGAAGTTTGGTGGTTAGAGCACTTTAGTGAAATCTTGAATAGGCCACCACCAACAGTAGAAGCTGACATATAAGAAGCAGAAATTGACCTAGATGTCAATATTGCACCACCAGAGAAAGGAGAAATCATCTCAGCCATCAGATCCCTCAAGAACAGAAAAGCACCTGGACAGGACAACCTCAACATAGAGTTGTTCCAAGTGGACCCAGAACTTTGAGGAAAAATGCTGCAGCCACTTTTTGAAGTCATATGGGAGGAGAAGAAGACACCAGACGACTGGACAGATGGGATCATTGTGAAGATTCCTAAAAAGCGTGCCCTGTGTAACTGCAACAACTGGCCCTAGGGTTAGGTTTAGGGGTAGGGATAAGGTTAGGACAAAATTTTCAGACAGAAATGTTGTTCCAGGATCAACAAAATATGTTCATCCAGAAACATGTCTGTCTTGGCAAAATCACAGTGACTGCGTACAGATAGTCTGCCATGGTACATTATCTCTTTAGGGCCAAATAGCATTGCATTTTATGGTGATGCTGTGTTTGAGTTTCCCCAATAAGCAATATAATTGTGTTTCATTTGTGCTGTAATTTGGTTAGATTAAATATGTTTGGCAGTATTGTTCTGGTTCAGAGTATGGGAGATGGGGCTCAGTAGATGTTATTGAAACATCAGAACTTAAGCTCTGGACCAGTTGAGAGAAGGGATCAGTTTCTTTGCTCAGCTCTTGGTATTGCAAGGTTAGGATTAAGTCGTTATCATTAACGACCGTTTTGGCTATTAATTTTGCTGACAAGATTATCATTGCCCACCCCTATAGCAAACTCTGGTCACTTCGCTTATCAGACGCCCCTTCCTGTCCAAGTGGGCAGGTGGAACAAACTACAAAGAGGACCAGACTGTATGCTGATAGTCCAGCTACTCAAGGCTAGCGCATTTGTTGGATAAATTCATCCAACATTCGATAGTGGTGCATGGTTACTGTTTCATTGTCTGTAGATCTTATGGATTGTATGACAGCATTAATCTCCGAGCAAGAGCAGGAGTGCCCCTCTTTTGTCTTGCGGTTTTATTTGAAGACGAAATTGACAGCGCAAACATCTGTGACTGCCACCGCCAGCGTTCCCACACCCTCTTAGTCTCATTAGCTTTAATGAGATATTGACACAGACACTGGTGTCTAAATTATGCACACTCGTTTTCTGCTGATGTATAAATAGCACTGATGAAATGTAATTGCTCTCCTTTAGATCACTCAGAGGGTGATTATGGAGAGAGGGCTCCGAGCAACTTCTCCCCAGTCGTCGGACAATTCTTACCGCAGAGAGAAGCGAGTCGCTTCCCCGGCTGCTTTTCCAGCCCTCGGGCTGGTGGTCTGGCTGTGGCAATAACAGCGCAAGCGGAATCTGCCTGGAATCCTCTTTCTTGTGTTTGTCTTGTTCGCTCAGTGGCTGTTTTCTCGGGCTTTTCGGCGCTGATCCTGTGGAGTGTCATAAAAGCCTGTGTTTGAGGTACAGGCAGTGTGAGCGCCTTTTCATCCTCTGTTTGAGTGCTCACAGCTTGGAGGCCAACCATAAATCCAGTCTGGGAAGCAGGAGGGAGTGGATTGGGGGTTGAGGGAGCGGGGGCGAGAGAGAGAAAGAGAGAGAGAGGCTGGGCGTAAATAAAGCTTCCCATAAAAGCCTGAACGAGAAGTGTGGATCCCTCCATCCTGTCCTCCTCCACCCCCTCTGAAAGAGAATTAGCAGGGGCTATGTGGCCTCTCCGGCTGTAGTTTGTTCCCCCTCCCACTCAAAGAAAAAGGCTTGACTGGCTTTGGAGCAGCAGTGGGCAGCCTGGAGGGAGGGAAGAGAGGAGGGCGCTGACGGGGGTAGGTTTTCACAGACACATACACCATGGCCCATCTGTTTGGAGGCATTATAACAGTCTTGCAGTATTAGAGTGCATTGAGATATTGATCAACGACCCCCCACTCTCAGAATTGCTGGGAACCCACCGTCATCTGCTCCTTGCCCCTCCTGCATTATTTTGGAGATTGAGACATAAATAATGTGGCTCACAGATTTCATTTAGACACCTTTCTAGGCATTAAATGCAACAGTTCAAATGTCCTAACATTGAAACTTTTTTTTTTCTTTTGGGCAATGCTGAGCATTTTTTGGTGATCTGTGTCTACAGATAGGGTCCAAAATGAACATTTTGCTGAAAATTTACTGGCCCTAATACAATTGGGAATTTACCAGCCATCAAGATTTCTTTCCAGCCAAAGCAAAGTTTTTTGCATGTTTCATAATGTTGTTCCTGGGGCAAATGAATTGTCTAGCATATTTGTGGCAGAGAGCTCAAACCGCTGTGCCATTTGTAGCATCATACATTGGCCAGTCTCAGCAAAACAACACTTGTCACAAAAATATTGAGACATGCCATTTTTGTTTGATTTTCGTTTTGTTTGTTTAATGCCAAGAATATCACACTGCAGTTTTAAGCTTTCATTTAGTAGATCTTTTGTATCTCTTTATATGGTTTGCTTACAACAGGCAAAGTCTGACTAACGTTCTTCTATTTCGATTCAACTCTTGGGGAATTTCTTAAGAACAAAATTAGCCAACTTGCTGGTATCCTGTTATTTTCTAACCAAAGCAAATTTGGTCCTTGGTGACTGCTCATTTCATTTTTTTATTTTTTAACCACACGCATTATTTTGGTTTTCAATGTGCTTTAAAACATAACTAGAAAACACAATACAAACTAATTGTTGACCAAAAGCTTGGCAATTCAGTCCTAATACAATAAAAAGAGAAGCACTTGGTAGTCGAGCTGCATGATTAATCAGTAAAAGATTGCGACCTAGATTCAAACACCTGTGTGATTTTATTCCTAAATGACAACAATTCACCTGTCTATTAAACCTTTGACAAATACGATTGAATATTCATAGCTGCTGCTGCCGCTGACCCAGAGAGAGCAGTTGTCATGGATAGGCATGAAACATCTTCACAAACAGTCTTTTCAACCACCATCAGTATTATTATTTCTGTCTTACAATAATTCAGATTATCACAGAAGTACTGCGATAAAAATTTATAGTTTTGATATAAACACTTATGTTTACCGTAGTGATCAAAATAGAGTAAATCACCTTTGTAAAGTAACTTGATGATTCAAATAAAGATTGTATGAATTACATCATAACACCAGTAGGTGGCGACAAATGACTGTTAAAAAAATGTATCTGTCATTGAATCATTCATTCAAGAGACTCGTTCAAAAATGCTGAGTATGAAACAAGTCTTTATGAGTGAGTCATTGAATCATTCATTCAACACGATTATAAAAAAAAAAAAAGTAATCAATTCAAATTAATTTAATATTAGGGCTGTCAAAATTAACGTGTTAACTCGTGCACACAGAAAGACATGCGCCAGTATCATGCGCACAGAAACACACGTGCCAGTATTGAATTCTCTTTCGCGCTTGAATGAACAATAACACACACACAATTAGGCCAAAATGTCCATTTTGTCGAGTATCCTCATAAGAGCCGTCTTAAATGAATGTTAAGAGTTGTGAGAAAATGGGATGCACGACAGATCCGCGTCTTGTGCAGCAGCGGCAGGTCTTAAAGTGACAGCAGCCTAATAAACCTGCTGCTGTGATACTGTCATTAATGTTAATTAAAGAACAAAGATAACAGAGAAAATCACTCACTGCTCTTGAGTAACGAAATTTTGTAGCTTTAATAAGGATTAATCTATATTTAATTTATAATTTATGCAGTGCAGACTGT
The DNA here is from genome assembly GCA_039654765.1 of Mylopharyngodon piceus. Classification (NCBI taxonomy): domain Eukaryota; kingdom Metazoa; phylum Chordata; class Actinopteri; order Cypriniformes; family Xenocyprididae; genus Mylopharyngodon; species Mylopharyngodon piceus. The sequence continues at coordinate 4,147,809 of CM077454.1, read as the reverse complement.
TGTGCTGAACTTTATTTAATTTCTGTATATTTTCTACCTGTTAGACAGGTAAATATGACATTTATTATAATGCGTTTATGTGAAGATTGTTTTAAGTTCACTTAAATTAAAAGTTGTTATATTTTTTTTTAAAGCTTAATAAATGTTAAAATCGATAGCTTTCAATTATACTGTAATGGTGAATGGTTATAATTAATGTTTAAAATTGGAGAAAAATTTCATCGAAAATTTCATTCAAAAGTTTCATCGAGACATCAATAGCTGTATTAGTATCAGTGAGACTGGCCTTCATTCATAAAAAGATGCCATTAAACAAATTTTTAAAATATACTGTATTTATGTTGTTTCTACATTAATTTTGATTAACTGTGAAATTATTACATTATAAAAATATACTAAAAACTTTAATGTTTTTAATCACAGATCGATTGACAGCACTGTTTAATATTTTTGAAATAGATTGCATTTTTTTAGAACCTCTAGTAAATTACATGTTATTTTGTTTAGTTGTCTGTTCAGAATCATGGGAGAACCGTGATCTTTATTTTAAACAAAACAATCGTGATTCTCAATTTATCCAGAATCATGCAACTACTTGGTAGCCATTCATTCCTAAATCTCATACTCTGTTCAGTTTGACTGTATTGATCTAAATATTGAACAGAGCCCTTAATATCTCTATCAGTCCAGTGCTGTTTTGTAGGCTGCCATGTCAGGGTGATTACAGACACCTCCATTTGGCTGTCAACATGGCACTTTTTTAGGCAGCCAGATATGTACGACGAAAAAAAGAACCAATTTCCCCTCCACAGTAGCTGAGTGCTGTATTGATCTGTATTGACTGAGCATGGGCAGGCTGTCCTGCCATAGAGAAACTGTGGTATTATTGTAGTACTCCATCATTTGCAGTCTCTGTGTATGTAAATGTAAGGACTTGGCTCTTTATTGATTTAATAGGTTGAATATCATCTGTTTATGCTGCAGGTATATCATGTTCAAATGAGCTGAAAGGCAGCTCTATATATGCTATGTTTGGCATAATATCGGATTACATTGTAAATTAATGTTACAAAGTTTTTTGGGGAACATTTATTTGTAATTATCCATTTTCTTATTGTCACTTATACGATATAATGCGTAATGATTATTTATATACAGTTTTGAAAAAGAAAACAATAAAATGATTATTAGTTATGCATTCTCCATATTGTTTATTGGACACTAATAATTAAATAGGTTGTAAAAAAAAGCCTTTAGTATTTTAAACCTAGGAGTTTTGAAAACTAGAACTTAAAAATAAATCACTGTAGATATTTTGCCACTAGATTGAGACATATAAACAACTTTATTCTATTCTGTGGGCTATCCTGCCTAATAAGAAGCCAGTTGCCATTTTATTAATAGAGGCGTCACAAGTTTTGTTTTTTGGGGGTACTCTAAAATGATGCATTAGCTGTGATTTAAGCTAAAAAAGCTAAATTGTTGACTCTGTCGTCAGATTTTATCACAATGCATTAAAACTGAGTGCACTGCATTTTGAGCAAATTCAAAATGAGAGGTTAATCATGTTAACTGCAGAAAATCATGGCATTGTTTTAAGATCTCAATCAGAAAATTGGGATTATTTTAATCCATTAGCGCTAGTTGTTATTTTGAAAAGGTGCTTTGTCTACTGAGTTGCAGAACAAAACAGTTAAACTGCCTCTTATGAGAAGACAGTGGTCGGTTGGCAGGGGGCGGCAGCCCTCGTTAGTGCAGGTTAGAAGGCCAGCCGATGCCTGTGTTTCCTTGTGTGGTAATGTGATATTTATATGCTGAAAAGCCTTCCTCCAGTGGGAGAGACTCTGAATCTGAGCCAAACCGAGACAGCCCTTTTTCTCATTCACGCTATCTTATTCTCTCTCTCTCACACACTCCCTCTACCTATCCTCCCCCCACAGACATTGTTTTTCCCTGTCAGTGTAGTGTGTAAGGATGTGGTTGTTAGGAATTCAATTTCTCCAGTAGCTGCCTTCATTATCTGCTGTGTGGAGAGGTGCTTTGAAGCCCCCTCCCTCTCAGTGCTTGGCGTTTTGCCTTTCCGGAGAGGTCAGGCCGTATGTGATTGCGTAGCCCTGTGTAGAATGTGACTATTCGGGTCTGGACACACTGAATGACAAGCTTAGACAGACTCATGACTTACAGAAATCTTCTGTAGAGATGATTGTTGGGAACTTAATGATCCTCATTCTGATTCTTCCTAACAATTCAGATTTCTCTTAACAATTCTAGTACCTTTTGTGGAAGAAATATTTGGAAATTAAAAGTTCTCAAAGAAATAGGTTACCGAAAAATGAAAATTGCCCCTTTCCCACAGCAATACTGGTAAATTACCAGAAAATTATCAGAATGACTTTTCCTGTAAATACACAAGCAACGCCATTTCCAACTTTTTACCGGTAAAATACCATTCACACATCAGTACCGAATTACCGGTAAACTCTGTGATGTCAATCATCAGAAATGACCTTTAAACGCTGAGCCGTTTTCTTCATCCACCTGGATGAGGAGAAGCACTTTAGTTTCATTTTAGTTACTTTATTTTTTTTTTTACTTCTGAGTGACCGGTGTAAGGGTATGATTACACAGAACACTGTTTTGCTCTTAAAAACACGGGACGCTTAATGGTTACTAGAGCATTGCAGTTACCGCAATATCTGCAGAGCTGATGAATGGAAAAGAAGACAGGGTCTCGAGCGCGAGATGCGGCGCAACGGTCAGACCTCCGTCTAGCGCATGATTACATAGAAAAACTGTTAAAAGCAGCGGGACTTACTGTAAACCGCTCCGACAGAGATTTATGATTGGCCCAAAGCAAACTTCTTACGTCAGCGAGTTCTGATCTTGTACGGGTCATACCAGTAATCTTCGTTCTTTGTTCACACACAGCATCATACTGGTAATTTACTGGTAATGTTACAACTTCTCATACTGTTAAATTGCCAAAACCTATTTACTGGTGTATTTGAAAAGGTCCTGTTTACACATGATCTCTTAACGGGAATTTACCAGTAAAGAAGAAAAAGAAAGGGACTATTGCCATCATTTACCCTCATGATATTTGTATGGGTTTTTTGATGTGTAATACAAATTAATATATTTAGAAATGTGTCCATTTGTTTTGAAAACCATTAGTTTGAAAAACATCTTTTTTTCAGTTCTGTTTGGTTAATGGGACAGATAGTTTGTGCTATTGGCATAGAAATGATAAATTCACCTTTAGAATTTGGTAGTATCTTTATCTAATCGTCGATTATTTTGATGATTAATCAAGTAATCTGATATTTTTTTGTGGTAATAAAAAGACCTAAGCCTTTAAAATGACTTGGTTCATTTCTGTCATTAATTACCCTCATGTCGTTCCACACCCATAAGACCTTCGTTCATCTTCGGAGCACAAATTAAGATATTTTTGATGAAATTCAAGAGTTTTTTTTATCTCCCATAGAAAACAACAAAATTACCACATTCAAGGTCCAGAGAAGTAGTAAAGACATTGTTAAACATGACTACAGTGGTTCAACCTTAATGTTATGAAGCAACAAGAATAATTTTTTTGCGCAAAAACAAAACAAAAATAACGAATTTATTCAACAATTTTTCCTCTTCCCTGTCAGTCTCTTACACAGTTGACGCAGTAAATGCAGTCCAGAGCCTCCGTGTTTACATCAGAACGCCAGCCCAGTATTGGCCGACACTGTTCACGTGAGCACCATGATGAATGCGTGTGATGCTGACGCAGGAGCCAGCCAATACAGAGTCACCGTTTGACGTAGAACACGGAAGCGCTGCACTGTGTTCATTACGTCAACTGCATAGGAGATTGACAGGGAAGAGGAAAAATTGTTGCAGCCTTTGTGAATTCACTATGCTATAGTATGGTTTTAAATGGTTTTAATACATCGTGCGGCAGTAGAAAACGGTCTAATAATGCAGTTCATGGATTCTCATCCATGGAATTCACTACTTCCGGTATTTTGCCGGTTACTCGACACGTGTAAATTGCCATCGAGGATTTTTTTTAAAATCGAGTACTCGAATTTAATCAAGGAATCGGGACAGCCTTAGGGCCCTATTTTAACGATCTAAGCGCATAGCCTAAAGCGCACGGCGCAAGTGCGCTTAGGGCGTGTCCGAATCCACTTTTGGTAGTTTAAGGACGGGAAAAATGGTCGGCGCGACTGGCGCATGGTCTAAAAGGGTTGTCCCTATTCTCTTAATGAGCCATGGGTGTGTTTTGGGCATAACGTGCAATAAACCAATCAGAGTGTCATCTCCCATTCCCTTTAAAAGCCAGTTGCGCTCGCGCCATGGCGGATTCACGGAGGAAATGGATTTGCTCGTGCACATCTACGGGAAAAGCCAGATTCCATCAAAGCGTTTTTATCTTTATGTACACAATAATAATCTTTTACATTGAAATCCTTTTGTTTTTAATATTTGGCATGTTTGTGTGCTGCTGCGCGTCCCTGTGTGTATAATAAGCAGAGTGTACGCAGGTTGTGCACCTGCATATAGGCGCATATTACTAACACACTCTTTAAATAACAAAACAAATATTCAGTTGCCTCAATAGTAATGTGCCAACAATGCGCCTGAACACACCTCGTTTTCAGACCAGCATGCCCATGGGCGCACAAATGGGCGCAACTGCATTTGCTATTTAAACAACGTCGCGCAGGACGTGAAAATGATAACTGCGTCGGGCTGAAACTAGCAAAAAACACTTGCGTTGCGCCTGGCGCCGCATTGCGCCGGGTGTATGATAGGGCCCCTAGATTGAATGTTACAGTCAAGCAAAGATAATTGAAAAATGGGTATTGTAGCTTGCACATATCCTTGCACTACACCACATTATTTACAATAAATATTTTTGTAGTTTGTCAAAACAGAGTTGGAAAAACAAAACATTAGTTTGTCATAACCATATGCGTAAACATTAATTTGCCTCTTTTTTTTAACCACATGGTCAAAAACGCTTGATAAGGGTGGTGTTTTTAAATGGGTAAATGCCACAGCATAACAAGTTGAACAGAAAATTATTGGATACTGACATTTTTTTCAAAAGATTTAAGAAAAAAACAAAATACATGATATTTCATTATCAATAACAGGCTGAAAACAATCTCTGCTTGTTATCTTGGACACGGCTTTTAATTTAGTAATTCATCTACGGCTTTTATGTTAGATCAGTGTTAATAGCAATTGATGGTGCTTTGTCCTGCATCGATGTTGTTTCAGTTGACCAAATGATTTGTCCTTAAAGATCATTGTTATGGTCAGTGAGGGGTCGTTTTTTACTTGCCCTCATGAATGGAGTCCGTGTGGAGTCCAGCAGGTGCTCAGCTGGGTCTGTTAAAGAACTATGGCCCAATCCCCCACCCAACAGTAGTGGCAGGTGTCGGCCTGCACCACAGTTACTGAATTGAGGTGGTGTTAATGCGTCTGACATTCTCTTCCCTTATCCCAGCCGGCCTGCGGTCAGCAGCCAGAAGCTGTCAGTCAGAGAAAGACACAGGCTGTGCAAAGCTCACCTCGTCAGCCATACACTGCAGCGCTGCTCCGTAGGCATCCGTCTTCCTGACAGGCAGAGCAGAGAGACCCGCTGAGGGTGTCGTGGGTCAGAATGTACAAACTCAACTGTGTTATTCTGGGTACGCATGTCCCTTTAAGCCAACCCCACCCTGATGGATCAAAGACACGGTGCTGCTTTCATCCTTCATCCTGTTTCTTGTCAGGCCTCGCCTTTTACAGGAAGGGATGTTGCACCCTCTTAAGCACTATTCTTCATAAAAACACCTTCCTCTCTTAAGGGATTCCCTAATGAACTGCCCTGCAGAACTGGTACTTGTTCTAACGTTTCTCTGTTCAGCTGATCGTGTTATGGCTGAACCCTCCCCGCGATTTCTCCAGGTTTGTTTAATGAGGTGTCGGTAGGTCCAGGGGGGATCTGGATAAAAGGCATGCTCTCGTGGCCGGTTAGTCTCCCTCTTATGGGACTTTGTGGGAGCAACTGGAATTTCACCATGGGCTTCCAGCAGACATAGATGGGCTGGGGTCCAAAACCTCAATCAAAGCAAACATTCATGTCTACCTACTGACAAACTCATAAATGTATCTCTTATTTCATGTCGAGACCTCTGGGTGAGGACCCGTGAAGAAACGGTTGCTCGTTGCCCAGTACTTGTTGACATGGTCCATGCTGACAGACAAGGTGAGATTTGTGGGGCTGATAAGATTTATTCCAAACGTGCATTAAGTTTAACTGCAAAATTTCCTGCTTAGCTTTGATCCACAAGGAAAGCCTACCCTTTAATAACACACTTGAGAAAAACCAAGTTGTGATTTTTATTGGGTTTTGATGTTAAATCCTCTCAGAAGCTTGATGTTTGCTATGTTTTCAGTTTATCAACTATCTTGCCTCGAAAGAAGGATAGAGTTCTACTAATGCTAGCTTTGCAGTGTTTATGTTCAAAGCTGATAGGCATATCCATTTTGGTATTTTTGACTCCTTGGGATCTTGACAGTTAAATCAGCAGAGTACTTTTGTGATGGGATGAAGGGTAATGCAGCACATCCTGACTGTGCAGATTTTACCACCTAGTGGAGCCACCAAAGAGTCAATTCCAGGCACATGCACATTGAAACATGAGGCTAGAGGCTAGAAAATGTGGGCTGCATCCACACAGTTCACATGGACCCTGCTCTTGACACTCCGCAAGATGTAGGGTTAAAACGACAAACTGAAGCCTCAAAGGAAGTGATTATAACCATCAAATGTCTGTGCCATTAAATCGGATGTTACTGTTCACACAGTTAGCTATTGTTGACAGTATAACTAACATAACTTAATTGCTCAGCAGGGTTCTCTTTAAACTGTTGCCCCAACATAACAGATAAAACTCATGGTAGAAGAAGACGGACAACACTAAAACTCTTAATAGCGCCCCTAGTCGCGCTATGAATTGCATTTTGACACTTCTCTGAATGCAACATCACATAAAATTGAATACAAAATTATGAAATTGTTTGAGTTTGTTTGTTTTAGTGCCTAATCTTCTCAAAAGCACTGCATTAAATGCTCATAATTGAAAGGCAGCATGCATGTACAGTTGATCTCCTAACAAACACAATTAGTACAGACATTAAGCAGCATGTTGTAACCTAAAAACTACATGCACACAAAAATGAAGGCAATTTTTTGGTGAAGTTGTTGGAAAATCATGCTATTATTCTGCTTTAATCATTGATCATTGATGTCACTTCCGGACACTCAAGTACTCCTCACCAGGTTCATTCTATAATTTAGGGTACATTTCATGTCCATTGATGATAATTTATATATATTTTTTCTAACATTTTTCTTCAGAAATATCTTATTTTATCCATTAAGAGAATGCATACTATAATCTCACACCAATATTTTATGCACCCTGTTTTTCAGGTTAAAAATGCCTTTACGTCCTTTAAATTACAGTTTTTGCAGTGTCTGCTTTTTAAAGTGAGTGAGTCTTGGGTTCTATATTAAATTTATTTCCACCATCTAAATACCTTAGAAAAACAGTTTAAATTTAATTTTCTTTAAAATAAGAAAATATTTTATTTTATTAATTTCCGCAAAAATTCTGTCAACTATGTTACCAACCTAACACCCCCCTGAAAACTAAAAAATGGTTTATCCCAAAACCGTGTGACCAGCATCATGTGATGTCATTTTCTTCTGTGGTAGATATTTTGAACACAGTATGGTAAATATCCTCTTAATTTGTTTTTTATATTTTGTCTTCAATTACCTATTGTCAAGGAGTATATTAATTGCCCGTCAACTATGTTGGGTACATTGTTATGGTTTGCAATATTTTTATGATTATATCAAGTAAATATTAAAATGTGAGGTTAACCTGCTCAAGAAAATAACATTTGGTTGACCAGGCAAGGCCTGCCCTTGAAATTATGAGGCAAAATAGTGAAATTGTCAACTATGTTACTTGCGTCAACTATTTTACTGTTATTGTCAACTATGTTTTGACTGATTTCTTTAAATTTTAAATATCTAGTCTGCTGCTTTTGATATTATTTCTGGGTATTGTTTACATCCACACAGAGTTTTGCATGACATTCTTAAAACTACCAAAATGATCTTTAAAGTAGATTTATGATAAAAATGTTCTTGTCCTTAGTGACCGTGCTGAGAATTGTACACAAATATCTGCAAAAAATAAAATTCTTAGAAAACTTTTAAATAATTGACTGAACATATGGCAGAATAGACCAAAATTATTTATAAAATGACCCACCAGATTTTAGGAATGGACATATTTGACACACAGCAACATATGAAGTATACTGACTTTTACTTAATGTTAATATTAATTTCTTCTTATGAGCTTTATTGAACACCACTTTAACATGATTTGCTGAAAGAAATCGGTTCGAGAATGTTAACATAGTGGGGTTTTGTCTAACTCTGTGTCTGGTGGATTCTTAGGCGACCTTGTTTTCTCGTTGCTTGTGGTTTGCTCTCAAAGGTGAGGTCATAGGCAAAGCTCAGGGGCCTGGAACTGAGCAAAACATTTGGGCTACATAAATCTTACCACCAAAATAAATGACCTCATAAAAATCTATCATCATCTTGTGAAACTGCATTTTTCCCCATTCGCTAAGCAATGATTTTCAGTAAGTGAAGGTCTGTCGAATGCTAATGTAGAACCTGCAATTCAGCCAGCTCTGGCTCCATTGGAAGCCTGCTAGTGTTTCATTTTGCTTATGCATTTTCAGCAGGGGCCTGATTCAGTGACTCTTTTTAAACGAGGCCAATCAATGCATTACAGCAACGGTTTTTCCCCCCGCAGGCTGTTGCCCAGCTGGTCCTGGAAGTTTTGTGCTGCTGCCTCTGAGAGGTACATTACCTGTTCAGTATGCACTAAGGCGAGCGTTTACCATCAGCTTGATTGACACAGTGGCAGCTTGTGAAGCGGTAATAGCTGGACATGAATTTTCTTGTGGCTGAGACATAAATTATGTAAAAACACTAGTGGCAGTGTTGGACAGTGCTGTATAATTAATTTGCGCTCCAACTTGACACCAGTTGTGTTTGTGGATGAAGGAGTATGTTTAAATATTAATCACTGCAGAACTCTCCTACTGGAGAGAGAGCAGCTCTGCCTGCCATAAATATAAATAACTGCATTTCAAAAGTTTCCGTTTGTCTGGAGTTGTGTAGTTCTACTGTGGTTTTGGCATTTTGAGTTCTAGTCATCTGCATTTACAACAAAACATAAAAATCTCTTTTATCAAAATCTGACAACATGAGAAAACCACATTCACATTTTGATATCAGCAGGGTTTTCTCCAGTGTAGTGCATATCCTATCCCCAATACACATACTTGTCCCTTTTGGACCCCAAAGCGATTCCATTGGCTGAGACCTCTTTTTAAAGGGGTAGTTCACCCAAAAATGAAAATTCACCCTCATGTCGTTCCAAACCAGTAAGACTTTCGTTCATTTTTAGAATGCAAATGAAGATATTTTTGATGAAATCTGAGGGCTTTCTGCCCCTCTATAGACAGCTACTCAACTACCACTTCAAAAAGTTCATAAAGAGATCGTAAAACTAATCCTTATGAATCAAGCGTTTTAGTCCAATTTTTCTGAAGAGACTCGATTGCTTTTTATGATGAACAGATTTAATTTTTGCTTTTACTCACATATAAACATTGATCAGCGAACATAAACAGAAGCTCAACCGAACATGTTAACTCATGAGAACAAACCTCCTGCGGTAGCTGCATAACATAGTTGCGTAGCTGTCTATGGAGGGTCAGAAAGCTCTCAGATTTCATTAAAAATATCTTAATTTGTGTTCCAAAGATGAATGAAAGTCATACAGGTGTGGAACGACATGAGGGTGAGTAATTAATGACAGAATTTTCATTTTTGGGTGAACTAGCCCTTTAAGAGCCATTAGAAACTGAAACCAAATAGGTAGCACAATAATTCTTTTTGCATACAAAATCAGAGAGTTACATGTTCAGATCAAGCCTCCAACATGCTCCTGTTGCATTGTTTTCACCCTCTAATGAGTCTGCACAAATTGTGAAATATACCTTTACAACAAAAACAGTGCACTGGCGCTAAATGAAAATAAATATGTAGATTTTACGTGGCGTTTTTGCTCATAACTTCATGAAAAATGGCAACATTATTTACAGCAGATTCTCACGATTAAAAAGACAAACATAATCCATTGCGTCGATCACAAGATATTACTCAAGGAGTGATGTAACATACTTGGCTAAAAACATGTCTCTCATCTTTCCGGGATGCAATGTGTTATCCAGTGCTCCCGGAACCATCCATGCTTGTTTTCTAACGTGGAATAACACAAAGTAGGTATAATTTTAAAGCTTAGAAACGGCTTTTTAATGCATCTAACCATTTTGATCAACTCTTAAAGATTGCTGAGAAGTCCCTATAAACCGGAGTGTACCGCCTGCGGGCTACCTAGCAACGAAAAAAATAATAATCATATTTTTCAAAACTACTGCCTTGATCAACACAAAATAGGTGTCGTTTGAACTTTACAATGCATGTAGCCAATTCAATTTAACTCCTAAGTAGTGCTGTTATTTGCTGATAAATAGAAAAAAAATGTTTTCATAATTTATGAAATACTTTTTTGTACTATATACTGCAATGTGTCAAAAACATCATTCAGCTCAGATAGTCATGTGTCATATGCCTTTTGAAAGGTCTCACGGAGTAAATTACAACAAGCATAATTGTTTTGGGCTTTGACTAAACTTGAGCAAGTCTTTGTACGTGAAGCCCCGCAAGAACCATATGTAAATAATATACGGATACAGATGCGTTAACTTCACGTAACTTCATGAAACATGCTCCGACTGTGGAAAATGGCATTATTATTTACAGCAGATTCTCATGATTAAAAGGTGGCCAAACATAATCCATACATCAATCACGAGATATTCCTCACAGTGTTACGACACATAAAACTACACTGGCATTAACTAAAAACAAATATTTAGATTTCAAGTGGGGCTTCCACTCATAACTTCATGAAACATGCACAGATAGAAAATGTAGAAAATGGCACAGCATTATTTACAGCACATTCTCGCGATTAAAATAATCTCGTTGATCACGAGATATTCCTCATGGAGGAACGATTCTAAAAATGCCCATTAGGGGGCATCAAGGGCTAAACAAAAAGGCTTGCTTGGTTCCAAATGGTGTAACTTTTGATTACTTTATGCTATCACCACAAAATTTGATCCAGATGCAGCTCACATGTAGGAGAGCTTTACCAAAAATGAATTTTCCTCCTACCTTATTTCCTTCTTGAATTATTGCTTGTCAAATTAGAAAGATATGTAAAATTATAATAAAAATTATATATATATTTTTTGTCATAAAAATTATATATATTCTTTTATCAGCAGTTTCTCAGCATGAGAATGTCCAAATGTTATGTAATTTATATTTTCTAAAAATGTAAAAAGTGTTCTATCAGATACTTATCCGATACCTTTTGACTCTCTTTGCTAAAGTTTTAGAGTTATAAGTCTTTACTTTTGTGAAAAAAAAACAACTCTAAAAATGCCTTCAGGTCTTAAAGGTTTAATGTGTCTTCTATTCAGGGTTTGATTACAAATGTGCCGCGTTGACCGACAGAAAGCTGATTTGAAAGTCACTTAAAAAAGAAAGGAAAAGGAAAAAATGCTATCAGTTGAGAAGCTGTCAGTATTGACATAGGAGAGCTAACACTTCCATTAATTGGTCAAATGGGCATATTTATCGGCGGATGACGTTATCAGCCAACTAATCGGCCTATAATAGCAGCAAGAGCTCAGAAAGCTGTTCATTCTTCTCATCTTTTCATGGTTTATTCACTCTTAGCCGTCATGAAGCTGGAATGCTGCTCAGGCATTTCTCACTACAGCTCCCAGATGGTCTTTGGCTTGCAGGGGTTTACAGACTTTTTTTCCTTGTTTTGTTTTTTTGAAAAGGCTGCTGAGCTTTTTATGTTCCATTGAGGGTTGGTCTTATGCTAGTGAAGTACAACTGAAAATGCTGAAATAGAGCATGAAAGCAGTGATCCTGACAGCCTGCCTTTTTCTCCTATTCTCTTTCTGTTTGAAGGACCTCTTCCTTAGTGCTTCTCCTGTATCAGGGCGTCTGTGCCAATGAAGCCTTTTTATTTGGCCGAGATTGAGTGCAGCCAAGCGGGCCGGCCCTATTACCACTGCGCCACAGTGCAGGAGATTGCCTGCCTCTGTCATCTAATTGCGGACATCAGCTGAAAGGCTGTTTCTCTGCAGTGGTGAGCAGACAGCCAGTCTCAGATTCATTGCTCCATTGGCTAGTTAAAGCACCAGGCTGTCTTTGTTTGGGGACATGGGGAGGCTTATAAGCTATGGTGTGCTCTGTCTGTTCACTAATCTTATAATGTTCCCTGGCAAGGGCTGCTCACCCTTTGCTGCCCTCCTCTGCACTGGACAATATGAATCTCTCATCACAGTGCTTATAGCTGGAACACACTGGCAGAATCCCAGCCTAGAGAAAAAAATAACGTCTTTCCACTTATCTGGCACCCTGTCAGCAGATAGTTGTGGCTGCGCACACATTTTGCACTCCACTAGTGTAGTGTTTTGGATACATGCAGAGATGGTGTGAGTTGTCTGAAATGCTCTTCGGTGAAGGGCTTTTGCATCATGCTTTATGATTTGAAGAAATTTGGCAGGTTAAATACAATTTGAGCTCAGTCGACAGCATTGTGGCATTCTTTCAGTTACCGCAAGAAGGTAATACTGACTCATTCCTCAATATTTAAAGCGTTAGTTCACCCAAAAATGAAATTTCTCTCATTAATTTCTCACCCTCATGTCGTTCCACACCTGTAAGACCTTCGTTCATCTTCGGAACACAAATTAAGATATTTTTCATGAAATCCGAGGGTATCTGATCCACACATAGGCAGCAACGTCATTGCACCTTTTAACGTCCAGAAAGGTAGTTGAAAACATGGTTAAAATAGTCCATGTTACTACAGTGGTTCAACCTTAATGTTATGAAGCAACGAGAATACTTTTTGTGTGCAAAAACAAAACAAAAATAACGACTTTATTCAACAATTTGAACCGTTGTCATACGTAGTAAACTCAGTGCAGGCTTCTGTGTTTATGTCCGAATGCCGACTCGGTGTTTAGTCAACTTAAAAACTACAATATGATTCAAGTAACATTTTCTTTATTAACAATCTGGTTAAAAAAAACGTTCCAAGTGCACCACACATGAAGTGATCAACATGGTGTAAATTTAAAACAATTTGTTAAATATCTTTGCAGAAAATATGCCTAAAATATAAAGCCAAAAATTTGTAAAACACATTACAAACTTGCCTTAAACACATCCTATATACTCAGAAGTAATATAAAATAAGAAAAATTCGAAATATTTCTTAGCCAAAAAGTAATAGCAATAAATAACACCAGTAATAGGCTATTATTAACAGCAAATGCTTTGTAAAAACAGAAAACAGCATCTTTCAGCCTGTCACCATCATGTAAACATGAAATATAAAACATACAGTAGTAGTCCTTTACAGGTTTTTGCATTCCATTGCGCTATTTGTCCTATTGTTTTTATGTTTGGCTGTTGCACTTGTGTCTCGCGTCTTTTGCAGTGTCTCACCCATGAAACGGCATTCTAAAAACACGGCGGTCAAGTTAAAAAAAAAAGTTCAACTCGCGTTTAGTAACTTTGCTTTTTTCTCATTCCACTGCCTGCGTCTCATTTTTATAACGCAATAACGCATTTCTGAATAGAGCGTCACATGAGAGCGGTTAATCAGGTGCGCCGGCGCCATCATGTAGTCGGATCATTTTCTTCTCCTAACGGTTATCATTGCTGTATTGTCAACATGTCTAATTGTAACGCTTGCTAACATTTTTATTCAAAATCGCGATTTCTCGATTTCAAAAATGATAAAATCGAGGCAAAACATTAAATTCGAATTAATCGAAAAAATTGAGAAAATTGCCCAGCCCTACCTCGGATTTAATCAAAAATATCTTAATTTGTGTTCTGAAGATGAACGAAGGTCTTATGGGTGTGGAACGACATGAGGGTGAGTAATTAATGACAGAAATTTCATTTTTGGGTGAACTAACCCTTTAAAAACAAAGAGAAAATTTGTGTGCAGTAATGCTTACAGTGGAAGCTTAGCAGCCAATCATCCAGAACCAAAAAGCATAAAATATGCTACTATAACACTGTTTTGAATAAATAACCATAATACTTTAATCAATAGGTCACCAAAATGAAAATTCTGTCATTGTTTATTCTCCTTTGTGTCGCTCCAAACTTGTGTGACTTTCTTTAGCCTCTTTCCCCACTGTCGGGCCAGTGCGAGCCAGGGCTTTCAATGGGCCGGGCTGGGCTAATAGCCTCGGACCTGTAGCACCGAGCCCAAAACCACACCGCATTTCCACCGTCGGGCCAGAAGCTCCGCAGCGCTTCACTAAAACCCACCCATAACACACCTCTCTGGAACAACGTCGCACAAACCCATCATTTCACTAACAAATGGAAGTTTTATCAGAAAACTAATCAGAAGGAAATCACTGGAAACTAGCGAGATCGCAAAACGAACATGATAAAAGCGTCCGTTTCTGGCATTTTTGTAGTTTTACTTAAAGATTTAAAACCCAAGCATCGATGTTTTACAATAATAAGTGATAAACATTGATCATAATGAATTAATTTGTGTCAAGATTTCATATTAGTAACAGAAATAAAGTGGTATTTCACAAAAGAAAGAGGACACATGTACTTATACACTGTTTCTGTATATTTGTAGTCACAGGACAGTATGTTTACATCACATTTAGAAAGAATGATCATTTCTACATATTTTCCACCACAAATACGACCTGAGGAGCTTTAGCACTCTCTCCAGTTACAGTCCCAATAGTTATATTTTCAGTCAGAGAAACAGGGCTTTATTTTATGACATATGGTCCAATATAAAGAGACAAGACGTACTGACAGATAAAATGAATACACGATTTTGATAGCCTATATGATTTGTCTGATTTCTTCAAGCCGTCGTATTTACCATGTTTACTATGGTAATGGTTAGCACGCATAATCTTTTGCATTGCAAATAAATATTTCTGCCTTATACCATGATCAGAATCCACATTGGATCACAAACAGAAGTTATTTCAAACACTTGCTGCTGTCTGAAAATGAGTTTTTAGCTAAAATGATTTTAAAAGTCTTTAATGCTGATGTTAGCTGGTATATGAAATCATCTGCGGCGCTGCCGTCTCCAGACTCAGATAAACTCCACCTTTGTTCGTAACCACTTCCTCAAGCCTGAGCTGGCCTGGTTTGGACCAAGGTATTTGGCGGGCCCAAAAACCCTGG
Organism: Mylopharyngodon piceus; assembly: GCA_039654765.1. Taxonomy (NCBI): domain Eukaryota; kingdom Metazoa; phylum Chordata; class Actinopteri; order Cypriniformes; family Xenocyprididae; genus Mylopharyngodon; species Mylopharyngodon piceus. The sequence continues at coordinate 4,132,316 of CM077454.1, read as the reverse complement.
CCATTGGCCCAGAGGAAGCCCTGACGAGGCCCGTCCAAGCCCCGGAAGTGACAGTGGAATGCGACTGGCCCTGGCACGCACTATCACGCCCACCTTTGGCCCGACAGTGGAAACGCAGCTTTCATGATACACAAAAGAAGTTTTGAAGATTCTACTAGTCACTCTTTTTCATACAATAATGATGAATGGGGATTGGAGCTTTCTGGATTCAAAAAGGGGGAAAAAAGCATTATAAAAGTATCATGATAGTAGCCGACATGACTTGTGCACTATGTTCCAAGTCTTCTGAAGCTACAATAGCTTTGTGTGCTAAACAGACCAGAATTTAAGTCATTTTCCAATCCAGTGAGCTGTTTATCACTGCATCCGGATCATCTAGTCAGTGAGTTGAGAAACCAGAGAAATAGATCTGTCGAGATTTGTGAATGAATTCAATCATTCATGCTGGTTTCATGAACCAGATTAACCAATTCAATTATGATTCCTCAGTCAACTCTGAAGCTACGTTATGAGCTCTCCAAGGAAAGCTGGGATGGATGTAGAGATTTTCAGTGAATAACAACTTTAAATTTCGACACAAAGATATCATATAGCATCAGAAGGCTAATATTGACTTGTGAAATAGTGCTCAGACTCATATGAACTGGTGAAGGTTGGTGAATGATCACAGAATTGTCGTTTTTGGGTTAACTGTTCCTTGAAATCTGCTATATGCCATGCTGTAATTGCAAATATAATGACTGTTTCCAATCCAAACAAGTTTCCCCATCACTGTAACCATTTGCCAAATTTATGCAAATAATCCTGCCATAAACTCATACTTGGCTCAGCCAGAAGTTTACATTACGTTCATCCACCTAAAACAGTCTAAAAATACACACTTCACATTTCTGCTTTGAAACCTATACTTCCAAAATGGAAATGTGCATTTTCTGATCTTCCTTACAAACTGATAAACAGAACAATCCAACATTATTTTCTGTATTAATGGGAAGCATGCTACATATGCCTTCAATATAGCTTGTTATATTTAATCCACAATATTACTTTAATGGCTGAAGTTCAGATTGTATCTTATCTCAGTGATATGACTGAAGCTTTTGAATGTAAGCCCTTATTCTGTAGATGGATATGGATTTGACATGCCTTTTCAATTAGTCAGGTATTGAAACTGTCACGCGGGGGAAGGGAGAACTGGCCAGTGCAGTTCAGCAGCATTAAATCCTAATTAGCCATGGAAGGATGAAAGGGAAACATTTTTGAGTTCATTCTTTGATCAAGATTAGATTCTGAACATTAGCCATATATATCCCCTCCATTGTGTGTATAGGCTTCTTTTTGTTAAAGCCGTTGGCTTGAATTTGAGATTAGTTCCTTTATGTCAAACAAAGTCCCTCTTCTCTTGCTTTTATTCACCGTTTAATTTGAGATACATATAGAGGCTTTATGAAGGTTGTCTAACAAATAAGAAGACTGAGGCAACACATTCAAGGAAGCTATTAAGGAATAGTGCTGTAGTCTTTTGTTCAGTAATCCTCCCACTGGCCCATCATGCAATCTGTCATCCTTTTAAATGAGTCTTAGCCCACACGCTTAATCTTTGAACTCTGCAGTTATGTCTTCCATTAAAATTCTTTTAAAAACATGTTTTTGTGAGACTTTTCAGCATGAAATCAAAATTGAAGCTATTTACTTTCTTAAAGGTTCACCCAAAAATGAAAATTCTGTCATTAATTACTCACCCTCATGTCGTTCCACACCCATAAGACCGTCGTTCATCTTCTGAACACAAATTAAGATATTTTTGATGAAATCCGAGATGTATATGACTCGTCCATAGACAGCAATATAATCACCACTTTCAAGGTCCAGAAGATGAACGAAGGTCTTACGGGTGTGGAACAACGTGATGGTGAGTAATTAATGACAGAAATTTAATCTACAAAGCCTTTAATACATGTTCCAAGTCTTATTGTCCATGGTTTGTCAGTGCACATTTTTCCAAAGAAAACAAACAAAATTAAGTGCGTATATTTTCATTTCATGTGTAAAAAAAAAAACATGCTCTGCATCTGAAATGACTTTCTGTAGGGTGAGCAATATGCCAAAATCTTTCGCAATATTGATTAGTTTTATTTCACGATAATGATATGTATTGCAATATAGTTATTTTTATCTATTTTATTATAAATAAGAACAAATAACGAAAAAAAGCAAACAATAGGACAAAAAAAAAAGATGTAGACAGCAGTTGGTATATTAGGCTGCTGTCACTTTAAGACCAAATGCACAGATATTATATAATATATTGACACATCTGATTTCTTTCCCAATTTTTTCATTGACTATAGGTTGTTTGCAATCACGTGGTTCTGGTGACGCACGAAATTAATGTGGAGGGCAAGCAGTGAAAATTAGAATGGAAGAGATGGGGAAAAGTCCGTACGGTGCTGGTTTAGAAAGGTATAAACAGAAAATCACAACATATTTTGGACGTGAACCTTATGTTATGAAGAGGAGCGATTTTTCTACTGAATTGAAAGACTTGACTGCCATCGAGGAGGTAGATATAGAGAATGTGAAGCTGCCGTCACGCCGCGTTCAGGTCTGGGTTTGTATATATCGTGCTGCCTTTCTACTAGTGACCTTAAGAGCAGTATTTTTGATTTTCTGTTGTGATTGTGAAAAATGTCGCCATTGTAGGTTATTTATGCTGAATCGAGAATTGCAACAGGAGCTCACATCATCGTTCAGGGGAAAAAACTGGACGGTGTAATACAATTTTCTCCTTTTCTTGTAAGTGTAAAAACACACTAAGGGAAGCAGTTTGAGGAGGTGAAGGGGAGACGCCGTATATCAAATCTAATAATGTCACTGATTGAACCCACTCCCTATCACTCAATAAAATAATCACATAGCTGAGTGTTTTTGAAAGTGTTGTATTTTGTTTGGTTTAATAATTAACATACATTTGCGAGTATGACTCTCACTCGGCTTGTGAATGAGCATAACTTGCACGCAGCCACTTCAAAACTGTTCACAAGCTTCTATGGGTTTGATTTTGGTTGTCATTTGTTGAAATAAATAAAAAAATAAAATACAGTGTGTCGGTGTCTGTCAGAGACTGGTGAAAACACCAAATGATCATGCAATGGGATAAAATATCTTCTCTTCCCTGCAAATGATACCATGAGGAATGTGATTATTTAACCAAGTCAAAAACAAAAAAGGTAAGCAGGTATCCATATTCATTTCAGTATCGGCAGACGCAAAACGTTATAAAAGGTGACAACTTTTAAAGTTAAAAAACAATATAAGTTACGTAAACGATAAAAGCTCATTGTGGTTTCTCGGTTTGATAGATCTGAGCAACCATAAACGACGCAAAACATAGGAATTTTGAGTTTGTGATAGGATTCCTATATAGAAAAAACTCCTTGCCCTCCAGCCGCATTTCGCGTGCAGCAATGACGTCATGTGCGAACAACCTATTGGTTGACCGATGTGGATTTTTTTGATGGCTGATACCAATATGCAGCAGAGTCACCGATGGCCAATATAAAGGCAATATATGCATGTTATTTAGGCCATGCAAACTGTTGGATAATGTTAACTAATAGCCATACAGATACTTATTCTAATAGCAAACTATTTAGATTCAAAATGGCCAATTCTCATTCTGCCCTGCTTTATTCTGGTACCAAGTTTTCACAATTCAATCACTTTCACATAGATAAAAATCAAGTCCCACTATTTTTTTCCTTTGCTGAATATTGTTTCTTTCAGAAGTGTTAAATTAAATGTATAAATAAAATGGGTTTCATGTTAAGCTGTTAGGCTGATTTATAGTTATGCTGTATTTGCTGCATTTGGGAACAAAACAATGTAGCAATCTAAACTACCGACTTTACAGAAAAACTAAACTATGGTGAAACATCAGAGAAAGCAGCTAGTTGCACTCCTAGCTATATGGTGAAATAGCTTGTTACATTAAAGCTTCATAATTGTTTTATAAATAGTAAATATTTAAAATAGTCTGCCGGTTCTTATTCTGTTCTGTTCTAATTAGTTCCAATACATTATTTAGCAAACAAAGAAATCTCCAAAAGAGGCACAACATTAAATTATAATGTGAGACAGTTGCACTAATCAATAAAATAGCTTTGCTACTGAGAAGCTACAAAAATAGCAACTCTATGGGCTCACTAATTAGAGATTTAGTTAAACAAACAGCTTTTGCTACTTGTTGAGACACTAGTTACCCACAATGATCAGTGTATCCACATTTATTGTATTTTAAAATAAAACTTCTGTTTTTTTGACCTTGTGAGTCTAGATGGAAATTTTGCAGCCATAACACTGGCAACTATTTATGATCACTGTCACTATTTTCTATTTTTCACACCATTTACTGCTGCTTCTGATGTTGCAGCTGTACAGTTTTATCTGTTCAGTTATTCCAAGTATTATTTTTCCTTAATGTGTATAATGGCTGTCTGTCTGTCTGCCTGTCTGTTTGTTTTACCCAGTGGTTCTCAACTGGTTTTGCTTAAGGACCCAGATTTTACGCCGATATTTTTGGAGTCCCAAGAATCCCAAACTATCAAAATAGTTTTTAATATTTTTTGCATATTTATAATTTTTTTTCTTGTGTAATTTTGTTCATGGGTTTTGATGATGATAAGGGCATGTTATAGACAACTTGCCCATGTTGGCATCTAGATAACTTGGCAGTTTCTGTTTAAGTGGATGCATTTCCTTTGACATGAACTACAAAAGGTATATTTGTCCTTGCATTTGTCAAATTTTAAATAAATGCTAAAAAACCTAAAAAGAAATGTATTTTTTATTCATATTTTATACATTTGAAATATTTCATGTGAGGTATGTATTTCTAAATTTTAGCAACTTGACCTTATATAATTTAATGTTGAAAAAAGTCCATGTTCAACCTTTTATCTTCTGATCTTGAAGCAACATTTCCCCGCAAGAAATTCAATCAGATATGTGGGCGTATCACAACACGAG
>CM077454.1:4031586-4126788 GCA_039654765.1 Mylopharyngodon piceus | reverse complement strand
TGTCAGTTTCTTCAAATTTCTAGATACAGGCGTGCGTATTACATTATTGTATGTCACCACCCTGACCTCTCGTAAGGATCGTATTGTTGTGACTTTTCCCATACACACACGGAACAAAAGACGCCCACGCAACCGTACTGATGTTTACATCTGGCGTGTTGCCATGGCGATCACGGAACCTTTTATCCCCAGCTTCTGATGCTCCAGGATTTTGCTGACAAACTTTTTATGTCATAAAACAGAACCAATCAGCCACGAGTCCATCAGCAGGGCTCTTTCTGTCTCTCTCTTCCCCTCCTCTCCTCTCTCCCCACCTCCAGGCTTTCTCATTCACAATCCCCCTTTTTTACCATCCAGTTCTGCTGTTCTCCTGTAATAGCCAATGAGAGAGAGAGAGAGAGAGACTGAGAGAGAGACTTTGAGTGAGATTCAGGCCTTGCCCACGCAAAGGGAGTGGGAGACTGAACCTCCTCCCTGCTCTCTCTCTCTCTCTCATACACACACACACACACACACACACACACAGTCAGTGTATCATGCTTGCACTGTGTGGGCTGAGCTGAAGCATTCCTGTCATACAGTAACAGTCTCTCTGCCTCCACACTCTCTCTCTTTCCCTCTCTCTCCCTCTATTTCTCTCTTTCCCTTTCCCTCTATCTCTCCTCTTTCTCCCTCTCTTCTCTTTCTCACACACACATACGTTCCAAATACACACATTAGTACACTTACATACACTTTCTAGAGCAGAGACGGACCCTCGTAGAGAAAGTCGAGATGGTGTGGAATGTGTGCCCTGATTTTATTAGGTAAGTTTTATGATTTCCAGCACATCTTTGGGTAGATTGTGTGCGTTCCGAATTCTGCTTGAATGAAATCAAAGTGTGTGTTTGTTGAAAGATAAGATTAATTTGTGTCTTTTCAGGCTCTCTGTGTGTCATATTTTGTCAGCGCAACTCTGTACAGCGGCTCGATGCGGATATTTTCATTGGGCATCACTACAGGGATTACTGAACACTTTTTCATAACAGGCAAAATGTGTGTGTGTGTGTGTGGATGTGTGAATGAGTGTTGCGCTCACTCTATGTAGGTCTTCTTCAGGCAAAGCCTAATCTCGCTGATTGGAAACTGATTTGCGTTGAGTTGAATTTTGCCGAATACACAGACGTCGCACCTTCTTTACCTGTCACTCTTACATCGTAATTTCTGTCGTGACTGAGGCCAATCTATTCAGCCCTAACGCCCACACATTAAGCCATCACACTGTCTGTTTCTTCTCCTTCGTGCTCTCTCTCTCTCTCTCTCTCGTATTCTCTCCTTCTCAATCTCCCCTCTCCTTAAACATCTGTGCTGCGCTCGGTGCACGTGCACGAGCGCGCCTTGAGTCTTTTGCACACCCGTCAGGAGGATGCTCGCACCAGATTTATGCTTTGGCCCTTTAAAAGCAGGCAAAGTTTCCTGGTGAACCATTTTTCTGGTTGCCATAGTGATGAGCGAGGACTTGGAGAGGTGCAGTGGTACTGGGATGCAGTGACAGCTCTTAGCATGTGAATTCTCACACTGAGATATGGAGATGCACTGAGACTCTGAACAGAGACGGCGATGAGGTGAGACGCCCATGCACTTGCACATCATTGCTGCTCACAGCGCTCTTTGGCTGATCGTACTGTCCCTGGATCCCCAAAAGGGGGAGGAAACCATGAGAGAGAGGGGATTTGTGCGCTGTTTGTGTGTGCAACAATGAACGCATGAGTGTCTTGGTTGCTCTATGCAGAAGTTTTGCATTTTTGGTTACACTTTATTTTACAGTGTCATTGTTACATATGTTGCATGTAGTTACTATAGTAATAACTATAAATTATGCATGATTACATACACAGCACTAACACCTGAACCAAACCCTAACCCTACAGTAAGTACATGTAGTTACTTAAAGGATTAAAAGTTCACTTCAGAATTAAAATTTCTTGATAATTTACCCACCCCCATGTCATCCAAGATGTTCATGTCTTTCTTTCTCTTCAGTCGAGAAGAAAGTCAGGTTTTTGAGGAAAACATTCCAGGATTTTCCTCCATATAGTGGACTTAAATGGTTACCAACAGGTTGAAGGTCCAAACTGCAGGTTCAGTGCAGCTTCAAAGGGCTCTACACGATCCCAGACGAGGAATAAAGGTCTTTATCTAGTCAAACAATCGGTCATTTTCTTAAAAAAAATGAAAATTTATATACTTTTTTAACCACAAATGTTCATCTTGCACTGCTCTGCAATGCGCCACGCGTTACGTAATCATGTTGGAAAGGTCGCGTGACGTAGGTGGAAATACCGCGTTAGGGTGAAAAACGCCATCTCATTTTCTCCTCCAACTTCAAAATCATCCGACATTGTTGTTTTACCTTTATTTGTAAAGGGCGTTTGACTTTCCGTCTTTGCACGTTTGCTTTGTAAACACTTGCTGCTCGGTACTTCCACCTACGTCAAGCGTGACCTTTCCAACGTGATTGCGTAATGCAGTGCAAGACGAGCATTTGTGGTTAAAAAGTATATAAATTTTTACTTTTTTTTTTAGAAAATGACAGATTGTTTCTCTAGATAAGACCCTTATTCCTCGTCTGGGATCGTGTAGAGCCCTTTGAAGCTGCACTGAAACAACAATTTGGACCTTCAACCCGTTGGTAGCTGCTGAGGTCCACTATATGAAGAAAAATCCTGGAACCTTAATTTCTTTTTGACTGAAGAAAGAAAGACATAAATATCTTGAATGACATGGGGCTGAGTAAATTATAAGGAAATTTTAGTTTTTGAAGTGAACTAATCCTTTAATAATTGCTCGGTAATTAAATGTGTATAATTACAATGTAATCCTTTATTTTAAAAGGTGTCCTTGTTACAGTGTAATTATACAATTAAGTATCTGAGTAATAATTATTAACTACATGTACTTACTGTAGAGAAATTAAGGCTTGTTTTAGGGTTAGTTGTGTGTAAATTATGCACAATTTATTTAGTAATTACTATAGTAACTACATGTAACTGTAAAATAAAGTGTTACCAAATTTTCTTAAGGTTTGTAATAGAGGAGAATACTTTAGGAGAATACAAGCCTGAATTAAATGACTTGCATATGAAGAATGCATATTAAAGTGGTCCTTGATTATGATTTCACTTTTTTAACTTTAGTTAGTGTGTAATGTTGCAGTTTGAGCATAAATAACATCTGCAAAGTTACGACGCTCAAAGTTCAATGCAAAGGGAGATATTTTCTTAGGACTACAACAAACGGCTGGTAGGGACTACAACCAGCTTCTTCCCGGTTTGGTGACATCACTAACCCCAAAATTTACATAAACCCTGCCCCCGGGAAAACGCAACAAAGGAGGCAAGGCCATGTTGGGCTGCTTTAGAGAAGAGGAAGAGTTGTTATAGTACCGAAGCACGAGCTGTTAAAGCTCCGCCCTCTTCTAGAAAGTGGGCTGGGAGCAGCAGTTCATTTGCATTTAAAGGGGCACACACAAAAAAAACGTGTGTTTTTGCTCACGCCCAAATAGGAGCAAATTTGACAAGCTATAATAAATGGTCTGTGGGGTATTTTGAGCTGAAATGTCACAGACACATTCTGGGGACACCAGAGACTTAAATTACATCTTGTAAATAGGTCCCCTTCAAATTGATTTCTTCATAACTACAATAGACCTGGAACTTTTACCTTTCTTATTTCTTTTTATTTATTCCCTTACATCCCTTTTGATCCTTTAATTATTTAATTCCTTTAAATAAAAAGCCCAATACCCCAATAACACCCTTCCCCCACTCAAAAACCAAAACCAAAAAAAAGAAAAGAAAAGAAACGTCGGTCCCCCCGATGTTCAAGACATGGCCTTATATACATATATGTTCTTTGTCAAGCTACCCAAAAACAGCCAAATGAATGCATTCAGTATGTTTCAGAGAGAGATCTCAAAGGATTATTTTAAGAATGGCTGCAGCCTTATAACTTCAGTCAAGTTCTTACCCACAGATCCAGGCGTGAAGGTGTGTCTTATGTAACAGAAGCAGCACACTCATGTGATTTCTCCTTTATCTGATGAAATCAAAAGGAAATGAAATCTATCAGGACTTTTTGCAGCTGTCATCTATCACAACACCTTCATATACAATTTCAAATATTGATATATTCAGCATTAAAGAACTGCATACGCAAGCGACTACAATATTAGTGCTATATCATACATTTTTGTAATTGTGTTACAGAAGTCCTTCTAGTGTGCGGTGGAAATAGAAACGTTACTGTTCTGTGTGTGTGTGAGATTTGTAGGAAGGAGTGTGGGTGTCGATAGCCTTTATTTCTGTTCCACATTCATGTGTGTGAGGTGAATTTTTGTATCGCCTGAGGAAAGAGCGGAGTTATCAGAGGCGTGCAGCCTTTCCTATACTTCCTGCAAAAACATCCCGAGGAGCCTAGGCCCTATCCAGCCAGGAAGAAGGGCAGGAAGTTGGGCTGAGATCACGGGAATAAATTACAAAGCTAGAAGGGCTTAGTATGAAAACAGGTCCAGTGGAAGTTTTTGGAGACCGTAGCCATGTTGTTTTACAGAAATGATAGTGGTGCTTCGGATGTGTGTGTGTGTGTGTTAGTGAAAATATGTGGGAGTTTAAATGATCCAGCATTAAAAATTGATGGGATTATGAAGGGTTTTATATTTCTTGATCATTCAGTCTGGCATCATTTTTGGTGTGACCACAACATGCTTTGATAAATGCATTATCCAACAACATGCATACATAAAATCTCTTATTTATCAAAGCTCATATAATCACTTGTTGCTACATTTTATCCACTTCAAATTTACAAAGGTACTTGAACGGGCTCTACTGAGTGATAGACGTGTTGATCACAACCACAATGATGTATTTAAGCGTACAGCCTCACCTGTGGTGTTTATAGAGATGTTTGTGATTGGATGAGACACTGGAACCCTGGCTCCTTATTGGTGGAGGTCCACAAACGACGCTTTTGGTGGTTGAGATGGTTTGAGATGGTCTGGAGACCTTCCTGTTGTAATTTCCTCTTTCCTGCTGGTTTTCCTGCTCGGGAATATTCAGCATCAGGGGTTGGGCTTCAAGTGTCCTGAAATCTCAGACCTCCGAGGGAGTGCCGGGACATTCGGCCCTGAAATTTTACAAACACAAAGTACGGATTGTGGAATACTGGCAGAAAAACATTGGAATAAAGACGGAAAGCTCAGAAAAGTTTGATCGTACAGGAAGCCTCACATGGGAAGTCCAGGTCAAAGGTGAACTCCTCGTTTCCTAGTTATTCAGTATTTCTAGCTTGTTAGTTGTGTTTGCTAAAGCAAGTATGAGTATTACTTACAGTTAGGGATTTGAACTAATCTTTGGCAAGCAACTTGTCTGTTTTGCGCTATGAATGATACATAAAATTATGTGGATTGTAAGAGAGGTGTGCTATTACTTTTCTAAGTGATTTTGCCTGCCAGATGATAAAATGCTTACACTGAAGAAGAGAACTTGCCAGCATATATTTTGCCTTATGGGTGTGTACTGCTTGAGCCATTAAGCAATAACACAGCACACCCTAGCAACCACTTAACAACTTCCTAGAAACCACTTGAGAACTTCTTAGCATCTTGGGAATGGCAACTTTTGTACAATTTCTTTAGAAAATACACTATTGCCAAAAAGAATCTCTGTATTATTTCATGTAACTGATTAAGTGGTTATTAGTGATCGCAGATCTTGATATTTCAGTACTTTAATTGAGTTTAATGATAACATGCCATCTCAGATCTAAGTTTCTGCTTGTCGTATAGTGTAACAATGCTGATGCAGATTATACTTATTCTTTACAGGGATTTTCCATCTCGTGTTCTCTGTGACAATGTCTGTTACATAATAGAGGACTTCCCTTCTGTCTCTGTGGACAATAGTCAAGAGTGTCTGAAATGTTTTAGCTTGTGTGTGATTGCATTGGAATGAGTGAGTAGGTGGACGGCTACATGTGGCCGGCTGTGATAATAGTATGGTAAAAGAATGAGTGTGTGATACGGCATATTCCTCCATTGATTCTTAGTATGGCTGAGAATGTACGAGGTATTTAACCCTCTGATGCATTCAAAATGCATCTTTTTACTTCAAAACAATAATATATAATCATTACCATTGTTTTCATTTCATCAAAATAGTGTATTCTGAGATCAGACATGTTGACTTTACCCGGCAAACACAGAACTTTCCCCTAACGTTAGTGTATGGTTTCCCTTTGGTTATTTCTTTGGGAATTCATAATTCATAACATTTTCATAAATCATAACAAGGAATGTTCCTTTTAAATATTTAAACGTTTTTGAATGTTTTTGGATCCTAACATTGCTGGGAATGCTGTCATATATAAAATGATCAATTATGGGTAAAAAATATCAATTTTCTAATTTTTATGAACTGATATCGATTCTTAAATTCCAAGAATCAATTTCAGTTAATGAATAAATCCCATCCAATAAATTGCAATAAGCTTTGTGCTTTGTTACTTTTGATATGAAACAAAGTCTCAGATTTCAAATTCAGTCTGTTTTATCATGAAATTCAAACAATAAATACTGTTTTCGCGCTCTTTAATGTGGCACAACAGATCGCTTTACTACTAGTAAATGCACGAAATAAACATGAATGAACATCAGAAGGTATGTTGAAAGATATAATAAAACTTACGGAAATCCTTATCATCCCAAGTGAAAAAAGTACATTTCTATATCTATTTTCACGCACTAATTTTGTACTTAATATACTAAAAAATCTTCTTTAGTACTTCTTAAGATAATCTTAAGAACATCTAAGTGTACTCAACTGTGCTATTTTGAGACACCATGAAACATGAACTAAAATGTGCTTTTAATATACTATCTCTGTATTTAGAAAATGTATTTAGTTACCACTTGTAGTACATTTGAACCCATAGTGTACTACAAATGGTAACTAAATATATTTATTTAGTTTAAATTTGCAGTCAACTAAACTTTAGACAGCAAAAGAAAAATACTGTACATCCAAAAAGTAACTTTCATGCCTCAAAATCAGTATTTTGTTGAAAACTTCTGCTGAGGTGAAATGATCGTGCTCCTTTTCCACAGGCAGAGAGAAAAGCATGTGCAGATTAAGTGTCATCACTCTAGCTTGTTTCTGATTGGAGGAACTGAGTGTGTTACAATTGCCCCCTATTTCAAAAAACGAAGTCGAAACATAATTATGTAGTTATAAAGTTAGTATTATAACTTTATTTTTATGAAACATTCCTTGTGTGTAATTAAATGTTTGTATACAAATCAGTTCATTTTAAACTTCGATATTACAGTAATGTAGTACCAACTGACTCCCTGCATTAGTTGAGAGATTTTTTTCCTTGAGGAAATTTGCCATTTATTATACCTGATATATATCCAAATTAATCGATATCGAATTGGAATCGAATTGAATCATGAAATTTGTGTCCATACCCAGCCCTTTAAAATTCACAACAACATAAACAGGACAGACATATAGAATCATGAGAAAGGGTCAAAAGTAGTCGCCTATGATGGTTTGGATGCAACGCCGCACCCTGAATGGTTAAAAATGACTTTTTATAGTGGACATCATCATGGTTCAGAGGTTAAGTATTTGAAATAGGTGTCAAGAGAGCAGGTGGCTTGTTACTTGTGATGCTGTAGAAGAAGAGACGGCGGTGAGTGTGTGAGATTTTGCACAGCTGTCTGTAAAGAGGAAGTGGTAGCGCACCAGAACAAGCAAAGTGCTGAGTTGCCATGGTAACCTGGGATGCAGGGTTCCCTCAATTTCCATTATTCCCAAGTGGATCTGCTTCACAGTGTCCATGGCAACCACTCACAACCAATGTAGTCCCTCTCTCTCTCTCTCTCTCTCTCTCTTCTCACTGTCTCTTTCAAACTCTCTCATCCCGTCATTTTATCTTGATTTGTGATTTGTGGTAAAATGTCATCTCCATGCTTACGTAAACACGTCATTACCTGTCACACTTTGACATTATTAGCCACAAATGCTTGGGTGTGCATATTATAAAACAGCTTCCTACTAGTATGCAGATACATCGAATATCAGATCTTGCAAAGTCAACATAAAGCAGTGCATTAGAATGAGTTTGACTGAAAATGCAGGTGTATGTTGTGTTGTAGGGTTGTGAGGCCGGCGTGTTGAGCAGAACGCACACACACTCACACACACACACACTCTCCCGGAGCATGCCTATCAGTCCACCTGCCGACGGCAAACATGAGGCTCTCGACCGGCCGCGGCAACAACACGCCCCTACCAACGGTAACCACGGAGATGACAGCATTCGGGCCTCTCCTGGGACTAAATCTACCTCCGAACCTATGGAGGATCTCCACGCAGCTGTCATCCGCATCGGAATCCCTGATTTGCAGCAAACGGTGAGTGCTCTCTCACACACATATGCATATGCAGGCTCACTCCTTTCTTTGAAATGGCTGCACTGCAGCACAGGAGTAGAGAGTGGCAGTGATTGGTACAGGCTGAGTTGTTGATTCTGCGTGGGAGTAAGGGGTGTGTGACAGAGGCTTACAGCATGTCGTCTACATGCATGCATGTTTCTGTACAGTCATTTTTTGCTGGAAGATGGCGATTGCATGTACAGTGCAACCCCAGTTTTTCAACCCTAGTTTAGTTCCTGAATAAATTTGCACTTTTGTTCAATGGAACATGTTTGCATAATTCTGCCAAACACATAATGCATACATACCTTGGTCCTCCTTCTGAGAGTCTTTGCAGCATCCAGTGTAACTCCCTGCTTTCTGTCAATAGTTATGTCCGACGGGAATACTTTGAAGTTGAGTTTTGTATTTTGCGCAGCTATCACCCACTGAAGCTAAGCAGGGTTGAGCCTGGTCAGTACCTGGATGGGAGACCTCCTAGGAAAAAGGCCATGCTTGTTAGTGAGGCCAGCAGGGGGCGCTAACCTGTGGAGCGTTAGGACCCACTATACTGTTAAAAAAAGCACCGTCCTTCGGATGAGTCTCTCTGTGGTCATTAAAAATCCCAGGATGTGCTTCGGAAAAAAAGTAGGGGTGTAACTCCGGCATCCTGGACAAATTTGCCCATTGGTTTCAGTCCATTATCATGGCTTCCAAATCATCCCCATATACAGGGCTTGACATTAACACCCGCCAAATGCGGGTGGATTTCAGCAGTGGCATGTAATGCAGTGACTCCTACTAGCGGGTTTAATTTTATATATAATATATACATTCATCGGTAACAATGTGGTATGGGGAACACATATGCATTATTAACTACAACTTTTGCCTCAATAAACTCCTAATTTACTGCTTATTAATAGTTAGTAAGGTAGTTGTTGACCACCCAAGAGGACGTTTGACTGACCTGCAACCATCACAGTTCATTTTGTTCTGCGTCGTGTTCGTTAAGGGCTGAAAAGTCGATGTCCCTACAATAATATACCAACGTGCATGTATTAAATTATTCATTAAAGAAAGTTGTGCAAGTTTACTGCAAAAATGGAGCCGCGAACTTCACATACTTTTGAAAATCCAGCGTTTAGTTGATCCTGGCAAGCATTCATTGTCACAGTTGTAAACATGACGGCGTTCTTTTTCCATGAGGGGGTTTGGCATCATGGCATTTGTTTCCAGGCAGACCATTAAAGAACGTGACACACACGTCTCCCGGACATCCTGTAGAATTCAACCAACCAGATGACGACTTATAAAATCCTGAAGTGTTTCCAGTTAAGTGTGCCATATGCATCAGACGTTCAGCCAACGGTCTGTGGGCGTGACGTCTGAGGCTGAGACTAGTAATATGCAAGCTAATAAGCAACTAGTTCAAAGTGAGAATTGTTCCCCATACTAAAGTGTTACCCATTTTTCAATTGTAGTCTTTTAAAACGGCCTGTGAAATAATAAACTAAGTGCAATGTAGGCCTAGTGTTGTCAAAAATATAGATTTTTCAATACATATCGATACTGAAATATCTGAAACGCTTCCAATACTCATTTTCCGCAGAACAGATACACAATATCAACTGCACTTTGTCGCTCTCTCATCTCTCTAACACACAGTTTACACATAAACCTGCCTCTCCTCTTTTGTCCCGTGTCAGACATAAGGCCGTATATAAATATAAAACTATATAAATGTAACGAATTATTATTATTATGGTCAGAAAGTCTTTACTTTTGGTCCTCTGCTTTTCACATTTTAGAAACCTGCACAAAGAAAACATTAAATGGTGTTATTTTTGTGTAAATGTCACAAACACCATTTAATTTGGCTTTTGGCTTAATTAAATAAAAAGATGTCGTGAGTTCAGCACATTCGTATTGATGGTTGATAAATAAATGTTCGTGATCAAATAGCACAGGCCTTGATCTCTTAAATGATCTTAAGTCTAAAGCCTGGTGCTTTTGGAGGAAATATTTAATGGACAGAAAATCATGATTTTTTAAAATAGATTTTAACTATTTGCTGCAGTGAATCTTGTAGCATTTAAGGACACTTAATGGCACATTGCACATGAATTATCAAACCTACCTGATCTAGTCTTTCGGGTCTTTAAAGGTGCAGTAAGCAATTTTTGAAAAACACTGTTGAAAAGTGGATCGGACCGAGCACCAAAACTTGTTGCCAATCGGCAGTAAGGGGCGTGCTCACTCATGATGGGGGAGGAGAGAGAGCTCAGTGCACAAGACAGACATTAGCAGAATGACTATAGAAAGAGAGAGATGGCAGAGAAGGCAAGAGGTAGGGCCCGCGTTAATTTTGGAGAAGCTTTCCAGCGCTGGACAGACCTTAAAGGGATAGTTTACCCAAAAATTTACTTTAAATTAATTTACTCACCCTCAAGCCATCCTAGGTGTATATGACTTTCTTCTTTCAGTCAAACACAATCGGAGTTATATTAATAAATATTCTGGCTTAACCAAGCTTTATAATGGGAGTGAATGGTGCCATGTTTTTTGAAAGCCCAAAAAAGCGCATCCATCCATCATAAAAGTAATCCATACGGTTCCAGGGGGCTAATAAAGGCCTTCTGAAGCGTAGGTAAGCGCTTTTGTAAGAAAAATATCCATAATTATAACTTTATAAACTATAATAACTGGCTTCTGGTAATGACCCTACGCAAGTCTAGTTCAGTCGAAGAGTGACCTCTAACCCGACGCAAGATGTATTGACAAATGCAGAAGTGCAGAGGATAGAGCAAAACAAAACACCGGTCACGAATTAGAAGTCTAAAACAAGAAATTTTAAAGAGAAATGTCAGAGGAGTTTGAGTTTTGTTTTTACCGCGAGAGGCGTCTACTCTCACCTAAGCTTACGCTTCTCCTACATCCTACGTCATACACCAGAACTCGACTCTCTCGTGAACACGCGGGCGGACGTTACCGGAAGCTAGTGGTTCTAGTTTATAAAGTTATAAATATGGATATTTTTCTTACAAAAATGCATTGTTTCTCTTCAGAAGGACTTTATTAACCCCCTGGAGCCGTATGGATTACTTTTATGATGGATGGATGTGATTTTTTTGGGCTTCAAAGTATCGTTTATTTTTCACTCCCATTATAAAGCTTGGGAGAGCCAGAATATTTTTTTTCCTATTGTATTTGACTGAAAGAAGAAAGTCATATACACCTAGGATGGCTTGAGGGTGAGTCAATTATGGGATATTTTTTCATTTTGGGGTGAACTATCCCTTTAATCTTGTCACATTTGTAATATATTAGTTACTTGGACTATCGTGTTATGCTGTTCATGAAAACGGTGTTTGTTTTTTGGGATGGAAGGGATCACCAGAAATCGCTTACTGCACCTTTAAGCCTTGGTGCTCATATGGGTGATGCAGGTTCGAGTCCAACCAGCAACAAATCCTGATAAATATCACCTTATATTTGATTTTCTGTCAATCTGTATAGTAAAATATGCAAAGGTCTCAAAATAAAAGCAAAAATACTTTGTAATACGCGTCTATGTTTGTTTCCAGAAATGCCTGCGATTGGACCTTGAGGCTCCAGTGTGGGTTTGTAAGCAGCGAGTTCTGGTCACTCTGACACAAAGCCTGACCGATGTGCTTAACTATGGCCTCTACCTCCCTGCCTTTAATGGGCGTGCCGGAAAGTTCCTCGATGAGGAGCGATTGCTCAGGGAGTATCCTCTCCCTACAATCACACCTGTACCGTACCTAGAGGTGCACATACTCCCCCTTCTGCATCCCACAATGCTTTAGATCTCTCACTCTTACTGATATTATTGGCTCAGGTTGCTATGTTAATATCATTTACCTGTCAATTCATTTGTGTGACTTCAGTTCCGTTACAAGAGGCGTGTTTACACTCAGAGCTATGTAGATGACAAGCAACTGGCCAAACTACATACCAAGGTAATGTTTAACATTCATGTACTGTACACTACCGTTAAAATGTTTGTGGTCGGTAAGAATACTTTTATTCAGCAAGGATGCATTAAAAGATTAGTTCAGTTTAAAATGAAAATTACATCTAGATTTACATACCCTCAAGCCATCCTAGGTGTATATGACTTTCTTCTCTCTGATGAACACAATCGGAGTTATATTAATAAATATCCTGACGCATCCAAGCTTTATAATGGCAGTAAACAGGGGCAACGAGTTTGAAGCTCAAGAAAGCGCATCCATCCATCATAAACGTACTCCACAACGGCTCCTTCTGAAGTGAAGCGATGCGTTTGTGTAAGAAAAATATCCATATTTAACAAGTTATAAAATATCTAGCTTCCGCCAGACCGCCTTCCGTATTCAACTTACGAAGAAAGTGTAAAAGTCTCGCAGTTCAAAAGGCTTACACTATGTCCTACGCCTTCTGTATTCAACTTTGCGACGTCAGTTGCGCTTTTTCTGTAAGGTGAATATGAAAGGTGGTCTGGCGGAAGCTAGATATTTTACTTTATAACTTGTGAAATATGGATTTTTTTTTTTTTTTACACAAACACATCACTTTACTTTAGAAGGACTTTATTAACCCCCCGGAGCCCTGTGGAGTACGTTTATGATGGACGGATGCACTTTTTTGAGCCTCATATTTGTTGTTTCCCATTCACTGCCATTATAAAGCTTGGATGTGTGAGGATATTTATTAATATAACTCTGATTGTGTTCATCAGAAAGAAGAAAGTCATATAAACCTAGGATGGCTTAAGGGTGAGTAAAGCTTGGGTAATTTTCATTTTAAACTGAAATAATCCTTTAAATTGGTCAAAAGTAACAGTAAAGACATTAATGTTACAAAAGATCTCTAGTTCAAATAAATGCTGCTCTTTTGAACTTTCTATTCATCAAAGAATCCTGAAAAAAAATGTTTCACAGTTTCAACAAAAATATTAAGCAGCACAACTGTTTTCAACATTGATAACAATAATAAGAAACATTTCTTGAGCATCAAATCAGCATATTAAAATGATTTCTGAAGGATCATGTGACACTGAAGATTGGAGTAATGATGCTGAAAATTCAGCTTTGCATCACAGGAATAAATTACATTTTGAAATATATTTTTTAAAAAAAGCATTATTGCAATTAAAAATAACTATTTCATGGTATTACTGTATTTTTCGTCAAATACATGCAGCCTTGGTTTGCATAAGAGACTTCTTTCAAAAACAAACAAACAAAAAAAAAATCTTACCAACCCCAAACTTTTGAATAGTAGTGTATATTTATACATAATTCTGTTGTTCTAAAAAACTGATACCTTTCCATTAAAAAATCTTTATGTTATCTAGAACAAGCTGTAAGCTATTGTTTTTTGGTCCTGGAAAAAAATAGCATGCATCTCTGTGCATGTGACTCAAATAGAGTCATGAGTGTGGGCCATGCTTTTTTTTTTTTTAGCCAAATCAAAAAACTAGCTAGAAATGCTCTCTGTCTGTGAATCATTTTGTGCAATCAAGTTTGCTGATGTTGAGTTTGCTGACATGACTTTAGAGGATGGGTTTGGAAGAGAGGGCATGTGGTTCAAGTTAGCAAAAGAATCTGAATTGCTTACAGCACCTTTAAAAGGGCCATAACCTACAGTATGGCTGCATTAATTTTTTTCCTTCAAGTCCACTAATGTTTGTCAAGGTTTCTTGCAGCAAAAACTTAATTTAGTTTTACATTACTGTTTTCTGACTAGAATTGTACAGACTATTTTGCTACTGTGTCTTTGAGACATATATGTGAATAAGCTCTCTGTTATGATTGGCTAACCTCTTTGCATGTGTAATGAGCAACTTCCATTCATTTTTATTTTTGCATCTTACTTCTTAGTAATGCTTTAGGCAGCTTTGCATTGTGAATGTAGTATGTTGTAATGCTTTCCATTAAAAACCTTCAAAACATTGCTGACTGGTTAGTAATCTGAGACTATTTTCCATTGTTGCCAGGCCAATTTAAAGAAGTTTATGGAGTGTGTACAACAGAGGTGTGTGGAGAAGGTCTGCAGGTTCCTGGAGAAAGGGCTGGACCCCAATTTTCATGATACTGAGAGCGGAGGTGATTTTATTATATTTTTTAAATAAATATGGGTCAGAGGTGTTAAACTGTGATGCTTATATGGGCAGTGCGAGTTTGTGTACATTTCACATCACTTCCCAAACCTGCCTTCAAACTTGGTACAATGCATCTAAAAAGGTGCTGTTTTGAACATTGCAGAGGTGCCATTTGAGAGTCTTGGCACGAATGAGAAGATTATCATTAAACAATGATTTAAATTTTGGTCTGTTCTGCACATAAAGCTATTGTATGACTTCAGAAGTCATATAACCTCCTTTTATGATATTTTAGGGTGCTTTTGGTCCTTAAAAGATTAGTTCACTTCAGAATTCAAATTTCCTGATAATTTACTCACCCCCATGTCATCCAAGATGTTTATGTCTTTTTTTCTTCAGTCGAAAAGAAATTAAGGTTTTTGAGGAAAACATTCCAGGATTTTTCTCCATATAGTGGACTTAAATGGTTACCAACGGGTTGAAGGTCCAGATTGCAGTTCCAGTGCAGCTTCAAAGGGCTCTACACAATCCCAGACGAGGAATAAGGGTCTTATCTAGCAAAACGATCGGTCATTTTCTAAAAAAAATAAAATTTATATACTTTTTAACCACAAATGCTCGTCTTGCATCCGCTCTGCGATGCGCCATGCTTTACGTAATCACGTTGGAAAGGTCGCGTGATGTAGGCAGAAGTACCGAGGTAGTGTTTACAAAGCGAACGTGGTAAAAAAAGGTAAAACAAGGATGTTGGACGATTTTGAAGTTGGAAGAGGAAATGAGATTTTTAGTTTTTCGCCCTACCGCGGTACTTCTGCCTACGTCACGCGTAACCTTTCCAACGTGATTACGTAATGCGTGGCACATCGCAGAGCAGTGCAAGACGAGCATTTGTGGTTAAAAAGTATATAAATTTTTATTTTTTTTTAGAAAATGACCAATTGTTTCGCTAGATAAGACCCTTATTCCTCATCTGGGATCGTGTAGAGCCCTTTGAAGCTGCACTGAAACTGACATTTGGACCTTCAACCTGTTGGTAACTGTTGAAGTCCACTATATGGAGAAAAATCCTGGAATGTTTTCCTCAAAAACCTTAATTTCTTTTCTGAACTGAAGAAAGAAAGACATGAACATCTTGGATGACATGGGGGTGAGTAAATTATCAGGAAATTTTAATTCTGAAGTGAACTAATCCTTTAACTCTTTCCCTGCCAGCGTTTTTAAAGAACAGAGCCTCTGCTTTTAAACAAATCAAACCGTTGTATTCTAGCTTCATGCGTTCTTTTTTAAATCAACACTTGAATGTGGTCAAGTTTAATAAAAAAAAGCAACATTTTGAACGGAAAAAAGCTGAGAAAATCATGTGTTTTTTTCAAAGACTACAACGTGCATAAGCATATCGCTTGTTTCTGCTCCTTTTTTGCCTGTGTTTTGATCCAGAGGTTCTCTACTCTTTCAAAAGATGTGTAATAGAGCCCCATACCATATAACAGTGAAAACATGGAAAGCTGGAAAATTCTGTCAATGGCGGGAAAGAGTTAAATGGAGCTTAGAGACATAAATCACAATCTACGTTCATTTTATGGAAAAGAGCAACTTGGATTTTCTGCCTCATTTTAGGTTTCATAGAATAAACAAAATAATACAGGGTTGCAACAATAGTAAAGTAAACAATGGCAAAATTTTCATTTGGGGTGAAGGATGGGTGAACTATTCCTTTAAAGTTTGCCTTGATTAGCATTTAGGCTACTTTAATGAATGTAAATTAAGAACAATGCTAATCAAGACAAGGGCATTCGACAAAATTAGCCAATTATGTATTCGCTGAGACGGATTTGACATTTAGCATTTTTAATCATCTCCGCATGTGCGATGTTTCCAGAATCTCCTCTCACTCTCGTGGCCCAGCTGGACACTTGTGCTGAACTGATTAAGGTGTTGAGGAGCGGAGGAGCCCATCTGGACTTCAGAACCAGAGACGGCCTGACGGCGCTGCACAAAGCGGTCCAAACGCACAACCATGTAGCATTGACTGTGAGTTGATGCACTTTCCCTCCCACACGCACAATCCAAAGAAAGACTCATCCTTATACAACTCATCGCAAGCTGTTGGGAGTCTGTGCACATATGTCCGTCATATTTCGTGTGCTATCCGCAGACATTGTTGGATCTGGGGGCGTCTCCAGACTATAAGGACAGTCGTGGGCTTACTCCCCTCTATCATAGTGCCATGGTCGGGGGAGATCCGTACTGCTGCGAGCTGCTGCTGTACGATCACGCCCAGCTGGGCTACAGCGACGAGAACGGCTGGCAGGAGATCCATCAGGTAACCTGGAGACATTCAGAGCTCTCTCATTAAACGTAAAGGGAAGAGACAATCTCCTGTAGCAAAGTTTCATTCTCCAGCGAGACTAAATATATCCCTTTTTATTGTTTGCTACAACTGCAGCAGTGGGTGATCGGAGCATGTGTGTGTGTGTGTGTGTGTGTGTTTGTACCATAGGCTTGTCGTCATGGAAACGTGCAGCACCTTGAGCACCTGTTATTCTATGGAGCGGAGATGAGCTCTCAGAATGCCTCAGGAAACACAGCACTACACCTGTGTGCCCTCTACAACCAGGTACACACACCCACAAATACACAGATTCTTCCTTCTCAACTCCATCAGCTAAGCTTTTCTATTACTATTTTAAAATTATGCTCATTTACAGGTTCATAATTGTCTTTATGGGGACTAGTAGAATGTGTTTACATCAATTAATTTACAATGTTGCAGCACCTGTTTTTACCCTCTGTCTGAACGCTCTGTTTTAGTTTCTCTGTTAAAACAACCCAATTGCTGGGTTTGTCCATTTTCAACCCAACTTGGGTTGTTTTTAACCCAGTGCAGGATTATTCTTGCCTATTTATTGGGAAAATCTTATTAAAGCCAAAATTCATTCATTGACAACCATATTAACATTCAGCTTGCTGACGATTCAGGCTATTTTCGCTGTGTATAAAACATACAATACGCTTCAAATGATTATGTCAAATGATATGCACGTAAACTAGGCAAGGTGATGTAGCTGTTGTGGAAAAAATAATAAATCATACCAGTCACAGCAGCAATCGTTCTCCCCTCAGCCATGTTTAAAATTTATTGCCTGCCCAACTCGGGAACTCAAAAGTATCAAAATTCTCCCCTGAGCTTCCCAGTGGTAAATGACTTGAGAGGGCGTTCATGTCCAATTTTCGACTAGGAAACTTGTATTTATGATAATTCCGATAGCATGTGAAGACAGCATAACTCCCTTGGGAGTGGATTTTATGCTTTGTAAGGGGCCATTCACACAGAGGTTGCGGTTAAAACGCAAGACAGGTCAGTGAATCAAAAAAACGCAAGGTATAGAGACACGTCTTTTTTAAAGTTGAACTGCAAAAGATGCGAGACACGAGTGCAGTGGTCAAACAAATCCATCTAGCGAGTGTTTACATTGAAAAACAATGGAAAAGTAGTGCATTGGAATGGAAAAACAAGTTCTGTGTGAAGTGGTGTCATGACAAATCGGGTCCACCCTCAAAATCGGGTCTCCCTAAACTGTCAGTTAATGATTATCCTAAGGATATACGAATGATATTAATTTAAAATATGCATAGCTTACTATATAATGCATATGAAAACATTAGTGCATAAAACCAATTGAACGTAATTTCTTAACTGTTAATAAATAAATATTAAGTGAATAATTGAACATCATTTGTTTTATCTATAACTGAAATATCTGGAAATTTAACACTTAATTTAACACATAATTACATTAAAGATGATTGAGAATATACAGTAGTCAACATTTGAAGTGGATCAAAAAAGTTCATCAAAGTTGTCCAAAGAACTAAGTTTTAGGTTTTAGGACAACTTTGATGAACCACTTCAAATGTTGACTACTGTATGTAGGGTAAGTGCAAATGTGTGTATAAACTAAGCTATCAGGCTAATCGCTTATCTGTATGCTATGCTAGTATATAAGATAACTAATACAGAAATAAACGGTCATTTAAACGTAGCCTTTAGCCTCCTTGTTAGAGCGTCCGACTCCCGCGCCAGAGACCCAGGTTCAAGTCCCACGCAGAGCGGGGCGAGTAGGACCTGGGTAGAGGGGTTACATGTATACTTGGTGCAGTTTGTGCATTTTTTCGTAGGCCCATGCACAGAATACGAGGATGATCTACTACATTTGCCAAAATGTGTAAAATGCAGTTATAGCAAACTGCACGAAATACTGTATCCCACAATGCAATGCACCCGAATCCACCTACCTCCCATCCCAGAGAGACAAATGAACCTATAACTGATAATAACTGCAGTTTTTAACATCATCTTGACTCATTTAAGTACATTTAAATGCACAAGTTCAATTTCCGTCAGACTAAAATCTTTTTTTTTTATCATTTTAAAAATGTAAACATTTTAGTTCGTCTGAATAGTGCCAATTTTGTGATGCCGATTTCTGATGTCGACCAAATGAGTAAGTTGTTTACTTTGAAATTCATCCATCCATTTCCACCATTTTGACCCATTTAGGACAATTTACAGAGCAGCTGTGAACATGATTAGACACTGATAGGGTAATTAGCCAATCACAGCGATGTGGAGGCACAGTCTCCTCTAATGTGACATTTCACGGTTACCTTCTTCACATTCACACCACACTGTAAGGCCTCTACGAAAACATGAACGCTACCTGACTAAACTATAAAATACTTATATTTCTTAATACTTGTTTTATTGTTGGTTTTACTGTTACCTCCCTTGCTTCCTCAGAGAACGTAACTCCTGATATACTTCGCAGTAGGCCGTATGCTAGTATTTCACTGCAATTGTATATAGTTATTAAACTCAGCTGGGCACCAAATCACATATAAAACACACTTTTGCAGGCTGTTATAGCTATAATCGCCTCTGTTTTCTTCGTTCCCTCTGCCATATCTATAGGAAGGCTGTGCTAGAGTTCTCCTGTTTCGAGGAGCAAATAAAGAAATCAAGAACTACAACAACCAAACAGCATTTCAGGTACCACGTCTCTCAGCTAATGTTTTGGCTCAGCACTACACAATCCCTTTACTATTCCTTGAATCAAGTGCTCTTGACATGTTAAATGCTTTTTTTCTGGTAGGTTGCTATCATCGCAGGGAACTTTGACCTGGCAGAAATCATCAAGATCCATAAAACCTCAGATGTTGGTGAGTTGATCAGGATTCAGTTTGAACTGTTTGAAGCATCAGGCCTTGAATCTTGGGTCTGTTTTACTCTGCACCACAATAAACTTGGGCTGTCGAGATAAAATCCATTCACTCAAATCCAAATAAAAACCCACGATTTATTATTTAGTCGATAGTGGTTGCAGCACAAGTGCTCCTTTCAGAGTAAAAGCAGAAATGACAACATAAGAGCGTTTTGTAATATGAAGCAGCACGAAACCAGTAACTTCATCACAGCATGCGTCAAAACAATCCATAAGTGGATGATATCTTTTTATTTCAGACAGTCAGTCTGAATGTACAAGATCTAGATCTGGCTATTGTTTCTACCAGTGATCTAACTTTACAATAAGTGATGTAAACTGTTTGTCATACTAGTGTATGTGGGCTAATCTCTTTATGATTTGTGTGTGTTTCTCTTTGTAAATCTCAGTCATGCTCTGTGTGATGTAATCTGTGAGTCATCTGTAATTTCTGTGTAATCTGAGTGTGTTTCATGTGCTGATCTCTGTGTCCAGTCTTCATGATGTGTTACCTCACCAGTGCAATCCCCACTTCACACCCATTTTGTGTGTGTGTGTGTGTTTTTTTTTTTTTTTTTTAACCTCACAGGTTGTGGCTCTTTACACCTGCAGCTTTGATTTGACTCAATACTAAATGAGATCTGGTTTAAAGTGGTCATATCATGAGGAATCACATTTAATTCAGTGTACTAAAACGTCATCTTTCAAAATGGAAAACGTCCTTCCCAGTCCAAAAACACCATTTATCGAAACAGAACTGTGAAAACCTTTGCAGCTTTCTGATGTAAATTACATAATCACATAAAGTTGCGTTCATAAGTTTGCACAGGCTGTTTTTCATAAGAATTTCTTGCAGAAACTGTAAGATGTATATAAAAAAAATCAGGATAGTAAAATAGCATTTTGTTTTTATTCAAATATTTAAAGGGGTGGTTGATTATGATTTCACTTTTTTAACTTTAGTTAGTGTGTATTGTTGCTGTTAGAGCATAAACAACATCTGCAAAGTTACGACGCTCAAAGTTCAATGCAAAGGGAGATATTTTCTTTCACAGTAATCACGCTTTTTAAGGACTACAACAAACGGCTGGTAAGGACTACAACAAGCTTCTTCTCGGGTTGGTGACATCACTAACCCTAAAATTTACATAAACCCCGCCCCCGAGAACAAGCAAAAAAAGGGGGAGAGGCCATGTTGGGCTGCTTTAGAGAAGAGGAAGAGTTTTTGTAGTTGAGTGTTGTTATCATGCCGTCATTTTACGCCGGACTGCTTCACAAACGAGGGTCAATTCAACGCTGGATTTGCACAAAAGATTAACATGACGGCACATGCTAGTCGATGAGTTGAATCAACTCCAGCAACTACATAAATTTATCCACTAACCATTCAGAAACGTCCAAACGTTGCATTTAAAGGGACACACAAAAACAGTGTGTTTTTGCTCACACCCAAATAGGGGCAAATTTGACAAGCTATAATAAATGATCTGTGGGGTATTTTGAGCTGAAACTTCACAGACACATTCTAAGGACACCAGAGACTTATATTACATCTTGTAAGTCAGATGTAAGACAGTAAGTGGATTTTATGCTGCCTCCTCGAGCATCAGTGACTGTTTGTCATCTGTTGTGATAGTTGTGCATGAGTCACTCACTTGTCTTTCAGTACTCAACATTATAGAGTGGTGCAGGGATGACGTATTTTTGTAGCACTTCCAGTTCCATCGTTCTGAATTCGATGGGTTTTTGGTTAAATGCTTGAAATAAGGTCTGTGGTGAACACAAGCTCAACATATTTTCATGTTTTACTCTACCATATAAAACACATCATTAAAACCCTCATGTGATTTTTTTTTAAAGATTTTACTTGTCTTGTAAAAGGCGGTTGCTAACAAGTAGCTAAATGGGACTACAGAGGTTGTCAGTCACATTAAACATCATCAGCTGAACAGGTAAACTCCTCTACTTACTAGTCTGCTTTCACAAGCTCGTTGTGTTTATAACTGCACTCTTGCAAACTATTATAAATCAAACTTTCAGGGAAAATGTTTCTAAGCAAAGACTGAAAGACTTGTCAGAAGCTTAGTGATAGTGACGTTGACCGTGATAGTGACCATGGTTTAGTTTGTTTATAGCCTACACTCTAAAAAATGTTGGGTTGTTTCAACCCCAAATTGGGTCAAATATGGAGAAAGAAAAAAAAAGTAATAATAACCCAACAGTTGGGTTTGTCCATTTTTGACCCACATTTGGGTTGAAACAACCCAGCATTTTTTAAAGTGTATGTTTAGCTTTTTATTTGTATTTACGCTTCAAAATTCATAAAAGTTGTGTTCATTTGTGAAGATCATCACGATGAACAAAACGTGTGAGAATGATAAGCTTTTGTTAGTCAATGACCTTATTTTCTGCAATAATCCAAAAGCAAATGGAAAAATCCTGTTTTGTGTTTTTGTCGAGGGAACCAGGGTAATGCGAATATCATGTTGGCCTACAAAAATATGTCATCCCCTCTATTTGAGTTCCCAACTACATCTGCTCAGAGCATGCTGGGAAACCAAGAACTCACTGTAGCCAAATGCATTTAGTAAAAAACAGTGGGCAGGGACAAACCAGCGACTCATTCACAACTATCACAAAAGGCTATAAACAATCTTTAAGGAGGCAACACACATATTACGAACCAATGGTGTGTAATCATATAAATATTTTATGTATAATAGAATCTTCTGTGCAGTTTTAATTTAAAAAATATTTATTTTTCTCATTTTTATTTATTATTTTTTATATTTAACAACAACAACAACCTATAACCTATTCGCACATATTTACATCAAAAAAAGGTCCAGCAGCAAAACTAAATTACTGTGTATTTCATTTCGTGATATGACCTCTTTAATAAAGTCTGACTTTATGTATGATATTTATATCCGTAAAGCATGAACCGTTAAGGACATGGCAGCCCTTTTTATACATTTTATACATTTTAAGTTATCTCTATTTCAATTCAAATTAATTGGATGCATTACATATAATCGTAATCTAAGCCATTCTAACACCGTGGTTCACAGATGAGGTGCTTAGGCTTTGGGTTGTGATGAGTGATTCCTCTCTATCTCAGCCTGATAGAGGTTAATCTGTTCTGCTAGTCCTTTTTTGGACATATCCATGAGTGTTCTTGATCCATTCGACAGGCGAAAATGGGTTTTTATTCACAACTGATAGGATTCTTCGGGAAGCGGAGATTCTGGTCTAGCAGGTCATTTATGTTGCTGCAGTTTTTTTGATGATTTAGGATACTACTTTCTTAGCAAACGGCAGACCTCAGCTCCATTTTATCCATCTTTTTACATCTTTTTCATATCCCAAGCTGATTTTACTCAAAAACTGTAAACACTTTTTCTGTGGCGTTATCAAAAAATTGCTTAGTTTGAACGTCCCGACACAACTGGATATTAGAAAAACTGGATATTAAAAGGACTGCAATTTCCAAATGGTTCTTGGTTTAAGGATGTAAATATGTTTGTGTATATACAGTATATAGGCAGTAACCATGTCTTAAACATTGGGGGGGACCAATTTTTTTATATATTTTATATATTGTCTTTTTATTTAAAGGAATTAAATAATGACATTTTACTCTTATTCATGTCATGTCGAAAACACAAAATGTTTCTTGTCTTGTCATATTCAGTCATGAATTACCCGAGTCATGTAAATGATAGCATATTTTCAATTTAAAACACCAAAATTTCACTAAAAAGTGCATCACTCAATATTACTGTCGTTGTTGAACATTTCTATGGTAAAACAGTTGTCAAATATTAAATGTTTAGCTGCTTACATCTTAAAGGCACACTCTTTCACTGTTAAAACTAAAGCGTTGAGCTGAAATTCGCACTCGTCTTCTAAGGCCCGCCTCCTTTGATTTGATTGGCCATCTCAGTCATTTTGACATTGACCAGTGCTGTTAGGCTGCTGAGACAGACCAGCCTAAAAATGTAACTTTTAAAACTTTGTCATTCTAACATCAAACAGAGCGGTGCGTAATGAAGCGCAGCAGAGCAGCATTGATAATGTCAAATAATGGGGGTCATTTTTCTAAAAAAGTACCCCTCAATGTCTATGGTGGTTACGGCCGTGTATATAAATATATTCAAAGATAAAAGTGCATTTTAATAAATGCAATATGCAGTAGTAAGAGCCAAATTGTGTTACAGTACAAAATACTTTTCCATTTCCCTTTCCATAATTGGTGTGCGTGTGTGGTGTTAATTTTTTGTTATGTGCATGTCTGATATCTTTCACAAATTTACATGGTTTTATATTATAAGCATGGATATTTCTCAAATCATATCGGCTCAGAGTAATATAGCATAGCAATATAGATGTGGGTAGGCTCTATGTGTTTTTTATGAAGTATGCCTAACTGTTTATATGTCACTGTCTTCATGTAAAAGTGCCTTTCAGGGAGACCCCTTGTTATTCGTCTCGGCGGCGTGCGGTCTGCATATCCCCACGTCGCTCTCTGATGCGATCGGCCAGTGATAATGCTCTAGATGAGAGTCTGCCAGCTCCCTCTCCGGCCCCCTCCCTTCGCAGCCTGCCCCCCCTGGAGCCGGACGACACCGGGCCGTCCCAGCGCAGCCCCCAGGCTGCTCACACTCACACCCGCAGCCTCAGGAGACACACCCGCTCAGGAGGACACCTCAGGTGTGAAGTCGGCATTGATTTGTAGAGGATTACAGAAATGTTTCTCTCTCCAAACCAATATGATCTTTTTTGTTTTTTTCTATTTGAACGCAAAATTAGATATTTAGCAACAATGCCCACACATTATTTTCCATAAAATTAAAGTTGAGTTTAATGTCACTTCCAAAATAAAAATGTTTTTAAACATTTTATATTATTTATATTTTAATATATTGATTGGTTTAAACATTTGATTTATAATTAGACTACAAATAGTGCTTATTTGATCATAATTATGTAGAATTTACATTGATGTAAAGTATGAATGTTATAATTGTAATTATTAGAATTATGAATAAAGTATTGTTTAATTACCTGACACAAAAGAGGATTTTGACCTCAGAGCTGGTTGTTAATCACTTTTGCACACATGTTTGCTTACCGCAGTCCTGGCAGTCCTGTACAGAGAGAGCCGAGTCCTCCTGCCGTGTCTCGAGGGCCCAAGCGACGACTGTACAGTGCGGTGCCCGGCCGAACCTTCATCGCTGTCAGCTCCCACACTCCGCAGGGCGAGGGCGAGATCACACTCAACCGAGGAGAGAGGGTCAAAGGTCAGTCGGTCTGTGTGAGATGTAGCAAAAAGATCCCATTTTATGCTGAAGGTTGCTACAATCTGTGACATTCTCAATACTAGTGTTTCTTCAACTATGGGCACTTTTGGCCCTGTAGACGTTTAGAAATTAAACAAATTTCTCAAGTCTACCGAATTTGTTTACTCTCAATGTTCAATAGTGAATATACTGTACATGTGTTACAGGTCTTTATTTCCCTTGAACTATCATGAACGTTTTTGGAATAAAATGGCTGACTGTCTTGCAAAGGCTGATTTCATAACTACCACTTTGTTTATCCTAAATACACACAAATGAATAATTTTACAAAATTATGCATTGATTGAAAATTATGCACAATATTTTACTTGATTTCATCTCAAGCATATGGAAGCTTGTTTTCGCAATTGCGAGTTATACAGTCAGAATTGCAAGATAAAAACTCGCAATTCTGACTTTTTCTCACAATGGCGAGTTTAAAGTCAGAATTGCGAGACATAAACTTGCAATTGCAAGAAAAAAGGCAAAATTGTGAATTATAAAGTCAGAATTGTGAGATATAAACCTGCAACTGACTTTTGAAAAGTAACAAACTAAATGACGAATGCTTGGAAAAACATTTAATGTGATCTTCAATTAACTAAATAAAAATGAAAAACAACAACAAAGAAGTTAGTTTTAATATCTGGGACTAAAAGTGCCTGCAGTTGAAGAAACACCCATATATGAGAGGAAAAAATCCAAAATACAACATTTAACAGTTTGTATGTGCCTCCACCAGTGCTGAGCATAGGTGAAGGAGGATTCTGGGAAGGCTCAGTTAAAGGACGAACTGGCTGGTTTCCTGCTCACTGTGTAGAGGAAGTCCAGATGAGACAGTATGACCCACGACTCGGTCAGTGCACACACACACACACACATATACACACACACACACACAGGTTTGTTTTGCTATCAAAGTGAGGATATTAATAGGCGTAATGGTTTTTATACTGTACAAACTGTACATTCTATCCCCATACACTACCCCTAAACCTAACCCATCACACAAAACATTCTGCATTTTTACATTTTTAATAAAACAATGTTTAGTATGTTTTTAAAGCTATTTTAAATATGATGACTCATGAAATGTCCTCATATTTCATGTTTACGTCGTAATACTAGTTTAATACTCATGTCATTATACAAATTTGTCCTCAAATCACAAAAACGTGCGCACACACACACACACACACACACACACACACACACACACACACACCTCATAACCCTAACCTAACTTATCATTATGAAGACATTCCATAAGCATAATGTTTTTTATATGAGCTAATGACATTTTCTAGCCCCTAAACTTAAAAACCCATCGCAGAAAACTATCTGCATTTTTACATTTTAAACAAAAATCATCAAGTATGTTTATTTAGCGTTTTGAATTCCTCATAATGTAGGGGACGTGGCCTGAAACCTAAATACACACTAGAATATAAGAACTTTTGGTCCTTATAATGTAGGTCAAACCACACACACACACACAGACCTGCATTCAGAGTATGCGCAAAAGCATCATTTTAAAGAATTCTGCAGTATAATGTTCAAACCTGTAACTGATGTGGCCACTCATCTGTTTCTCAGAGACAAGAGAGGATCGCACCAAGAGACTTTTTAGGCACTACACTGTTGGCTCCTATGACAACTATACCTCTTACAGGTATATATTACACTACACAGTATGTCCTGCATGTTATTTAAGATTTTGTATACTGCACATTTTCTAAATGCTGTAGATCATCTGAGTGTTTTAGGCATTACAGTACACATACTACTGAAATAGTATAAGTAGTATGGTAATATGCTTTTCCAACCATTGCCTTTCTCTCTCCTTTATCCTGATGTATTTAAACATAGTGCCAGTGTGGGGGATTATGGGTATGGGTGGAGGAATCTGCGAATTCTGGCAGTGCAGCACATCTTACTATTGATTTCTGTAAATCCACAGTGATTATGTTATAGAAGAAAAAAGTGCAACGTTGCAGAAGAGAGACAGTGAAGGATTCGGCTTTGTGCTTCGGGGAGCTAAAGGTCTGAAACAGACACACACGTGAGCATGAACAAAATTCACATACAGATGCAGTAATTAGCTTTCTCTTATTAGCTGAGACGCCCATAGAAGAGTTCACACCTACTCCTGCTTTTCCTGCCCTGCAATACCTGGAGTCAGTGGACCTGGAGGGGGTGGCATGGAGGGCAGGGTTAAGGACAGGGGATTTCCTCATAGAGGTATATAAAAAAAACTTTTGTTTTCTGTGCTAAAGCATGAATTAACCGATTATGGCAACATTTAGTGTAGTCTCAATTTATTAATGTTACTGGCAGTTTACATCAGTGCACGTTAGTGTATTTCTTTGCTTGCCAATAGTTGGTTCATTTAGATTAGCTAAATGTTAAATAGCAGATAAACAGCAGTCTAGTTCATTTTAATGAAATTACATTAAAAGAAGTGGCTCATGACAGATGTAACGGAGATGTAACCTCACTGCCCTGATCTCAAGAGGCGCACTAGTGTTAGCGCACCCGCCTCCCATGCCGGAGACACTGGTTCGAGGCCCGCACAGAGCAGGGCGAGTAGGCCCGGTTACATTTGGTGCCGTGACCCGGATGGGAGTGAGGTTTAGGGGGGTGAGTGTAACGGAGGCAAGCTAGTAAGAGCTGTGCATGTAAACCTCACTCCCCTGATCTCAAGAGGCGCACTAGCGACTGACACTACAGGCTGCGGTCTTTAGCATCCTTGTTAGCATGTCTGCCTCCTATACCGGAGACACCAGTTCGCGGCCCACACAGGGCGGGGCGAGTAGGCCCGGTTACATTTGGTGCCGTGACCCAGATGGGAGTGAGGTTTAGGGGGGTGAGTGTAACGGAGGCAAGCTAGTAAGAGCTGTGCATGTAAACCTCACTCCCCTGATCTCAAGAGGCACACTAGCGACTGACGTAAGTGGCTGCGGTCTTTAGCATCCTTGTTAGCATGTCCGCCTCCTAAACAGGAGACACCAGTTCGAGGCCCGCACAGAGCAGGGCGAGTAGGCCCGGTTACATTTAGTGCCATGACCTAGATGGGAGTGTGGTTTAGGGGGTGAATGTAACGGAGGAAAGCTAGTAAGAGCTGTGCATGTAAAACTCACTCCCCTGATCTCAAGAGGCACACTAGCGACTGACACTAGAGGCTGCGTTCTTTAGCATCCTTGTTAGCATGTTAACCTCCTAAACAGGAGACACCGGTTCGAGGCCCGCACAGAGCGGGGTGAGTAGGCCCGGTTACATTTGGTGCCGTGACCCGGGTGGGAGTGAGGTTTAGGGGGGTGAATGTAACGGAGGCAAGCTAGTGCATGTCAACCTCACTCCCCTGATCTCAAGAGGCGCACTAGGGACTGACGCTAGAGACTACGGTCTTTAGCGTCCTTGTTAGTGTGCCCACCTCCCAAGCCGGAGATGGCGGTTCGAGGCCCGCACGGAGCAGGGCAAGTAGGCCTGGTTACATATGATGCCGTGACTCGGATGGGAGTAAGTTTAAGGGGCAAGCTAGTAAGAGCTGTGCATGTAAACCTTATTCTCGTGATCTCAAGAGGCGCACTAGCAACTGACTTTAGAGATTGCAGTCTTTAGCGTCCTTGTTAGCGCACCCACCTCCCATACTGGAGACGCCGGTTTGAGGCCTGCACAGAGCGGAGTGAGTAGGACCGGTTACACAGAGATGGTGAAAAGGATGTCACATGGTACCCCCAAATAACATTTAGGGTGTTAGGTGTTTCCCAATTTTGTTTTACTGTTGAAGTGGTCCTTTACATAAAACGTTAAAAGTTGCGATGTAACGCAAGATGCAACAGATCTTTTCTTCCATATTGTGACATACATCCGAGTGAAACAGCTTATTGACAACGACAACAACGTTTTGGGGGCCTGAAAATGGGTTTCAAAGTGCAAGTTTCTGAAAACGATACCGTTATCTCTACAAAACTACAAAAATGTGAATGTGAAAATGGTGACATCATACATGTTCAGTCTATAGGCGCGTAGTGATTGTCAGGGATCGTTTTGACAACGTTGTTGTCTGTACGTGAAAAACTTAAAGGAAAAACTTTTCCGTTTTTAGTACATTGTTGTCCTGTAAACGAACCCTAAATGATTGGAGAAGTCCAGCATACGTCACTGGAGAGAAGTCTGTCATTTGATTAAAAATTATGAGCTCAAAATAAATTGTTTAAAAATTAAAACATATACATGGATGAATAATGTCAACATTTCATTTGCCCGGATTCTACAGGCTGTGTGTTACATCTCTCTCTATTTCTCCCCATATCTACCAGGTAAATGGGGTGAGCGTAGTAAAGGTGGGACATAGGCAGGTGGTATCACTGATTCGGCAAGGTGGAAGTCGGCTAGTAATGAAGGTGGTGTCTGTCACACGCAAACCTGACACTGGAGACGTTGTCCGCAAGAAAGGTTCATATCCTAACTCACTTCATTCATGCTTTTTCTTTTTATTTGACTGGACTTTAAGAATTTCAAGAATATGAGGGAATGCTGCAAAATGCTGATTTAAATATTGCATTTCCTGTTTCTCCTGATAATTAATTAGCCCCGCCACCTCCCAAGAGAGACCCAAGCACCAGTCTGACCCTGCGCTCAAAAAGCATGACTGCAGAACTGGAGGAGCTGGGTAAGACAGATGCTCATACATACAAACAAGGAAACAAGCAGGGATGCACACACCTCCTTGCATTATGCTAGGTCTCAGATAAGTTAAAACAGATGCTATCGTTATCTTTGAGGGCATGGCACATGTTGGATCAAATCCTTTGTTTCCCCAGGAACACTAATGGAGGAATGTATTCAAATTAATGTCTTTTCTTTCCATGAAAATGATACAGCAATGAAAAGGAAGTGTGAATGATTGTGCAGTAATAGCTTTGCTCATTCATTGCTAATGAATAGTGACCATCTAATGTACAAATCTATGAGCTAAATCAGGAACTATAGA
Organism: Mylopharyngodon piceus; assembly: GCA_039654765.1. Taxonomy (NCBI): domain Eukaryota; kingdom Metazoa; phylum Chordata; class Actinopteri; order Cypriniformes; family Xenocyprididae; genus Mylopharyngodon; species Mylopharyngodon piceus. The sequence continues at coordinate 4,096,622 of CM077454.1, read as the reverse complement.
TTTGTCCTTCTTGCCCACAAGCGTCAAGGAGAAGGAGGGGAGGTAAGATATGAAACCAGTCTCACGTTGATGATGTCATTTACTGGTTCTATATGCTGATTAGCATGTGATGTCATGAATGGATTTATCTAACCTTTTCTTAGCTTGTGTGTTGTTGCCTGTGACTGCGAAATATTGTAAAGTCAAAGTGTATGTGTTTGTCTGTGGATTGTTGACAAAGTAGATGAGTTGTTATGTATGTGTTTTGTGATGTATTTGTGAGTGTATATTTGTTTTAGCTGTCCTTCAGTTCAGACTATGTATATTATACACATGGGATCTGTGTACTTGTATTTTCTGATGCAGTTGGTGATTGTGTTTGGTCTTATGTGATTTGATCAGAGGACGGACCGGAATACTAGTCAGGAATGTGTATTAAGTGTTTCTGTATGTGTGTGCATCTGTGTGTATCCCTCACAGAGAAGTTGGATGAGATGTTGAGTTCACCCAAAGAACAGGTTGTAGTGATGAGGCCACGCCCTCCAGATGCAGACTCTAGAGCAGCCACTGTGAAACAGAGACCAACAAGTCGCCGCATCACACAGGCTGAGATCAGTGTGAGTCTGATACACAGAAACATACATTATTTAATCAAAGGTCTAGTTGGTTTACTTAAATATTACAAAATAATATATAAAAACTTTTAAATATTTTAATTATAATAATTAAAAAATAATATATTTTAATTTATTTTATTAAAATACTTGTTTATATAAAATATTCTATAAATCAAAAAACCCTTAATATACAGAAAAAGAGCCCTTGTTATATATGGCAGTTTCTGACAAACTATGCATTATATGCAACAGATGGTGCACATTACCACTGTAGTACAGTAGCCAAATTGTGTCAATAAAGATTTGGCTGCCGATCAGTTTTTGCTTATAATGCATATTGTTTTTAGGTTAGAAAAAAAATTAATTTGCAGTGACGGTATTTCCTGTTTATTTCTTTAATAGCTGATTAATCAGAAACTGTGATTTGTTTGTTGTTCTGACAGTAACTGAATTCTGGCCAAAATTTGACCATCTATTGTTTTTGTTTTTGTGTGTAGTCTCTGTTAGAGAGGCAGGGTTTAGGTGCAGGAGTATCCTTGGCTGTGGACAAAAGTCACATGCAGCTGCCTCGGGGAATGTCAAGAACCAAGTCATTTGGTAATGTGTCATTTGGCATGCACATCATTTTTAAATTACTTTTTAAAAATGTAAACTAATGATACACCAATATAAAAAGGGTTATTTATATATGATGATCACCAGAGTTCTGATCTTTATTCAAAACAATTCAGCCACAGTCTCACCGAGAATTGTTTTATAGGTGCTCCTGAAGATGAGAGAATCGCGGCCCTGATTGGAGAGCATCGCTTTCCAAGAAGCTCCTCAATGACTGACAGCTTTAGACAAGATAGTATTCCACCACCTCCACAGACAGCTCCTCCACCACCTCCAACTCCCTACTTTCTTGATTCAGGCCCACCTCCATCCTTTCTTCCACCTCCGCCCCCTTCTCGCGCTGCCAACCAGAGTCGTTCAAGCTTCCGCCCGGGGGCGGAGCCCAAACTACATGGCCCAGTCACGACAGACCGCCAGAGAAAAACACGCTCCATGATCATTCTTCAGGACACCACCCATTTGCCAGTGGAGCCTGCCCCTATTGCAAGACCGCAAACGCCTACCTCTGGAGGGGTTCCTCCTGAACGTGGTCGTAGGCGTGGACCACCTGTAGAGAATCCGTATGCTAACGTGGGTCGTCTAAGCGCTGTCTATACTCCTACCAAGCCCCAGCGTAGAAAGAGCCCGCTAGTCAAACAAGGCCCAGTTGAGGAGGGAGCTGCTGCTCAGACTAGTAGAGACCCTTCTCCTTTGGGAGGGTCACGGATTCCCCACAGCAGCCGAGCGGAGCAGTTCCAACAGCAGGTCCTCTCTGAGCGAGCTAGGATCACACCTCCTGGGGCCCGACGCAGACCCAGTGTTTTCCTATCTGTAGAAGGGGGAGCGACAGAGCCGCAGACAACCCCTTTGCTTTCTCAGTCCCATTCAGTGGATGAGTTGGCTGAGTTGCCTCCACCGGCACCAATGCTCTCCCCTGGCCCACCACCAGGGGGCACCACTTTTATACACCCTCTAACAGGTCGACCACTGGATCCTTCCTCACCTTTAGCGCTTGCACTGGCTGCACGAGAACGTGCCCTTAGTGGCCGGAATACACCCACTCCCACACCTTCACCTACACCTTCGCCCACTCAAGGCAGAGCAGTAGAAAGGCCTGAGACCGAAGGAGGAGCGACACCACCTGCTCCTCTCGAGGCTCCTCCATCTAATTCCTGGAGAGATGAACCGGTCAGCATCACAGAAACAGCAAGCCAAGTGACTAGCGGTAGCCCTGGGTCTGGACGAAGCCTGGAAGAGGCACTTGTCCCACCCAGCGTGCAAGGTGTCCAACCTGCGCTGATGGATACAGAACATACCCCACCGGCAGTCCCACCCACTCTACCTTCCCCTGCCCCTACCCTCTCAAATCTGACTGCTCGGAGTCTGACTATGAGCTCAGAGGAGGAAGCAGAGCCATACACGGTGACACTTCCCCCTGCGTTGCTCTCATCTAGTGACGAGGAAACCAGAGAGGAGCTTCGGAAGATAGGCCTCGTGCCACCGCCTCAACCATTTGCTAATGGCCTTCTAATTAAAGAAACGCCCAAAGCCACTCTAAGCATTTCACCTAGCGGATCACGGCCATCCATTGCCAAGACTTCCTCTGGGAAAGCAAGCGATTCGACGGCAGACTCTGGGGTTGAAGACCCACATATGGAGACCACCAGTACTGTTTCCACAGTCTCCAGCATGTCCACTTTGTCTTCAGAGAGCACAGACTCCGCTCATGCAAGCAAACCACGTTGTGGGGTGGGGCGTGGTCGCCCCGCCCATCTCAGGGACCCACTGCTTAAACAGTCATCAGACAGTGAGCTGCTTCCACACCCACCCAGCACAGGCCCCAGCCGTCCACGCTACCTATTCCAAAGACGCTCCAAACTCTGGGGAGAGGAGCCCCGGGCCCAGATGAGTGGGTCTGATGAAAGTCGGCCTGCTGCTATGGGAGCAGAGTTGCTAGGCAAAGACTCTCATTCACTGGGGGAGGAGCCACCAATGGGAGCACCACTTGACCCTGGCAGGAGATCACCTGTGGGAGGTGCCAGGTAGGATTTAAATTTGCACCGACTTAACAACAGCAGCACATTTTGCACACCTGCATGAAACACAGCACAACTTTCAATATTATTTAGCAATACACCCACTTGACTTTTGACACCCTTAGCCACACACCTGGTTAGACTGCCTTTCCATAACACACGTGTGTGTGTGTGTGTCTGTATGTCCTTGCAGATGTGAGGAGATTGGAGGAGAGAGTAAATCGTAGGTTTTTAGCTCTGTGGGTAAAAACAACTCCTTGTCTAACTAACTTTCACTAAACCCCTTACTGCAGCCGTTAATCAAGCTGCAAATGCTACTGTGGGCTTGTCTTAAAGGCTTATGGTAGTTCATTATGCAGTTACTGAGGCATTTCAGCTTCTGTCTGTCTTTGCGCAACGAAACTGGAATTTTCAGTGTACCACTGAGAGGCAATCAAATTGCTTTATACTAAAAAGTAGATGAAACTAATGTCAAATCTACATTTAGTTTATATTGCTGCATTGGTTGTGGTAAGTTTATTGCAGCAAGTTTTGGATGTTTACAAAATGAATACCAAAAGCATGCTGTGGTGGAAATACTGTGATATGCTAATGCACCAGTTCTTTATACCCTTTCTGAGGACTCCAGTTTTATATTAACTGCTCTAACTGTCATTTTATTGCATTAAGTTCTCACTGCATGCTCTGCACTATTTAAATTTTCACAAACCCCAAATGCTTACAGCATTGGATCCACTTTCCTTTTCTCTCACATTAGCATCCCAGTAGTTTCCCAAAAGTACTGCAGTTAAAACTCTTCCTTTGTTTACTTTTTTGCTTCCGCTACATCTTCCTCTCTCTTATATGTCTTCATTTTTTCACTCTCTCTCTTAGACTCTTTAGTAGTTTAGGGGAGCTTCACACCATCTCTCAGAGGAGTTATGGCACCACCTTCACAATCCGGCCTGGCAGCCGATACCCAGTGACCCGTAGAACTCCAAGCCCCGGAGCCACGCCTGAACGGAGTGAACCATTGGGACCTGTCCGTACATTTGGCCCTCATCACCACCATCACACTATCCTCAAGTCTTCAAGCCTAAGTTTACCCCAGGAGCCCAAGGAGGTGCGTTTCGTCATGAGGAGCGCCAGCGCTCGAGCCCGCAGCCGTTCTCCATCCCCCTCGCCATGCGCCTCCCCCTGCCCCTCACCAGTACTGGGAGCCCCTCTCCTGGCCCTGCGACCATTCAGACAGCGCCCCCTAGCACTGTGGAGTAAGTATGACGTGGGAGAGTGGCTAGAGAGCGTGGGATTAGGGGAACATCGTGCCCGCTTTTTGGAGCACGAGATTGAAGGCGCCCACCTGCCTGCCCTAACCAAGGACGATCTGGCTGAGTTAGGGGTGACGCGGGTGGGACACCGAATGAACATCGAACGTGCGCTGAAGCAGTTGTTAGAGAGTTGAGGAGAGTCAAAATGCAGGATATAGTTCCAATCACAAAATAATTTAATTTTTACTGTTAAAAATTTAACTTATTCCGAAGTCTAACACAAAAGATTTTAACCCACTTTTTTTTTTTTTTAGCATTGCACAGCCCTTACATAATATAGATTTTACCCCTAATTTAACACCCACAAAATCCACCATGTTTCTTTACTAGTTTGCCACCTACTAAGAGTAAAAAAACAAAACTTGCTGGACAGGAGTGGGGACCTACTGCACAATATCTACTCTTTTCAGCTCTTTTCGAACTGGCCATGTTTTTAATGGATCTTCTGCACAATAACAAATGATATAGCCAGCAAGCAGCCATTTCCCTCATGTGCCATGTTTTACAGTCAAATGATGATGAGGAAGGTGTGGCAAACACTACAGACTGCTCTCACATTAACAGAGGAAGTTTAGGAATATCTTCACCGTCTGGAATTGTGCGCATTTCCTGCTTCCAGGAGAGAGACTTCTGAATCTTAGAAAGCAGTGTCAACTTGGGTATAAAAGAAAAGAGAAGAGTTCAAACCTCTCCTGTAAACAATGCCAATGCTTCCAAGTGCCCGGAAATTTACAGTATGTTCACAGATCATCTTGCAACTCAACAGTAGATAGCCATGTTAATGGTGATTGTAAGATGCATTGCAGCAAATGGACTTGGCATGTGAATGCAACATGTCCAAGTAAGAAAGGATCTGACAATCTGCCCTAAACCAGGAGGAAAAAAAACTTCTCCCAATACAATACAAGTGTGGCCTTGAGGTAATACTGCCGCCATCTAAAATTTGTTAAAGATAGATATTTTCAATCAGTACATTCAATTTTATATGTATATGATATATATGGAGTTATATATATTCAAAAAAGAAGAATGTATGAGAATAAGGTGAGATATAATTGTCTTATACCCTGTGAGATTGTGTCATATTTGGTCTTTATATTTGTTATTTTATTTGTCAATTATCAACCAATACCCTAACACGAACACAGTTACTCTTTTTTCCCCATGGTATAACTTGTGATTTGTGAGTTATAAACATAATCTTTGGACTAGTTCATGGTCAGTTATTTAAGAATTTCATAATTACGGACAGACCTTTTTTGTCTATTATGAATAAATGCTCGGTAAGACTGTATGTAGAATAACTGTTTTGTTTAAACAGAGGATTTGAAATACCAGGGGATTTAGGTATACATTTATTTGTTACCTTTTGTATATGATAACTAATAATAATCATTTCATGCTGATCAATTTGTGAATTTAAGACGTAACAACGTTTCTTTGATCTATTTGGTTACGTATTGTGGAATTATTTCATTTGGGATTTAATTCTTATCAAGGCTTTCAGTTTAGAACAATATAGGCAAAATATGCTACCTAAGGGCTTTTAACACAGACCAATTAAACATTGTTATTAAAAACCTGTTTCAATGCAGACTGCTAAACTGGTGAATTTGTCTGACCCCAGTTATAGGAAAATCTACAACTTAAAGGAATAACGTGGTACATGCAAAGCTTGTGTTTATGGGCCTTAAACCACAGTGTGGCCCTGACCCTAATGACCCCGTTTGTGTAAACGCACGTTTTTGTTTCTAGTAAAAAAATGTATAGTGCAAACGACCAAATTACTAAAAGTAATCTGACTACAAGCATATCTACTGTGAATATAGAATTATTTTTCCTCAATCCCCAAGATTGTCATATAATCAAGCAAATATTGAGATTATATTGTGTCAAAATTATCTGGTAACTAGCTTGACTGGTTTGTTGTGTTTGGTAAGATGGAACAGTAGGCATTGCTGTGGTTTACACATTTAACTAACAGTTAAACTCTGCCAACAGAGGAGAAAAATCCTCACACTTGTCTCTCCTCCGGTTGGTCAATTTGCACAAAGATGTGGGTGCTACTGTTTATAAGCCATCTGCATAAAATATTACTGTACTTCCCTCATCTGTCCCTGTCCTTCTCCCTCTCTTCCGATCCTCACTCATTCACACTCTCAAAGACAATTATGTAATTAATTACTGCAGCCATGTTCTTTTAGTTTACTACTTTAAGGAGCTTTCTCTTCTGTTGTTGAATTTTTTTCTTTCTTTTTTTTGTATTCTTTGTTGGATGAAGTGATTTGAGGATCAAGCTTTTGGACATGTTTGCTTTAAAATGAGAAAATGTACACAAAAATATAATTTGACTTGTCTGTTATTAAAGATCATCTCTCAGGCTGTGGGGATTAATCGAATAATACATCATCCTTCTGTATACTTAAAAAACAACCCAAGAGTACATTAAACCCAATATGCCTACTGCAGAGGTTAAAACTTTACATTATTGAGAAATCAGAGTAAATATACAAAATTATAGAACTACATGGAAAAATGTTATTAATATTCAGTCGATAATCCAGCTTGCATACCTTAAATGATTATTAGCTGCAGAGAAGAAATGTCCCTTGATCTACATACAACATAAGCATTTTCCAATTTTTCAGTGATGCACCTTGTCACACTTTATGGGAGATGTTAACACTGTTGATCTGATTAAAATAATTTGAAAGGAAAATCTTTTTTGAAATGCTAAGTAAAAAAGAAAAACATCCATATTCCACAACATATCTGTTTTCTGCAATTTACTAATAAAAACAGTTTCTGAGTGCACAGTTCAACTTTTTGCTTAAAAAAAAAAAAAGAATATTAAATGACAATATTCACTGACGGTGTGGTTTTAAAGGGGTTCTTGATTATTTCACTTTTTTTTAACTTTAGTTAATGTGTAATGTTGCTGTTTGAGCATAAACAACATCTACAAAGTTACGACGCTCAAAGTTCAATGCAAAGGGAGATATTTTCTTTTACAGAAATCACTTTTTAAGGACTACAACGAGCTTCTTCCCGGGTTGCTGACATCACAAACCCCAAAATTTACATAAACCCTGCCCCCGAGAACCACAAAGGGTGTGAGCCCATGCTGGGCTGCTTTAGAGAAGAGGAAGAGTTGTTGTAGTCGAGTGTTGTTGCCATGCCGTCATTTTACACTGGACTGCTTCACAAACGAGGGTCAATTCAACGCTGGATTTGCACAAAAGATTAACATGACGGCACATGCTAGTCGATGAGTTGAATCAACTCCACAGCAACTACATAAATTTATCCACTAACCATTCAGAAACGTCCAGTTTCATTCTAAAAGTTGTAACTTCTTCCTGAGTCTTTCCATCAGTGTCCGACTCCGGTTTTAACAATGTAAGGCTGAACACCGTTACTGACAATCCTCATTTTGGCTGCGTGAGATTCTCCAGCTTTGTTGATGTTGAGCAACCGAAGCGCGAGCTGTTAAAGCTCCGCCCTCTTCTGGAAAGCAGCAGCTCATTTGCATTTAAAGGGACACACAAAAACTGTGTATTTTTGCTCACACCCTATGGGGCAAATTTGACAAGCTATAGTAAATGATCTGTGGGGTATTTTGAGCTGAAACTTCACAGACACATTCGACTTATATTACATCTTTTAAAGGGGGCATTATAGGTCCCCTTTAATATATTTACTTGCTTACAAAAAAACCCCCACATATGATCCATCATATTTACTATTATGATACTCGAATTTATGTTGGAGTACAGACCTCACAAAAAGAGTCCTAATTTAGCAGTTTTGAACCATTCGAGACCACCATTTGTCACGCTACTTAAAACAAGCATTTATGCAGTTGGACTTTTGACTCAAAACCTTTGGTTACTTACATATTGCTCTCGTGACAACTTTTCCATGTGACAACTAGCCCTGCTCCATAAAATGCAGATCAGTAACTCATACATTAAAATATGAAAGAAAGATTTAAGATAAATTCAAGTATAGTTAGTTATGTAGCATTATAGACACATTGCTCATACCAACAAACTGTTTAAATTTATGTAACAGCGGATATTCTCATTCATGAAAGTTTTTATGAAGTGCGTTACCAATATTTGATATAAGATAGCTACTGTATAATTATTAAAAAAAAGGATTACTGGAATTCACTGGCAGGCAATGTTGTAATTTCACATTTGCCTCAGGTGCCCACAGATGGAAGCCAATAATTGTCTACTGACAGTACATGCACGTTCATGACACAGACTGAGAATCAAAACAGGCTGGTTAATGTGTTACTGACACATGCTCTGACAGGGCAGTGATTCCACCGCTACTTACTCTGAGAAAGAGACGGTAAGTGTTTGCTTTTATTTGTTCACGTTTATCTGTGCAACCAGATGTTGAGCTTGAATATTAAGTAGACTTATGAATTTTTTGTTACACTTTTATTTGATGTCTGAGTAAACAATTAAAAAAAAAAAAAAAAATTAACGTTAGAATAAAATGATTTGTTGTTTCAGGTAAATCAGTAAATATTATATTGTTTTTGAACCATACTATAGTAAAGTACTTGAATTAATTTGTTGTGGTAATTCTGTAGTTGTTGTGGTAATATAACAACTAAAGTAATATAAACAAATTACTTTACCCAATACTGTATTAAGTTTTCTACAACTATAGGGTATATTATACTACAATGAATACACTACAGCTTACTGTAGTAAAAACTAAAGTATACTACAGTATTTATTACAGTTGATCAGTTCACTATAGTTAATACTACAGTATGCTGTAGCATTCATTAACAAAGTGTTGTAAATACTATAATTTATACAGTATACTACAAATTACTATATTTTGCTATAGTAAATACTATAGTATTTTTTCATGTGATCTCATTTCAGGAAAGAAAATCTGAAATGTTTTGTTTAAATTGTGTTTTTGCGTAGGCTAAATGATATGAATGTTAAAAAAGTTAAAAACATTTAAAGTTTAATAGATGTCTGCAGTTTAGCGTGTGATTTATACATTTATCAAAATGCAGTGAAAGGTTCAATAATATCATATAGGCTATTTTTAAACTATATTTATATATATTAACTATACTATTATTAAACTTAAACTTAATTATTAAATATAGCCTATATGCTAGTGTAGGGGAGACCGGGGGCAATTGCAACATTTCAAAGTACACCAATCAGAAACGAGACAGAACCATGAAACTCATTTTGCATGTGTTTTGTGGAGATCCCTCTCTGCATGCCAAAGGACAAGGTGCTGAGTCAAACTTGGTAAAGTTTTTCTGCAAAGACTCATTTTTGAGGTAGAAAACTAATTTGTTTCATCTACAGTATTTTCCTTATACTGTCTTAACCATTAATGTCTAAATCTGTCTTGTTTTGATGACCATTCTGTTGTCTAATATTTGATATCTTTGTCAAACATTAGCTTCGTTGTTTCCTGCTAGCAGGGTAGCTTGTCACGGGGTGGAACAGTCAGGGGCAATTGTAACACTGCGTTCCATCAAAATAGTGTCCAGCTTAGTAAGGACATCAAAATAAATTATTTTTTTCCAATAATTTAAGAAAAGTGTTTTGTGTTCAGTTTAAATATCTATGTACACATTAAATATTGTATTGTGGTAGCATAGTCCAGTGGTTAAAATTTTTGCCTCTCAATCTGGGGACTGGGGTTCAATCCCACCAAGAGCAATTTTCTCATGCTTTCAAAATCTTCAATGTTTATGAATCAGTAGTTGTCTTAACTGTAAATACTGCCATATTGGCATAAGATCAACATACTTATTAACATATTTACTATTATTTTTGGCTTGTAATAGTAGCATGGAAACTCAATATGGAAAATAATAGATGATTGTTTTTTTCTAATGTCGTAATAATAATGTAATGTTGTGAAAGGTTTTGCCCCCGCATGTGGGGGCAGATGTAACATTTGACTTCTAATGTTTCAATCAATATTGTGACTCTAACATTGCTTGTAAAAACATGTAGTGACTGTTAGAACACAGATAAAAGTTACTGGCATAAAAATTGTATCCAAATATTTCAAAAGGTTTTCGAGTAATGACGACATGACCAAAATTTGTTACAATTGCCCCCTTTGTTCCAGTGAAATCACACAACAAAATGCACATAAACATGTCCCTGCTCTTGATATACAATCACTGATGAACATCTTTGGTTTTAATGTGAAAAAAATAAGGGGGCGGATTAGAACCCAGAACCTCTGGCCTGCTGAACAAAAGTTCTACCTCTAGTTCATAAGGACAATCTAACATTAAGTGCGGATCCACGTATTTATTGACCAATGTAAATACTCTCAAGACTAACAATATAGTAGTATAGTAGATATAAGGATGAAACTACCATATTAAACATGAGGTCTATGTCAATACATTTTGTGCATTTATTATTGTAATAATACAATTACACCCCCCTTCCCCCCAACCACACACATTCCTCCTGTCCCACCCACCTTTTAATACAAAGTTACACCACTGCTTGACGAAATATTTCCTATGAACAAATTTCCTGTTTTCTGCCTGACAAAGCTACTGACTGAAGAAGACATCTGATGTAAAGATGTCATCTAATGACAACAAAATTAGTTTCCCTGAGCTTATAAAGCTGAAACGAGATGATGGCCAACTCAGCCCGGCAGAGATACGCACCTTTGTGCAAGGAGTCACATCAGGAGCCATCCAGGACACTCAAATAGGTGAGTCCATGATCACAAATTCAATGTGTACAGTTGAGACACGAGCAAAGAAAACTTTTGGGTGGAATTTTACAAAAACAATTGTGTTCCAACGGCACAGGCGCTATGCTAATGGCCATATGGCAGAAGAACATGACTGATGAAGAGACTCTGGCATTGACGAGAGAGATGATGAAATCTGGGGATACGTTAGAATGGCCGGAAGAATGGCTTGTGGTAGACAAACACTCAACCGGCGGGGTTGGAGACAAAATCAGCCTTCCACTCGCTCCTGCTCTGGCTGCATGTGGCTGTAAGGTATGGGAAATGCAACCCATAGCCGTGGGAACATATTTTACCCCATACAACACTTATGGTGCGCTCAAGTTATGTCGAAAAGATTGTATTTACGAGTTGAACACACATGAATGCCACCACAAAGTCGTAAATACCAGTGGGAAGCTCAGGATTTTCTTTAAGCCCCGACCTTTACGAGTTGGGGGCGTGTCAGTGAGAAACATGGCGGAATAACACAATATTTAACAGTGACATTGTCAAATATTTTTATTTTTTTTTTAATTCCCTGCACAAAATATAATAGCATTGTATATAACAATATAATATGTAACGATAAAGTTTACAGTGGCTTCATAAATTAATTAAAAACATGAAAAAGCAAAACACACCTGATGCACATTCTTTGTTCTTCATTTTCTAGAAGTAGATTTTAAAAACCTTGCTGCATTTTTGTGTAGTTAGTACACCGCCATCTTGCTCTGACGAAAGTGACTTGAATGCACCTGATGTCATAAATACAACTACCCACCTGGTAAATACGAACTTCCCAGGAGGACTTGAACGCACCATTAGCCTACTGATGAACATACAAATGAATGAGGACAGAGTTATATGAGAACACTTTTAACTCATGATTAAATAAATGTTAAAAGCGCTGTATGTTTCACAACACGGCGGTACTAAACCGGCATCTTAGCTAGGGGAGAGCGGGGCACAACCTAACGCGGTGTTAGTTGACACACATGGTTTAAATAGGCTACTTCCACACATGCTAGTACGATGAAACTTATGAAAAACTTATGATGAAAGTATATTTACAAGTTGCCATATCAACAATATATAGAGAAAAAATTGCGCCAACATTCAGAAATCTTTAGAAAGGTATCACTGAACATTGCAATTGCAAAAGTAAATATCTTAAGTTAATTTTCCATCTATATTTTTTGTGTTTATTTAAAATTAGACACATTTGATATTATATTGAAGGTGCAGTAAATGATTTCTGAGAAACGCTGTTGAAGGTGGGTCGGACTGAGCAGCACAACACACCTGTAGCCAATCAGCAGTAGGGGGCGTGTCCACTCATGATGGGGGAGGAGAGAGAGTGAGCAAGAAGGACATTTGTAGAAAGAGAGATGGCTGAGAGACATTACACAAGAGAAAAGATCAGAGGAATATCATTGGAAAAAGAAGGGTTATGATCAGGCAAGAGCTTTAGGACCCACGTTAATATTAGAAAGGCTTTCCAGCGCTGGAGAGACCTGAGCAGGAAGGCCTGAAAATGGACGCTGAGGTTGTGTTGTTTCTGCTCCATACATGAGTAACGTTGGTTTTGCGGTTTCACAGAACCAAGATATATTGTTGTTGTAATGTTAGCTTTAGTAACAGGACAGTTTTGAATGTCACTGTTTGTCTGGAGCTGGTGTGCTGCTGGTGACTAACAACCAACTCTTGCTTGTTTATACTCTTGTGTACTGTGTGTTCATTTTTTGTTCTTCCTTGTCATTCGTTCATCGTTTTTCACGAAGCATTATTTTTCATTGCGTGTTCATGCATTTTGGGGGCGGAGCAATAAAGGGAGGGGTGTGTTTGTTTGGGTTGACTTCAAATAACAATATTTCTCAGAAATTGCTTACTGCACCTTTAATCTCCAATCTGTTATTTAGCAGTTTGGGTAGTTCTTTAATGCTTCACTAATTAGCAGAAGACACTAACCAGGATTAAATTCCAGTTGCGCAGATAGGGTACGTTGTGACACTGTGTTACAATGTGCCCAGCTATGCTATACAATTACCAATACAATTGGCATAATTAACTTTTATGAATATCTGTTGAGAAACCATGGGAAAAAAGTAAATAAAGACCTGAACATTCAGAAAATATTATTTCAAGAAATGTTCAGCATATTGGCTCATCTATTTGCCTCGTGCTCTGTGAGAGCTGTGAGTGGAGGGAAGAGAGTGTTTTGTTCAGCTCTGTTTTTCTGAATGTCCGAATGTGTTTCTTCATCTGTTTGCCTGTATTGTTTTGACCAAGGCTGCATAGCTGTGTTTTGCAGAGTTCATTGTCAAACTACAAAATTATTTAAATTTGAATTTCTAAAAAAAAAAAAAATGCTGTTATTTTATATGGAAAAAATAATTGTCTTTTATTGACAAAATATTTTAGTTTGTCATGTATATTTTTTTGATTAGATCAGATAACATTTTAAGCTGTCATATGGTCATGTTATAACGTACCCCACCTATGGGGCATGTTGTCACATTTCACTTCCCTTCTTTCGGGGTTAATAAAGAAAAAAGTATACATGAAACAAAGCCACTTATTTGTACCAGACGTGTGAAATTAATATGGAACAAAAGAAATTCTCTGAACCCTAAGCAGATTTACACAAACTGAGAAAGTCAAAAAGCGTTAGGTTGTGCCCCGCTCTCCCCTATATGATCAGTGTAATCTAATTACTGTAATTTAATGACTTTTCCCTTGAAAAAGTAAAGTAAGGGGTTACCCTTAAAGGGTTAGTTCACCCAAAAATGAAATTCTGTCATTAATTACTCACCCTCATGTCGTTCCACACCCGTAAGACCTTCGTTCATCTTCAGAACACAAATTAAGATATTTTTGATAAAATCTGATGGCTCAGTGAGGCCTCCATTAACAGCAAGATCATTAACACTTTCAAATCTCCAGAAAGGTACTGAAGACATATATAAAACAGTTCATGTGACTACAGTGGTTCAACCCTAATATTATAAAGTGATGAGAATACTTTTTGTGCACCAAAAAAAACCAAAATAACGACTTTATTCAACAATATCTAGTGATGGGCGATTTCAAAACACTGCTTCATGAAGCTTTGAAGCTTTACGAATCTTTTGTTTCGAATCAGTGGTTCGGAGCATGTATCAAATTGCCAAAGTCACGTGATTTCAGTAAACGAGGCTTTATTACGTCATAAGTGTTTCGAAACGTTTAGAAATTTCAATGGTTCACCACTGGGGGGCGTGACTTTGGCAGTTTGATACACGCTCTGAACCACTGATTCAAAACAAAAGATTCGTAAAGCTTCGAAGCTTCATAAAGCAGTGTTTTGAAATCTCCCATCACTAGATATTGTTGAATAAAGTCGTTATTTTGTTACAAAAAGTATTCTCGTCACTTCATAACATTAAGGTTGAACCACTGTAGTCACATGAACTGTTTTAAATATGCCTTTAGTACCTTTCTGGGCATCTGATAATGTTAATTATCTTGCTGGCAATGGAGGCCTCACTGAGCCATCGGATTTTATCAAAAATATCTTAATTTGTGTTCTGAAGATGAACGGAAGGTCTTACTGGTGTGGAACGACATGAGGGTGAGTAATTAATGACAGAATTTTCATTTTTGGGTGAACTAACCCTTTAATTTTTTCTGTTTAATTACATTAAATTTAATTACAGTTACTTCTGATCTAATTGCATTAAATACTGTAAAGACTGAACAATTCTATATAAAACAATAGTGGATTTAACATCAAAATTTAATGTTAATGTATGTTTTAATTAATGCAATCTTCTCCCTTTACACACTTTGGTAGGTTCAAGAAAAATTTATGCAACTGTATATTGTTTATTTGAAAGAATTAAAAGAAAGTTTTGTGTGTATCCTTGTTCAACTGGTCGAGGTTGATATAGGATTTAGAAAGTAATTAGTAGTAAGTAATCCATTAGAGAGAGTAATTAGTAATTACACTGTTGAAGATGTAATTAGTAGCCAGTAATTAATTAGAGTAGCCTTACCCAACACTGCTTATGATACTCAAAATGTAGTTTTGCGCTCAGGAGTAATGCCGATGAATGCTTTATAAGACCTCTATATTCAGTTTTTCAATGATATCTGGGTGAACATGCTTAAGTGTCAGATGAGCTCTGAGACATGCTGCTCCTCAACCAGCATATAGTCACGTGAAATATATTAATTTCTCAAAGTCACAAACCACATTTGACAACATATAAAAATGTTATGAATAAAGGTGTAAAATTAATAACATGTTGAAAAACAAAACAAAAGCCGTGCCATCTTAAATTCCAATGCAGTGAAACAGCTGAATATTTAGAAACCTAAATATTGAAGATTCTGCACTATTTCTAGGGCACATTTTCATCCCAGTTCTGCCACAGCCACCCTGAATTTATTTTAAAATGAATGCAACTAAGGTACTTTAGACATGTATGGGTTTTTTTCTAGGTGCCCATGATAAGTGGGCGAGGACTGGCACATACAGGTGGCACCCTGGACAAGCTGGAGTCAATCCCTGGGTTTAACGTCAACCAATCAGTTCAACAGGTAACGTGGAATTTGTTTACACCTGAACTGATGGTCTGCTGGTTTTTAACTATTGTTAGTTTTGGCCTGTTAACTGTATTAAATACAATCCTCAGGTTCTATTATTAATATATTAAGAGTATTAAATAATACCTATAAATAAATATTGTTAAATATGACTGCCATTTACAATCTATGTTTGTGAAGTCATTGTAAACTGAAGCACATTTCAGAGACCATCTACAGCCTCTTAATTTTAATCCATGTTGCAACATGCTGAACAGGATCCTTTTGTTGTGTGAGGATTTCGTTTTGCGTCACTATATGAGTCAGGTTGTTAAAAAACAATTTGAAGGGTAAGCCAAGGGTTTTTAAAATCTTGTACTCCATGCAAACTTCAATATAAAAAGGATGACAGCTAAAAAGGACAATAAAAAGGATTTATTAAAGTTACTAAGAACTTGTAGATAACAGTTAAGCTTGGCCTTAATGAAAAAGTAATTTTGATTATTAGGTTATGGGTTAAAATCTCTTCTAAAAATAGTAATAATACATACAAGTTAAAGGGATAGTTCACCCAAAAATGAAAATTATCCCATGTTTTACTCACCCTCAAGCCATCCTAGATGTACATGACCATATTTTTTCAGACGAACACAATCGGAGATATATTTAAAAGTCCATCTGCTGGAAGCCAGTTATTATAGTTAATAAAGTTTTAAATATGGATATTTTTCTTACAAAAGCCCATCGCTTCGCTTCAGAAGGCCTTTATTTAACCCCCTGGATCCGTATGGATTGTTTTTGTGATGGACGGATACATTTTTTTGGGCTTTAAAATCTCGACCCCCATTCACTACCATTATAAAGCTTGGAAGAGCCAGGATATTTTTAAATATATCTTCGTTTATGTTTGTCTGAAAGAATATAGTCATATACACCTATGATGGTGTGATGGAATTTTTAAAACTAATCATAATTAATTAGCAACTAACATTTCTTTTCCTTACAGGCCTAACAAGTTAACTTTGAGAATAGAGAAATAGTCACTAAGACTGTGTGTTGTAATAGTGGAAAATTTTGATATGCTTGCTAGACAGCATTCAGATATAAAAAGTCTATAAAAATGTTTTGACCTATTGAGTGTAGAGGATTTTTTTAATGTTTATCATTTATTTTCCTGATTTATCATTGATATTTGTTTTCTCTCTGTCTATATGACATTTAATACAGTTTGTTCAGCTTCTGCTGTTATTTTTTGAAGCGCTTCTGAAACTAACAGAGGAAATGAGGCAATGGTGCAGATGTTTGTCTAGACAGCTTGGAGTTCAAAAGGGCATCTGTTTTTATGATCCTAATATGGTAACATGCTTTATGATTGGTTTGGGGTAAAAAGGAATGATAAGGGGGGTATATAAGGTAACCACACTAGGTGTGGTAGTTCTTCTCTGTGGAGCTCTGTATCTGCATTGAATAACCTCTTGCAAGAATGAAATCAACAAAGACATTTCATGAGTGTTTGTTTCATCACATTCTCACCACAATTTTTTCCACAACATGAGTAATCAGTGAAATATTAAGCTTGTGATTTTTGATGATTCTGTGATTCAATTGTTCTAATCTAAACTTACTCTGCCAGTAACTACTGGCAGAAGGAAGTAAGTTGCTTTTCTCGAAACTGAACCAATCATATTAAAACTGATGACAATGAGTAATAGATTAGACTGTGTGATGTACCTGAAATCCTATAAAAACCTTCTGTATTCTTTTTCCTGGAGAGATTCTCTGGGATTGTTGAGAACTCCCTCAGCCGTGATTAAAGCATTCAAGGACAACAACTGGAGTCTCTGTGATTATTGTGCAGCGCTGCAGACTACGGCAGACACTTTAAATCTATCTCCCAGGTTTAGTGTCAAAAAGGGTCAAGACGTTAACCGACACAGTCGACGTCGACTGGAGAAGCACTAGAGTATAATTTGTTAATGAAGCATCGACTGTAGACGTTTCGGGGCGCCGACTGGAGACGACCCAGGTAACTTAAGTCAGGTGTGTAGGGGAAAATCTGCCACAATGGCTTGAGGGTGAGTAAATCATGGGATAATTTTTATTTTTGGGTGAACTATCCCTTTAAGATACGCTTATCACGAACTCCTCTGCCTATGCTGGGATCAGGGCTACATCCCCCAGGATATGTGTGATGCTAATATCGTCACTGTTTACAAGAACAAAGGAGATCGCAGCGATTGCAACAACTACCGGGGCATCTCCCTCCTCAACATCATTGGCAAGGCATTCGCCCGTGTCACCCTGGTGCGCCTGCAGATCCTAGCCTCCCGCATCTACCCAGAGTCCCAGTGTGGCTTCAGAGACGACTGATCAACTGTAGATATGATCTTCTCACTACGCCAGCTGCAGAAGAAGTGTCGAGAGCAGCAGATGCCACTCTACGTTGCCTTCATTGACTTTACGAAGGCGTTCGATCTGGTTAGCAGATCGGTTTATACAGGCTTCTGCAGAAGATCAGCTGCCCCCCACAACTGCTGGCTGTCGTCACCTCGTTTCACTAAACATGCACAGCATGGTTTGTTTCAATGGCACAACATCTGAGTTCTTCCCTATCAGTAGCGGAATCAAACAAGGTTGTGTCCTCGCACCGACGCTCTTTGGCATCTTCTTCTCCATGCTCCTCCAGTACGCCTTTAAGGACTGCAGCGAGGGAGTCTACATCCACACTAGGCATCCATCTCCGCACCAAGACTAAGGTCACAAAGGTACTCATCCATGAGCTGCTCTTTGCCGACGATGCAGCCTTGATGTCCCACACCGAAGATGGCCTGCAGCAGCTTGTCAGCCGCCTCTCCTACGCCTGCAAGGAGTTTGGACTGAAGAAAACCAAAATCATGGCCCAGGAAACAGACTCCCCTCCAACCATCGCCATTGATGGGTACAACCTGGAAGTTGTTGAGAACTTCACCTACCTCGGGTCTACCATCTCCAGCTCTCTTTCCATCGACGCAGAGATAAACGGCAGGATCGGCAAGGCAGCAGCGGTCATGGCCAGCCTGAACCAGAGGGTCTGGAACAACACCAACCTCGCATACTTAGCGAGAAGCGCCTTCGTTGGCTCGGCCACGTCAGGAGAATGGGCCCTGGCTGCATTCCCAAGGACCTACTGTATGGCGAGTTGGCAGAGGGCTCACGACTAACTGGACGTCCACGACTGCGCTACAAAGATATCTGCAAGGAAGACATGAAGCTGTCCGACATCAACATTGGCACGTGGGAGAGTTGTGCAGAAGACCGCTCTGCCTGGCATTTCGTTGTCAGACAGGGCATACAGAAAGCTGAGGAAAACAGGGATAAAAACCTTGCCAAGAGCCAAGAGGAAGGAAAGGCAACTGCAGCTTCAGCAGGCATCGTCGTTCACCTGCAAAAAATGCAGTAGAGATTGCCGTTCAAGAGTCAGGCTTTATAGCGACTCGTGAAGGTGCAGATAGAAAATCACCAAACTGGAAGCTACACCATTGTCTCCCAGAGACGGAAGGATGCCGACGATCCCATTATGGAACAGTTTTAACCACCAAACAAAACACAACAAAACTATTTGCAACAATTTTAAAAGCTTCATGAATCATTAGTGGGAAATTTCTATCTTTCTTAAACCTCTCATGATTATTTGGTTCAGTTCCTTATACCTCGCAGCGACATGTCTTCTTAACGTATATAAATGATTTAGAGGAAATGACTAATGCATACTGACATTATCCACCCAAGCTAAATTCCTGATAACCATGTCATCAGATCAATTTTTACCAGTGACTCTAATCCTTATATAATGAAATGTATGTAAATGAATGTAGCCCATGTACTGATTCATCACAGCATGCTGTCTCACACAAAACCAAAGATTTAGCATACACAATATTTCACAATCAAACACACCTCTTACTGACCAAAGTTAGAAGTCAGAACTCAATAAAAGTTTACTACAATGGTACTCTAACTTCAGTATTTCTGTTGTATAGACCTTACGAGAAACAAGCACGCAGCCATTTTTAGAATATTATGTTTGAACTTCCGGTTTTGCGGTAGATCTGTATATTTCTATGGCATCGCTGTCGACGAGTAATTGGCTGGTGAAGTGGATTTACTTATTGTAGAGTTAACGAAAGTTATCATAAGCATTGTAATGTTTGAAGCGGATGTCATAACAAATGTCAGTAGACCAGGAAGATTTTAAAACGAGCGGTTCATTCATAAATCCGTAAGATCTTACCTTCACGCTGTGGAAATACAAACCGGAACACAACGAGCGCAGCGCTGAAATGGAGTGGGGCTACATAAGTCTAGGATGAAACATCTGCACAGTATGCAGAATTTTTATTATATTATACTATTCTTAGGTGAAGCAGATCCTACAGGATGTGGGCTGTTGCATTGTGGGACAAACAGAGAGTCTGGTGCCAGCAGATCGTGTTCTCTACGCCATCAGAGACGCCACATCGACTGTTGATAGTCTTCCTCTTATCACTAGTAAGATCATCCTGGAAAACTTCTCATCACAGTATTAACCCTACTTCGCCTGATTATTTTGTCCATGTTCTGTACAGGCTCCATCATTTCTAAGAAAGGAGCTGAAGGTCTGAGTGCTCTTGTGTTAGATGTGAAGTTTGGCAGGGCTGCTCTGTATAAAGATCTGGACAGTGCTCGCAATCTTGCTCAGTCACTGGTAAGAGAGCTTTTACTCTTCAGGCAAACTTTCAAACAAAGCTATTATATTTCTACTTCCTTACGTTCCAATTCAAACTGCAATTCTGCATCTTGTTTGCAAACTCAACTCAAATTCAAACCAATTCAGGATTTGAAAAGGCATTCTCAATTTAACTCGCACAATCCTGATGTCCATGTGCCGATAGGTCACTGCAGGCAACAGGCTGGGTGTGAAGACAGGGGCGGTGCTTAGCCGAATGGACGCTCCTATTGGCCAGAGTGTAGGAAATGCGGTTGAGGTGTGTGAAGCCCTCGAGTGTCTTAAAGGACGAGGGCCAGATGATCTCACAGAACTGGTAACAATTTTAGGTAAGAAAAAGACCCATTTTTAAACATCCCACTGTAAGGGTGTTCACACTTGTAGTTCGGTTCTCATGGTTATTTTGGTCCGAACCAAAAAAAGAAAATAATACTTTTAGTCCTGGTTCGCTTAGCGTTCATACTGTCCTTTTTAAGACCGAACCTAAAGGAAAAAAAAAACGGATTAAAAAAAACTATTAACTATGATTTTTCCCTCAATAAACTCCTAATTTACTGCTTATTAATAGTTTGCAAGGTAGTTGTTAAGTTTAGGTATTGGGTAGGATTAAGAATGTAGTATATGGTCATGCAGAA
This sequence comes from Mylopharyngodon piceus, assembly GCA_039654765.1. NCBI lineage: Eukaryota > Metazoa > Chordata > Actinopteri > Cypriniformes > Xenocyprididae > Mylopharyngodon > Mylopharyngodon piceus. The sequence goes on along the minus strand of CM077454.1, from coordinate 4,075,373 downwards.
TAAGACATTAATATGTGCTTAATAAGTACTAATAAAGAGTCAATATTCTATTAATATGCATGCTAATAAGCAACTAGTTAAAAGACCCTAAAATAAAGTGTTACCAAAAAAACGTATTTTGCGACAGAACTTACTGAACATCCAAAACAATGCTGTGTTCTGGGCTAAATGCACTTGTTGTATATGTGTACATATGATGGTATTTTGACCAGCTGAGAACTCGTGAAGAGTTTATAAAATGTGTAAAGGAGTCAAAATAGTGGCAGGAATTCCTCCGTCACACACACAAACAAAGATCTGCTGCAAGGAGATGGCGTTCTGACGCATGTACCGAACTGTAATGGGCAGATTAGCTCCTATGACAAGAAAAAACAGGTATACTTGAGCAGTCTGTCCTTTTTAGGGTCGCATCTTGTGACATCACGTCCACGATATCTTTGGTCTGTTTTGCGGTCAGTCGAACCGCACTAGAGTTTGTTCGGAAGTGGAGCGAGTCTTGGTCTGCTTATTTGGTGCACACCAGGGTTCAGATGCAAGCGTTCATACTTAATCAAATGAAACGCGCTAACAGAGCAATCACACCAGAGTTCGTTTTAGGGTGCTTTCACACTAGCACTTTTGGTGTGCACCCGGGGTCGATTGACGTCAGAGTTCAGTTCGTTTGGATGATGTGAACGCTGTCTTACGAACTCAGGTGTGCACCTGCAAACTGTACCCGAGTTCGCTTAAAAAGGGTGGTCTGGGGTACGGTTCATGTGAACTCCGGTACAGTTCGCTGCTGATATGAATGCAATCCTACTAAATCACGGAAGTGAACCGCTATTAATGAAGCATTATTTGATAAAAATGTCTGTTTCATTCACGTTCCTGACAAGTTTGACTGACGCACTGCAAGCAGAGAGCTGTATATCTCGCTCCTGCTCTCTTTCAAACGTTCTTTAGAGCATTTGCAGTACATTTGCGGCAGATGAATGCAAGTGCCATTATGTACTGAAGCTTTGGAAACAAAACCAACGGTTCAAAAATAATAATATAAAAGTGAGGTGAGCAATGCTATATATTTTGCCGCCTTCTCCTGAGCAGTCATTACCAAGCAACGGGGTAAACAGCTGCTGCTTTGATGACGCAAATGCACCGTGGTTCAGAACCAAATAATATAATCTGAACACAGTCCTTGTCCCAATCTTTGGTCCGTGTTGCGGTCAGTCGACCCGTACTAGAGTTTGTTTGGAAGCAGAGCGAGTCTTGGTCCGCTTATTTGGTGCACACCAGGGTTTAGATGCCAGCGTTCACACTTAATCAAATGAAGAGCACTAACAGAGCAATCGCAACAGAGTTTGTTTTAATCGAAACAAACCTGTCAAGTGTGAACACACTCTAAGGGCGTTTTCACACCTGGCTTGTTTGGAGCGTTTGTTTCAGAACCTGGTGCGTTTTCTCCCTTAGTTCGGATTATTTTGGCATATGTGAACATGGCAATTGCGCTTGGATCCGCACCAAAATAATCGGTCCGAGATCGCCTGAAGGAGGTGGATTCAGCCCGATTGCAAATGAACTCTCAAACGGTTCGCTTGTGGTGAGAAAGCAATCCAGTGGACCAACGAACCAGGCTGTATCACAATATATTACGTATGTTGCATGCAAAGCAGCAGTGTTTGTTTTGCTAATGCCTCTCAAAATTAATCGTGGGTTAACCTGGACGAAAACGAAGTGAAATGCCTTATTGAAATTTGGTCGGACGAACATATTTCAGAACAACTGTCCAAAACACATAAAAACACAGACAAAGCCTTGATTCTAAAAATGATAAAGTAATATAATCGCAACTACAAAGAAAGCCACAATCCGCACGCTGAGCTGTTGTCTATCCATCCGCTATGAGCCGAATCCTGGAACATAAACAGTTGCATGCTGACCAATGAGAGGAGAGTTTACTCACTCTTGATTTCTATTAACTAATTTCGGTCCATTTAGAAATGTTGCCTTATGAAAGCTAAAGGAACCAAGAAGAAATTGCAACATTGTAACCATTTTAATCCTTGTTTCGGAACAAAGCAAATGATTTAGAGGTGTGAAAATGCCCTAAGATGACATGACAGAACCAAATGTCCAATTGTGATGTTCTTCAAGACAAAATGGCTACAAATGTCTGCGATATTGTATTTAGGTGGACATCTATTGTCGATGTGTCGACGCTCCTGTACTCTAGAGAGTGGGGAAAAGGAAATAGCTCAAAAGCTGAAGAACGGTGAAGCCCTGGAAAAGTTCCAGGCGATGCTGGAGGCTCAGGGTGTGTCTGCAGATGTTGCACGTTCCCTGTGCTCAGACGAGACCAACTACTTTCAGCACATGAGGCGTGCAGCGCATCAGACAGAGCTTAAGGTGCAAGATGATGGTAATTATATTCCATGTTCTCGTTTGAGAATCAAATATGTTAATTATTTTACATAACACTAACAGCACAGGCATGATTATAAACAGATCGCACAGAGCTCGCTATTAATATTCACTGTTATTCATCTACGTGCAATCATCACGTCCATTATCTCAGCAGCAGCCATTGTGTGTGTATGTGTGAACCGTTTGATTGACAGGAGCTGTTTTGGACATTGATGGTTTGGCCCTGGCTGAATTGCTGCACAAGTTAGGGGCGGGACGTACTAAATCGGGACAGAAAATCGATCATAGCGTGGGAGCAGAGATCTTGGTAAAGATGGGACAGCGTGTACAGAAAGGTTAGTCTCTATCTCAATTATTTAATGCTGTCAAATTGATTAATCACGATTAATCGCATCTAATATAAAAGTTTGTGTTTATATATGTGTGTGTGTATATATAAGTTATAAGGTTATATATAAGTAAATAAGTTTGTTTATATATATATATATATATATATATATATATATATAAACATATTCATATAATGTATATACACATATTATATAAACAAACTTTTATGTTAGATTTGACAGCCCTACAATTATGTATGGATAAAAAAAATATATAAAAAAACTAACTTCTTACCAAACTGCATACTACTATTGAAAAATGGTATTTGAAAAAGTATTCAATATGCAACAATAAACATTTAAAAATGTCACATGACCTCACCACATTGCATGTTTACTTCAGCAATCTCGGAAATGCTGTTATTTTTAACTGTAGTTTAAAATAACTATTTACTTATTAATTTATAATCCAATTTTGCATAAGACTTTTGGCAATCCTATCAAATGATGAGTCAAGGTTTATTTTAATTTTGCTTCTGGTTCACTTATCACACTGGAAATGGAAGGACAAATTGCAATGTGGGAGACATCACTCACAATGGTGTGCTATGGTTGCACACTAAACATTTTCGCAAATGTGAAAAACATTTTATAACATTTGCATGCTGTGCACAGTATACTTGCGGCTTGCGTACTGTATTTTGTACATAGTCTATATCTCTGTATAGTGTTTATTAAGACAAATCTGTGTTGATACACGATTGATTCAATTGGCAGGTGAATCATGGATCAGGATTCATCACAACAGCCCAGATCTGAGTTCACACCAGTGTTCTGACCTGCAGAAAGCTTTGGTCATTGGCAGCCACAACAAATACAAGGCAGTGTCCCGTGTGGCAGAATTCATCCACCCAAACAATCCCAACATGTTTTAACACAGCCTCATTCATTTTGAATGTACTGTTACCAAGAAACACTGTTTTTTTTCTATGAAGTACTAGGGAGGTTTTAGAAGAAGAGCATGACTGACAAAAGACCAACACTGACCATCTGGAAAATTTTTAAACATATTTGCTTACCAGTAGCTGAAATATTACTGTAGCCCAGGTATGCTCAATCCTGTCCTTGAGATCTGCCATCCTGCAAAGTTTAGTTGCAGCTCTAATCCATCTAAACCAGATGATCGAGGCCCTCAGGCTGAACCTGTCAATTACAGGCAGGTGTGTTGGACACACAGGAGCAGGATTGAGTGCACTGGCATAGTAGATGACTGCTGCCACCACTGACTCATAGAAGAACTGCAGCATAGCAGGCCACAAACCTCTATAATCAGTCACTCACATGAACAAGCACTGATTTGCCTCTGATTTCAGGCATTTGTTGGTGATTTCCACTAAACTGTTGGAGAGTGAAAATCAGGGCTAAAATTGTGCAGCATGTACATAAAGAACTGAGCAATCTCAGAAAACAGGGTCTGCTCTGCTGAATTTTGCACATTTTCTCACTTCTAAACACCTGTAAAGCATAACCCTGGTACTTCATTTACATTTTTCTCTGTTTATTTAATCAGACCAACTAGTGTGATTATCTTTTTTTAAATAAATGAGGTTGTAGTAAATGGTAAGGTGCTGCCATTTAGTGTTACAAATCATGTCCAACATGGCAGCATAGTTGATGTGCACATTTTCTACAAACTTAAATAGCTGATTTTGGATATCTGAAATATCTAGTTCATCCCAAATTCAACAGCAAAATACTAATAATAACCCGTAAGACCTTCGTTCATCTTTGGAACACAAATGAAGATATTTTTAATGAAATCTGAGAGATTTCTGTCCCTCCATTGACAGTCAAGTCCAAACACCAAAGATGAATTAAAGTCTTACAGGTCTGGAACGACATGAAGTTTGAGTAATTCATAACAGAATTTTCATTTTTGGTAGAACTAACCCTTTATGTATTTTTTGTTTGTTTGATTGTTTTCATTGTGACATTTTCATGATAATTAAACACCCTGATTGTCAGTAGCATTCAATTTCATTAATGTGAAATACATAATCTTTATACAAAATATTATGTAAAGATAAATGGGCTTTGTGCACTATATCATTTTCCTTTTGACTTTGGACATATAACCTGGATATTTCTTTAAAAAAGATTCATATTTTACAGTTTATTTTTATGTCTTGTTAAAGTTTAAATTTTGACTATGAATTAATCAGGAATCAGATACTTACATCAGTCTTCATCACCCTCCATCAAAAATAAAATAAATATTTAAATCAAATAATTTCCACATTTTTTTTTTTTTATTTCAACACACGTAAAAAAAGGATATGCATTCAGTCTATTTTCTTCAAGATTAAAAATAGCAAATAATATTGCTGCTTTTCGATGCCTGCAGATTTCCTAGGGTAAGAGACGGGGAGGTTCATCTAAATGTGGATTTTTCTGTCCTTGTTTGGGAGGCATCAGTGCACCACAGAGTTGAGCGGTTCCGCTCTTATGTTTCCAAGATCCAGCGCAGAATCTGTTTCTTCGTCGATTTCACCAATTACAGCCCTTAAACAAATAAACATACAAGTTCCTGTTGTGCTTTTATGCTCTCAGAAATCCAATAAAGTCTGCAGTTGATTTGCACAATGTAAACAAATAGCAGAACTACTAGGGGCTTTAATACATACACATTATCGCCTCTGACGATATACAGTCCCAGAACCACCTGCTCTACTCCCTGGGAAGAGCTGAACACCCGCTCGTGGCTTTCATCCAGGATGAGGTTGATTGTCTGGTCGAAGCCCTTTAGCGTCCCCTAAGGACAAGACAATACAGGTCAGTATAGGCTTCTTTATTGAAGCATACAAACAATGTTTACTTAGGAACATGAGAAACACTCACCACAATCATTCTGCCATCTGATGTGACGATGGCAACCGTCCCTTGAAATATGTCAGTTAGGGAAATATCAGGCTCATATATCACATATCTCTAACACACACTACACTAATACGCAGTTCATATATAAATATTAAATTAACGTATGTAGTACACAGAACGAACATATAATCAAATACAGTATGCATGCTTCAGACATGTTACATGCATTCATATATATATATATACATACATACATACATACATAACCAGACATAATTTATCCATGCATATTCACTGTTAGGCTATACTGATATGTAGTAAATGCACACTAAAATGCGATGACTTTATCACGTCCATAACATGCTCGCGCGCCACATCTCGCGTCTATTGAAACATAAACACTGTCATTATAACAACAAAATGGCACCAATTATTGATCTACAGTACAACATCGTCACTGTGCTCATCATGAAATGCATGAAAGGATACGGTTAATGTAACTCTCGAGAGCGGTAGACATCTCTGTTGGTGCGTATTTAAATCCACCGGGGCTCGAGTACAACTACAACGAAACACATTCGTTCAGCTGCGACCTGAGCCGGAAATGAAAACGAAGAGACTTGAGTAGCCGACGACCTATCAAGCTCAACTACAGGCAATACTAGTCGAGTAGGAGTGATCGAACATGTGGCGATGTATTTGTCCAGCAGATGGCGCGGGCTGTAGTTTTACAACAAGTAGGTCTACCGTTTCTAACGAGCAACTTTTATGGCACGCCGTTTCAACATTTAATCCTTAAAACGTGCTAGTATTTTCATGCAAATAATACTAGCCTAGTATCTAAAAAAAAGTAGGCTACTACCTAATGAACAACTAGGCCTACTAATAATTAAAAAACAGTCACATTGGGAATACATACTAGTCAAAACTGAGAAGTTAATATCTGAAAGACAGATTCCCATAGAAATCAATGGCAAAAATTTGAAATTTGTTACTAGCAACAATAGAATAGTTACTAGTCGCAATCAAAATAAGTAGTATCTAATGAATAAATACTAGTATATAATGCATAAGTACTAGTGTCTAATAAATAAGTTCTAGTACCAATTTAATAAGTACTAGTATCTAATGAATAAATGCTAGTATTTAATAAGTACTAGTATCTAATGAATAAATGCTAGTATTTAATAATAAGTACTAGTATCTAATGAATAAATGCTAGTATTTAATAAGTACTAGTATCTAATAATAAGTACTAGTACCAATTTAATAGGTACTAGTATCTAATGAATAAGTATAGTGTTTAATAATAAGTACTAGTATCTAATGAACATGTACTAGTATCTAATAAATAAGTACTAGTACCAATTTAATAGATACTAGTATCTAATGAAGAAGTACTAGTATTTAATAAGTACTAGTATCTAATAAATAAGTACTAGTACCAATTTAATAGGTACATGTATCTTCTAAATAAGAACTGGTATCTAAAGAATAAGCACTAGTACATAAAGAATAAGCACTAGCAGAATAGAATGAATAAGTACTAGTACTTAATGGAATAGATACTAGTATCTAAAAAATAAGTACTATAGCATGAAAATAGATACTAATACGTTTTAGGGATTAAATGTTAAAATGGCTTGCCATACTACTTTTGAGGTTTAGAATCAGTTCTTGGTGAAAAGGCAAATTGTTTCAAGGCCACAGTGGGCGCCGATGGAAATATTGATGGTGATGATGACGATGGCACTTACACAAACGTATTGTAGTGGTACAATGGTATCGTGATGATATCAGATGCTACTTTCATTCATATGAAATGATTAGCATGCTTATGATATTTACATGGTATTCCAAGGTACTTCAAATATTATTTTATTATAATCAGGATGCATGACCAAACTACTATTACCATTGTGTATTTCCAAAAAAAGACTCCATGGCTCCACGTCCAAAAGCCATTGTTCAAATGGTAATTTTTTAATTAGTAGATAAAGCTGGTGAAACAACAAAACCCTAAACAAACCATTGCACAATAACATTGAAAGGAAATAGACAAGATGATCATTTTTCACATTCTGAACGCTGTCAAAACCCCTCATTAAAACACAAAACACCGGACACATGCGGGTGTAGTGTAAAGCACAACACAAGTGATTGTTAAAGTTAATCATTTACGTTGTTATGAGGAAGTGAACTTTAAGCCTGAGATGCATTAAGGATCTCCAGGAAACCATTATGTTACCAGATGGAATATGAAATACACATACTTGAACCGCAGAAGAAAAACGGATGCATAATATATAAGCTTCAGACAGTTTAGACATTTACCATACCAAATTGGACAAATAACAAGGAAAACTGGTTTAGCAATACAAGTAATTCAAACCATCGAAAGTGAATTCCTGTGGCATTTATTCAAAATACAGCTAGTTTTGATGTGTTAATCAGCACATTCTTTGTGAAAGCTATTCTTTATGATCTTTTTGTAACTTATATTTGTGTTTGTTTCCGAACAACCTCTTTTAGGTTTCATGTGAAGCTGTGGCAGTTTGTTAAAGGCAACATGAAAGCAGACGACAAACTTCAGATCCTGAAATTCTTTCTAATGCTCGTCAATTCCTTCTTTGTGGTAAGATGAAATATATCAACCATAAATCTGTATGTTATTGGCAAGGATTTTATGTTTATTAGTTACAAAGAGCTTCCTGGACTGCAATCAAATATATGAATCATACAGTGGACATTGACATATGATGTGCTCATTTTCTGCCAGCAGCATATAAAGACATAGACTTCTGCTCCCGTCAAATAAACATCTTAATTCTTGCATGTACAAACAAGTAACAAATGAAATAATCTTGACAGATTCTTGGCATCAGCATTTTTGCGTGTTCTGCTTGGATTTTGTTTGATAAAGACAGCTTTGTAAGTGTTCTCAGCTCTGGTAAGTTTTCTTGTTTGTGATAGTCTATCATTATGTTTCACCTCAAAATACGAGTTATATCTTACACAATTGCACCATAGCACCTATAATCATGTTTTAGGACATGATGTTTTCTCTGTTGTCTCACATTGAAAAAAAGTGTCTATACTACTTTGCCATAGCCAATTTAGATTAAACGTTTGTCCTTCAATCTGATGTTGGCGTGTTAATGAAGCGAAACGTGTGGTCTCACAGGACAGGACGTAAAGGTGGTGGCTGGGGGGCTCTTTTTCATCGGCCTTGTTGTGGTTGGTGTGTCCTTGCTGGGTTGTGCTGGTGTCTATTTTGAGAGCAGATGTTTCATCATATTTGTAAGCATTACATGCACACAAGTACACAGAGATGCTGATAATAACATAACTTTTACGCTGTTATAAAAGCTTGCTGTTAACATTTCCCTTCTTTCTGTTTTTCAGTATCTGTGCTTCTTAATCGTCATCATACTGGGTCAGATTTTCATCACCTTTGTGCTATTTATACAAAGGCAGAAGGCAAGTCTTTATTAATACAGAAAGCAAAAACACAGCTGACTTCAAATTCACTTGAGACATTCGCTAAGAATCTATACTGGTTGATATAATGATTAAACAATTCGTCTAACACATATTTTGAATGTTACCAGATTGAGCAGTTTTTGAGGGATAATGTGGACGAGATCATTAGGCAGTATGGAGGAAATGAAACCCAAACGTTCTGGAAACTTCTAGACAGCGTGCAGACTACTGTACGTGCATTATTTACTACTTCACTGATCATGAATGCAATAGTCTTATCTGACAATCAGCTATAGCAAGGTGTGTTTTGATATGTGTTTTTTTTTTTTTTTTTTTGCTGTAGGCAAAATGCTGTGGTAGACTGACCTCAGATGAATGGAGGAATAACACAGTTATTGCATCCCTGGGGGGGACTGACATCTACCCTTGCTCCTGTTTCAATGATACCTGCCCTGTAATTCTGGCTGGAACATACTTTGGAAAGGGTTCAGACTTCCATAAAACGGTAACACATGTTGCCTTTTTCCATCATCCCATTCTTTATTTAATCTTTTCCCTGTTGATTTAATTTGCACGCTAAAAGTTTTTTTTGGTGATAGGGTTGTGAGACGGTTCTACTGGGCTGGCTAGAGACGAATATATTCGTTATACTTGGGATGGAGGTTGGCCTTCTTTTGATTCAGGTAAGGAGAGACCAATTAAAATAGTAAAATAGTATTTTGCTATTTTAATACCAATTAAAATAGTATTCTGGGTTAAGTACAAGTTAGGCATCCCGGACTTGTACTGCTAATAAAATAAATAACTTATATTTTTCTCTCTTAAGCAACACGATAGAAATTAAGCATCTTTGGCTTGTACAGCAAAAATAAAATAAAATAAATATAACTGTTGTACTTTATCTCCCTGGTAAGTGCATAATGCAATGCACTTTTAGTGACTGACCTTAAATAGTATTTAACCTGGAATTTATTAAAAATAGTATTTTGGTAACACTTTACTATGGAAGCTTGTTTTCGTCACTGAATATAAAATAAAAAAGGTAATTGCGACTTTTTATCTCTCAATTCTGACTTTTTTTTCTTGCACTTGTGAGATATAAAGTCAGAATTGTGTGATATAAAGTCACAATTGCATGTTATAAAGTCAGAATTGCGAGATATAAACTCAGAATTGTGATTTAAAGTCAGAATTGCGTGTTATAAAGTCAGAATTGTGATATAAAGTCACAGTTGCATGTTATAAAGTCAGAATTGCGAGATATGAACTCACAATTGCGTGTTATAAAGTCAGAATTGTGATATAAACTCAAAATTGTGTTATAAAGTCAGAATTGCGAGATATAAACTCATAATTGCGAGAAAAAAGTCAGAATTGCGTGATATAAAGTCACAATTGCGTGTTATAGTCTGAATTGTGATATAAAGTCAGAATTGCATGTTATAAAGTCAGAATTGTGAGATATAAACTCACAATTGCGTGTTATAAAGTCAGAATTGTGAGATATAAACTCAAAATTGTGATATAAACTCATAATTGCGAGAAAAAAGTCAGAATTGCCTGATATAAACTCAGAATTGCGTGTTATAGTCTGAATTGTGATATAAAGTCAGAATTGTGAGAAATAAACGTACAATTGCGAGAAAAAAGTCAGAATTGTGAATTGCGACTTTATATCACGCAATTCTGAGGAAAAAAAAGTCAGAATTGTGAGATAAAAAGTCGCAATTATCCTTTTTTTATTCTGTGGTGGAAACAAGCTTCCATAATTTACCATAAGGTCCCATTAGTTAATGTTAGTTAATGCATTAAATATCTAGTTCAGTCATGAAACTCTAGAGGGCGCAGGCTGATAGGTCACATCATTACCAGCAGCCATATCATCCTGTAGCCCAAGACTGGTTGCCCACTGAAGCTAAGCAGGGCTGAGCCTGGTTAGTACCTGGATGGGAGACCTCCTGGGAAAACTAGGTTGCTGCTGGAAGAGGTGTTAGTGAGGCCAGCAGGGGGTGCTCACCCTGTGGTCTGTGTGGGTCCTAACACCCCAGTATAGTGATGGGGACAATATACTGTCAAAAAAAGCACCGTCTTTCGGATGAGACGTTAAACTGAGGTCCCGACTCTCTGTGGTTGTTAAAAATCCCAGGATGTCCTTCGAAAAGAGTAGGGGTATCAGACCCTCCACCTCCCCAGCTCCACCTGCCTAGATCTGCTACGGGATTTATGTGTCTATTTATGCAGCAGCAGCATATCTTACATGCTCACAGCAGTGTGTCTGTGTATCTATTAGCAGTAGCAAGTCCATACTTGCTCTGCAGCAGCATCAGTGTAGCAGATCTAGTCCGCCATTAACATTGCCATATTCAATAACATGCTAAAACTATTTCAAAAGTTGTCATGATTGAACTAATATTAACGAGTAATACATTTGTTACAGTATTTAGTTAATCAATGCTTTAGAAGTATTTTTCAATGTTAGTTCATGTTAACTTACGTAGTTAACTAATGTGTTACAAATGGAACCTTACTGTAAAGTCTTAGTATTTTAATATAAAAAAGCATGCACCAATTGGATCATTTTATCTTGTAATGCTCAGATTCTTCAGTTTATCTTTGGCGTCCAAATCTACAAATGCATCAGCCGCAAGACGAGGGAACTGCATCCCAATCTGCTGAACCCCACGGAGGAGAATCCTGCAGCGAATACTGAACACCAACAATACAGCACAGAAAATCACCAGTTTGAAATCCAAACCTATAATAACCCTCAAATGGACAGTGGCAACTATCATCACAGTAGATATGCTGATGAGAATTATGATCAATATAACAATCCTGAATTTTACAAACAGGACAACAGTCAAATGTACAATAGCCCTCATGTGTTGCAACACCAACAGAGCTACAATGGCAGTTATGATCAGGGGTATATTCATCACCAGAACTACCATCAGAGCTACAATCATGATGATTACTAAAGCCAGATTTCTTTTCTCGTGTAACATGATCAGATTGGGATGGGCTAATTTGCCGTTTTTAAAACAGCATGCTGTATAAAGAGCAAGCTGTGGTCTAGGACTGACCAAAGACACTTAAAACCACCCGTAAGACCATTGTTTTGTTTCAGTAAGTTCAGGTTAGTGCCTGTTCCCAGGAGTATCGTTTGTCATTTTAAAGACAACCAGCATCGCCTTCTCAAAGAATTTATTCTAGACCTCTCAGCAACTCAAATTTTTCTGTAGCAGTCAGTTCTGGGTTTGATGACAGACAATTTACTCATTTTTTGACAGATTTTATCTTAAGTTTCCATTTTATTGTAATGCCCCATGACAAGTTTACAGGTATTGCATAACTGTATAAGTGTAATTATATATAAATACTGACCTGAAATCATAACCGATACAATTTGAGACAATCCACACAATATAACTTGCAAGAATATTATCATTCAATTTTAAAACACTGTTATATGGTAAATAATATTCATGAATATATAAAAAATAAAAAATTGTTACTCTTTTTAAATAATAAAAATCTACCTGTTTTCTACTTAAACCATACAATTAAAAATAAACATGTTTTATATACACAACATCCATATTTACATTGTTTTGATTATTACTAATCAATAGAGAACAAAAAACACACAAACTGTATTTAAAATGCGCGTAAACCATTAGTCATCCTTTGCTTTTCGTGCCACGGAGAATCCTCTGTGATATTCAGATGATTCGAGGGCTTGTTTTGTAAATCATTGCACACTCAGACCTGCTTTATGAGTCAAGACTTGATGTTAATGACACTGGGGGCCGTTCAGTGTGTGAATGTATCTGTGTGCGTGTCGGAAGCTGAGTCGGCGAGTCAAGAGTGGGCTTTGACTGAAGTTTGATGGACGACACTCACTATAGACCATAAAGAGCGGCGTTTCTGTCTGCATGAGAGGGCCCTTTGTTACATTCGCTCTGCGGTTGATGATATCCAGGCTGACATTACCGACCTCGTGCGGTTATGAGTTGGCAGTCATGCTTTACGACAACAGTTGACAGCGCACGCATTGATGGAGACAAAGAGAAAGTTACATGGAGAGGAGCTTGAGATTTCCACTGACAGTACCTGATTCCGCTCTGGAAGAATGACAGTGATGCACAATGAGTCAATGGGGGATTTTCAGGACTGTTTGAGATACTCGATTGCCAGTGACACAAAAACTCTTCAAAAATATCATAAAAGGGGTTGTTATAGGTTATATTTCGAAAGGAATAGTTTATCTAAAAACGAAAACTGTTATTTACACACCCTCACATTGTTACAGACTTTATTTGTTTTGTGGAGTACAAAATGAGATGTTTTGAAGAATGTTCATGCTGCTCTTATATTGTAACAATGGCCTTTTAAGCTCCAAAAATAGCAAAAAAGCATTAAAAAAACTCTCTAAATTTAGTCCACATGACTCATAGACAATTTTCTGGAGCCAAATGGGAGCTTTGTGCAGAATAAATTGAAATTTATTACTTTATAATTTTTATGTATTAATAGCTTTTTATTGCCAGCTTGTAACAAAACGTAAAAACGAGACCTTCCCCGACTTCCTAGGTTGTCTATAAAAGCCTGTAGACTGATTTTTATGTGAAGGACTCTGAATATTTTTGGGAAAATCAAAAGGATGTGATGTTTACGCACGCTCCCGAAAGCCTGTACTGTAATGTCAATGTGTCATGCCAAGAAAAAGGATTTATTTTAAACTATAGTCTCATATAGCTAGATCTATACAGTCTGTAGTCTTAAATATACTGTATAATCAAGCTATCATAACTGTGTAATTTAAACTACCTCATCTGTCGACATGATGCCGGTGAATTGCAGAGCTGGTGCACAAGCAATAAGTTGCTGTCTGCAGTTCACTTAATGACCACCGGTGTCACTAATAACAAGGGTTTCTGAATTGTACATATAGCCCATTTAAAGGTTAGTTCACCAAAAACATGAAAATTTTTGTCATTAAGCGCTCACCCTTGTGTCGTTCCAAACCCGTAAGACCTTCGTTTATCTTCAGAACACAAATTAAGATATTTTTGATGAAATCTGAGAGGTTTCTGACCTCCCTATACACAGCAATGTCATAACTGATTTCAAGGCCCAGAAAGGTAGTAAAGACATCATTAAAATAGTCCATGTGACTGCAGTGGTTCAACCTTAATGCTATGAAGCGACGAGAATACTTTTTGTGCGCAAAAAAATAAAAATAACTACTTTATTCAACAATTTCTTCTCTTTCATGTCAGTCTCCTACGCTGTTGACGTAGTAAACACAGTGCAGCGCTTCCGGGTTCTACGTAAGAGCGTCGACTCAGTATTACGTATTAAATAGTTATTTTTCTTTTTTTGTGCACAAAATGCATTCTCTTCGCTTCATAACATTAAGGTTGAACCACTGTAGTCACATGGACTATTTTAAAGATATCTTTACTACCTTTCTGGGCCTTGAAAGCGGTAATAACGTTGCAGTCTATCGGAGGCTGGAAACCTCTCGGATTTTATCAAAAATATCTTAATTTGTGTTTCGAAGATGAACGAAGGTCTTACAGGTTTGGAACGACATGAGGGTGAGTAATTAATGACAAAAATTTCATTTTTTGGGTGAACTAACCCTTTAAGTCGATATTTACAGAGGTTTCTCTCAAATCACATTTGCACTTTAAAATCCCTTTAGAAAAAGTATTTGGACATTTAAGTCGCATATAATGTATGAATTTAATGCATTAGATATAAAATATCAATTCAAGTGGCATCAACAAACCAAGTGCAAAAAAGCAAACCTGTTTTTTGCACTAATGTCTTTTAACTAACTAGTGATGTTTGAAGTCAGTTCACAAAAGTGTCTCAGCACCATAACAGTAACAGTGAGCATGTCCATCAGACAGAAACAAACTTCCTTTTATGAAATGTTTGTGCTTTATTTCTTAAAAATAGTTAACTTGGTTTGATATTTTGTTATATAATGCACTGAAATTCATACATAAGGTGCATCTTAAGTGTTCAAACACTTGTTTTGTATGGAAAGAAGCAGCATGAACATTCAACAAAACCTCTCCTTTTGTGTTCTGTCGTCATACGATATCAGTAAAAGATTTTCAATTAGGTAAACTATCCCTTTAAAAACAATAGAATTGTTCTAAAACAAAAAAAATCTATTCTAATCTACTCAGTTGGCCTTAATCTCATGATATAAATCTTATTTAACTACAAGTGAGCAGAAAAACAGACACCGGAAGAGAATGAGCGAGAGATTCTATAGCAAGTGAGATTGAATTATGGGACATGAGTCATATTGATGTTACATCTTTATCATGCGAGCTCTTTTCTCATGCTCTCTGGGTTTCCCCATATTGTCATGAAAACAATCAGCTCTTGTTGCACCGCTGGAGTGTGTGAGCGTGTGTACACGGCCAAGCTAGTTAATACAACGCAATCGGACCGATGACCTGACTTACAGACCCTCTCAAGAACGTCAGAGATGTTCGATTCTTCCAACTGGAGTGTGTTTGTGTGAGAGAAACAGAGTTAAAGCCAAAGTGGATGAAATGAGAGTCCGACGTCTGATATCTCCCTCTACAGAAGAACCGGATCTTGTGAGGATCCAATGTTCACAGACCCTCCATCAGTATCAGCCAATAAAAATGAGTAGTAAAACATCAAAATTCTTAGCACTGTTGTCCACGCTCTAAATCAAAAGTGTTTCTAGACAAGCCCGTGCTCTGTTCCAGAGATGCTTTCTGGTGCAACATAAACCACCATCCTCATGCAATGGGGCACTGGCACAAAAAAGCCATTTATCCTCCGTGCAGAGGCCTGCAGGACCAGTGGCGTTCCTCAAAGCCAACAAGCTGCCGCGGGCATTGCAGCCGACCAGCCAACGCGCTCATCAAAGAGCCACACTTCCTGCCGGATGAAATCATAAAGGTTTTCCCATGGCTGCTTTTAGGATGGCATCCCGGACTCTCGTTGATTGGTTAAGCCAGACACAAGTTGCGATTTGCATCAGCATAATGTTTTTTGTGGTGAGCATTGATACATCTGATGCATCTCTCCTGTCACCGCCAAAATATTCCCTTCATTGTCTGCTTCATAAATCCGGAGATTTCGACCACAAAATACTGCCATTTCCGTTGGTTTTCCTCATGCATTTTTGATTAAACCTCTGTGTCTGCACACCCTAAAGACTCCAGCCACGCCCTGTGAGGATGCCACATGGTGATGGAAAAATGGGCTTTGTTAGGTCTTGTTTACTAACTGGTAAAGAGACAAAGACTTGATGCAACTAACAGACTGCTACCTGTCCTGTTGACTGCTGGAGCTGGAACCAGAATCCCCTCGCGCAGCTCCGCTGTGGGGCTCAGTGATGCTTTCTTCAGCTCTGTCGTGGGGCTCAGGCAAACTGGGAGCAACTTCATGCATTCTTTGTGCACAACAGCCTCCTCTTCTGAATACCTGCATTTGATTGATGACAAGTATTTTCTATCATAATTGACCTCAGTGAGACATGAAAGACACGGGTGTTCTTGAAGCACGTCAATGCAAAAATGACAAAAATTTCATTGAACGCCTTCAGGGCTTCCTCACTGTTGTGACGCAAGGAAAAACTACTTCTGCTGGTAAACAAGGTTATATATTGTGTAATATATAAGGGTACTAACTTACCATCGTTACAGTGAGAACCAGAAGCGCCATGCAGGGGATGATGAGCACCGCGAGGAGCAAATGAATCGCTCCGTTCATGCCATGCGGCTGTCTGCTTCGGCCTGCCAGAACATAAAAGCACATTCCCTTTTTAGTTCTTGCATGTACACTACACTATATAGAATGAAGTATGTGGACATCTGAACACCACACCCATTTGTGTTTGTCGAGCATTTAATTTCAAAAGCATTGGCATTAAGGAGTTTATCCTCCCTAGCGGCTTCCATTCTTCTGAGAAGACTTTCTACTATATGTTGTGACATTTGCATCCATTCAAACAAAAGAGCATCAGTGAGTCAGTGTTAAAATCCTCAATGAAACTACTGATGAAAAATGGTAGTTAAACTTATATTATGTTCAAATTTTGTGTACGATTTTTATGTTTCGGGTCATCCTAAATGGATTCAATACAATTCATGAAGAATCACACTATGAAAAAAAAAAGGTAAAAAGAGTAAACCTTTAATATTAAAGGGGTGGTTGATTATGATTTCACTTTTTTAAACTTTAGTTAGTGTGTAATGTTGCTGTTTGAGCATAAACAACATCTGCAAAGTTACAACGCTCAAAGTTCAATGCAAAGGGAGATATTTTCTTTTACAGAAATCGCTGTTTAGCAGACGGCTGGTAGGGACTACAACGAGCTTCTTCCTAGGTTAGTGACATCACTAACCCTAAAATTTACATAAACCCCGCCTCCGAGAACACTCAACAAAGGGGGTGAGGCCATGTTGGGCTGCTTTAGAGAAGAGGAAGAGTTGTTGTAGTAGAGTGTTGTTGCCATGCCGTCATTTTACGCCGGACTGCTTCACAAACGAGGGTCAATTCAACGCTGGATTTCCACAAAAGATTAACATGACGGCACATGCTAGTCGATGAGTTGAATCAACTCCACAGCAACTACATAAATTTATCCACTAACCATTCAGAAACGTCCAGATGCATTCTAAAAGTTCTTCCTGAGTCTCTCCGTCAGTGTCCGACTCCGGTTTGAACAATGTCCGTTACTGACAATCGTCATTTTGGCTGCGTGAGATTCTCCAGCTTTGTTGTTGTTGAGCAACCGAAGCGCGAGCTGTTAAAGCTCCGCCCTCTTTTAGAAAGTGGGCCAGGAGCAGTAGCTCATTTGCATTTAAAGGGACATACACGGCATGTTTTTGCTCACACCCAAATAGGGGCAAATTTGACAAGCTATAATAAATGATCTGTGGGGTATTTTGAGCTGAAACTTCACAGACACATTCTGGGGACACCAGAGACTTATATTACATCTTGTGAAAAGGGGCATTATAGGTCCCCTTTAAGAAATGAAAAGCTACACACTCCATCAGTTAGGGTTAAAAGAACTGTTGCCAATCATATAACATGCTGGAAACATAATAATCACTGCAATAATGATCCAGTCATAGACTCTTAAGTATGTGCCTATTTTTTTTTTTTTTTTTTTTTTGTTGCCCAGGCAGTGTATATGAGATTTAACCATATATAACAAGCGTTATGTGCTAATCAGAATTCACGTTGTGAATACAGTCTTTTCATAACAATGCACAAAAAATACATAGACTATGAATAAATAATGCATAAATAATTCATAATACTGTATTACAATATTGTACTCTTTATAATGTTATTTCATGAGCTCACCTTCTCACAACAAGGACAGAATTCATATTATATTAAAATGTTGTAATATTTAATTTAGCACTTTGTCAACTAAAACTCAACATAATATTGAGAATATTTAAAGAATATAATTTTCACATTTATATATTTAAAGAACACAAGACAAAACAGGTCTTGGCTTTGTAAAGGCCTGTCAAGACTCAGTAAAACATATCTTTATGGACATGTTGGACCCTCCGCAAATGCTTTCACACAATTCTCGAGAATGTCATTGCATGCTTGGTTAGCGCTACACTCCTGCTTTACAAACACCAAGACTGCTGATTTACCTGCTATAATGTGTGTTTTGCCCAAATATGCTCAAATTTTGCATGCATGTGCTCAAGTTTTAACAAACTCATGATGGAATCTGCTATGAAAACATCAGCAGTTTTCAGCAGAACTGGAAATTGTACATATATGCTGCTCCTCGCTTTATTATCTTTGCATCTGTTCCACTGAATTACATCCATTTCCCTCCATAAACAGCCTGCAGATTGCATCTAGGCCTACTCATGCATCATATAGATAACACGCAATATTTAGTGCATTCACCTGGTGTGAAAGGAGGGGCTGCAGGAGTCTGGCAAGGGGGAGGTGTGCAGTGACGAAACTCGCTGCCCGTGGACCCAGCCGCTGCAAGAACCTCTTTAACGTGGTTAAAGTAACGTCTAGTTGGCCACTTTACCCTCTTGTAGTGGCATTCGAATGTTTGCATTGTCACCTCCTAGTAGAGACAAACAAACCAGGGTGAGCCGACAGCCACGACAATATTTCAAATAATGCAAACGTAAATTAAGAGGAAATTACCAGCTCCTCTCCATCCAGATTGAAACGAAAATTCTCCAGCATTATTGTAAATATAGTGATGTTCGCTTTATTGGTGGACAGGTTGCCAAATTTGAGCGCCAATGTTTTTAAACTGCTTTCAACTTTATACAGGTTCACATATAGCCAGCAAGCGCCGCCCTTAAATATCAGAAAAGAAAAATGCTTAGGTGTATCGCAAACCATAACAACTCTGTCTTCATGTGATACATAATGTTTTATCTGCTGATGGCCCCAAAATGAATTTGGACACTTAAGCCACACTTAAATGTCATTGCACGAGATACCAGTTGGTTGGTCCCCCTGTAAATAATAATCTTATCCCTTAAAACTCATCTTTTATCACCAAAATGACGCTGACGTGATTGGTTAAACACCAGCGATTTCAAAACATTTTCTTTAGACCACTGCAGTTTTAAAGACAAAATACTCAGCAATGGTGCTGACTTATGAATTTGCACATGGTTTGTCTTAAAGCATATTAAAAACACCACATAGACATACAAACAACATTAAAAACTTGATTTTCACCACAGGGGGACTTTAAAAGAAACAAGACATTTCATACAAGACATTTCCAGATTAAAAAGTTTGTTAGGTTTAAATGATGAAACAAGAGATAAATTGTTCTAAATTATTAAAATATTATGAAATATCTATGCAAAAAT
This sequence comes from Mylopharyngodon piceus, assembly GCA_039654765.1. NCBI lineage: Eukaryota > Metazoa > Chordata > Actinopteri > Cypriniformes > Xenocyprididae > Mylopharyngodon > Mylopharyngodon piceus. The sequence continues at coordinate 4,055,389 of CM077454.1, read as the reverse complement.
GGCATAAGGTCATTGAAAGAAAAGCTTTGCATCATTTGTTTTCCATGTGGTTTGATATTTTATCATCTAATGCTATTAAATTCAACATTAAGTGCAGCTTAATTGTCCAAATATGATTTTGGGCCACTGTAGATGCATCCATATCGATAACAGAGCAAACTTAGTCAACCTTATTATGAAATATTGGCATTTATCACACTTACCACATCCTTGGTGATGAACTCAACAGGAATTCTGTAGTCACTGGGAATGTTCTCACTCTGATGGGTTGAAAAACAAGAATTGGTTGGTTGTATAAAATGTACAAATTGGTCAATTGGCAAAAAAAGTCCTGACTAATGTAGAAGAATAGTGAAATGTCATTGATTTCCCTGCTGGAAAAAAATCAGCCTAAGATGGTTTGTTGATCTTAGCTGGTCTAACCACACGAAAAACAGCTCAAAAACCCTCTAAAATCAGTCTTCGGGTCAGCCTGAGTGACCAGTAAACCAACCAACTTGGTTTAAGCATTTTTAGCAGGGTTTCACAAACACAGAACGCAAGAAAAGCATGAATAAAAACTTAGTTGCAGATCTTACCAGTGTTTCCAACGTGGCCACATCATCAGTTAAAGGGCTTCCAAAAACACCTGAGCACGTCACAAGCCCAGAAAAAAGCAACACTAATACACAAATGCTTTCTCCGATCTACAACGAAAAAGTCTGAATGTAGTTACAGTATTAGAGCCAGTAGATGCCAAACGCCTAACTAGTCTGAACATGATCACAGGATGCATCTTAATCATTTCACCAGACAACCCCTATAAATTATGAAAAGTAATCAACGATTGCATAATTTATCATAGAAAGTGAGTTGAGCCGCTGAGTATTTGGTTACGCTGGGTGTGCGTGCGCGTCCCCAAAAGTGCATGTAGGCTACTCACCTTAACCTCCCTCATGTGGAACATGGGAATATTAAAAACAAATCAGCCGTACGTCTCCTTACTTTCTTCGCTTTCCCTGACAGCGGAATGCAGGCATGTTTCCGCCTGTACATCTGACTGTAGATAATCACAGGACGGGATCGGGATCAGTGGTTTTGGCGTGTCTTTCTCCTCCTGTCCCGATGGAGAGCATGGCGTGCTCAGCGCGCGACGCCTGTGCGCAATTTCGCCCTGCAGCGCTTCTGTGAATTGAATGGGGGCGGATGGACTTGTCCTCTGTGTTTAAGAGGTAGGGCGCTTTGAGTCACTTTTAATGTGTAAAATAGAGAAAACTATTCAAGGGAGGTTGGTTGACTCATCCAGACCTCAATCACAAGTGACATGGGAGTTTCGTGTGTGTCCTGTAAAAAAAAAAAAAAAAAGAAGAAGAAGAAGCTTAAACCATCCTAAGATGGCTTGCTGATTTGAGCTGGCCTCCAACTGCTCCAAAGCTAACCAGACCAAATAATAATAATAAAAACTCTAAAACCAGCTGAGAAGTGGCCAAAACCCCTCATAAATCCACCATGACCAGCTGAAAAGTGTACTAACTCTCTAAAACCAACATGAAGAGCTTGAAAGTGGCTGATAACAAGCCAACAGACCAGACTAACCAACTGAAAAGTACCCAAATACCCTCTAAAATCAGACTGACAAGCTGAAAGTACCCCAAAAAACAAGTTAGGAGAGCAACTCAGTCTATTTAACATGTTTCTTGAGATTTTGTATGGTTCACACTTGATATATATATATCTGACTAAACTTATTTGCTAAACTTCAATGGTTTGCTGGTGTATCAGCCTGATCACTTGGTTTTAAAGTGGTTTGGGGCAATTTTCAGCAAGTTCATTCTGCGAGACTAGCTTAAAGCAGTTAAAACTGCAAGATGTTTTTTTTTCTCTTCAACACGGTAATAACAGTCTGTAATTACAAGATGATCCGCAAAGTTACTGCACCAGTACATGTAATTGCACCAGTGTCATTATTTAATAATAATGCTGCACATACACTGTAACATGAACCCTAAAATGTGGTTTTACATACATACACATATATATATATATATACACACATATATATATACACACACACACACATATATGGTTCAATGACGTGACGGGTCATTTTTATGTCCAAAGGCCTTAATAATAATAAAAAACAAAGATATGACATCCAAAGTATGTAAGGTAGTACAACTAGATCTGTTCTATTGAATCCAAAAGGTTTTAATTATATTTTGCTACATATAAAGGTATTTTAAAGATTTTGAAGTGTCAAAAGGTCATTCGGTTTAACCGTCCAAAGGCCAATACAGCCATTTCATTTGTGATTAAAATATATTAAATGTAATAAATGTATACATTTTTTATTCTGGCATGATTTTATAACATCATATATCGACATAGTGCAAAATGGTATTAAAATTATGTGTAGAAGTCTCATAGTTTGTTATGAGAAAGAATGTCCGGAAAAATGAATTTCATTTATGTCATTCGGAGTAACCAATATAAAGGGACCATTTTGGATCAAGTCATGCAGTCAATATCATGTGACAGGATGTGACATCATTCAGACACCTGCAAAGGACCACATAGTCGTGAAGCAAAGTAATTAACTCTCTTTTAACTATTTGAAAAAGTCATGTTTTCACTTGCTCATACGCATGTCCCGAAACATCAGGTCATTCGGTACAACCGCTATAAAACATGGAAATATTGTAATATTTTAAAACTTGTACTAAATATAAAATGTTTGATTGTCCTTTTGCTAGCTAGCTAGATATCACCCTGTTAGCATTGTTTGAATGACTTTTTTGGTGACAAATTTCGTCCATCTTGTAAAAAATGACAAAAGCAGTGTTAATTGATTATAAAAAAAACACATAATTTCATTGTTAACACTTAATAAAACTTCAAAATTAATTATATCTCCATTATGTTTTTATGTTTTTAAATTACACTTTTAAAAACCTTATTTGTCAATAAACTATAATATATATATATATATATATATATATATATATATATATATATATATATAATTTATATATTAATTAAATGTTTAATAATAGAATTCAAATAAATGTTGAAATAAAATGTTTCTATATGTTAACATTATAGCATTAGATAGCCTATTATGAATTAACAATAAATATTTACAAGAATATATACAATTGTTCAATGTTTGTTCATAATGCTTTAACTAATATCAACATATTTGGTTGAACTGTACCAAACAACTTTATTCTAACTAAATACCATCTGCATACTGTAAATTCTGGTAAATAATAATAAAACATGTGGCCTCACAATTAAACAATATACAACCCGTTTAGATTAGATTAGATTTGACCCGTTTTTTTTTTATTATTATTTAAAATCCTGCCTAGGTTGTTTATTTTTAGTTTTTGAAGTAATTTTCACTCCATTAACAGTCAACATAACGCAAGTGTGCAGTGATGATTTGCGTACACTGCCATCTAGTGGTGACTGACAACTGCTTTGCAATTTTTAATCATGAAATGACTGACAGACAGGGGGATTAAGTTTTGACAGAACGGGTGTATCCTCTACTTTAGAAACAATATAGGGTGAAGTTTAAAATTAAAGTCAAACATCTCATCCAAGAAACATTCCACCCTTTCATGTCATTATAAAGAGGCACCTTTTCAACATTCAATTTTTAAAGCTGCAGTCCATAATTTTTTGGCGCTCTAGCGGTTGTCTTGCAGAAGAACATTGTAGCCGGAGCTACTTCTCTCTGTTTATGTCTATGACGAGTCACGCAGGTACTGTGCTACTCCGCAGCGGTGGCGAATCAACCGCTCTAAAATAGCCCGAATATAAACACATACTATAGGTGTACCGTAGTGATTCAGGATAAGACAAAAACACGGTTTGGAAAATAGATTCATGATGTACTCGCTCAGTAAAAAAGTTATGGACTGCAGCTCTAAGGTGAAATACATTTTGTATGTATACGTTAAAGAATATAAAAACAACTGAGGAATAAAATAATTTATCAACAATCGTTTAATGAGTTACACAGCATGAAAAAGTTGCATTTGTGCTTTTGTAGTAATCTTTGGGACGTCCACTGTGTATAAAGAAGGGTGTAGCAGGTGACAGCTTAAAATGGACTCAAAGCCAATTACACCAAGTACCATGTGTACTGTGCATTGGACTGAGTGGTTTTGACACAGAGAGATAAAACAAACAGTGTAGTGGTAAACAAATTTGAGGTGTGTAACAGGCAGGAAATCAAAAGACTCAATCTTAGAAAAAAAAAAAAAGTACACCTGAGAAGGAATCATTTGTCATTGCATCTGGCCAAAGATGAAGGCACAAAGTGACAGCAAGAGCTCATTTCCTCTTGCGGGGGCTCCTTTCTGACTCCACCCTTCTTTCTTCAGAGTCCTTCTTGCCACCCCGGTTGGACGTAGATGCGGCGTGGCTTTTCTCCGCGGCCTCAGAGGGCTCTTTGGATTTCTTAGTCTTGTGATCAGCCGAAGCTGGTCTGGGTTTTTTGCCCCCTAAAGCCCAGGAAAAGACGGCTTTGATGAGGAAGATGCCGACCAAAGTAGCTAAAAGTGTTGAAAGCACCAGGGACCCCGAGAGGCCTTTGACGTGGCCCCGAATGAGGCTCAGGACTTGGGATACAGGCGTATCTGAGGTGGGCTGTACTGGGAATTTCTCCTGCACGTAAACAAACATGTTTCAGCGTTTATTTGAAATCAAAACTCAATCTATTTACTTTCCCAATGCATATTACTGTGAACGATTCATGTTTGTCTTCAACGTTACCTTCAGTCCAGACTCATCTAACAGTTTCGCAAGCGTCGGGTCATCAAGGTTCACAATGGGAAAAAACTCCCCTTTGTACTTCCGCTTCCACCAAGCCTGCAGATGGGTCCTTCCAAAGCAACAAACAAAAGTACAGTAAACCTGAGAGCGGATTCAGACTGTGATGCAGTTTCTCTTCAGTTTCAGTAATTCCAACAGGTTGACAGAAAAAAGGCATTTCTATTTTTGTGTGGGCTTTCACATGATGACCTCACTTCTGTCTGTAAATAACCGTGCAGCAGAGTCAAAATCTGCTGAGGAGGAATTACATGTAACAAATCATGTAAAAATGAATAATCTTTTATTGGAGAAAAAAAAAAAAAAAAAAAAAAAAAAAAAAAAATCACCTGTCAAGTTCCTGCATCTATATTTATGAGAGTCAATTATGTAATATGCATGTTATCATCTTGTCATGTTGAAGCCGGTCAGGCCGCCATTTTCTCTCTCTTCTCAGAAAGCGATGACATAGTCAAAACATCTGGTAGTTTGGGTTTTCCAGGAAATGCGCTGAACCTCTGCTTCTCGTAAATACTATTGTGTATTGTGCACGTTATTTTTGACAGACATCGATGTTGAGATATTCAAATGATGTGGATTTAAAAACAGATGGATTGTAAGGTAATAATTTTTTATTTCTTAGCCAGGAAGTATTTAGTGAAGTGATTGATGCCCATGAGTGTGTTATGTCAGTGTTTTTATTTCTAATATTCCAACCGACAGCCATGACGGACATGATAACATGCGTGAGGGGTGAACTACGTTTGATTTTTGGGTGCTGGAGATGTTCGAAATGCTTTGTGTAGTTCATTATACTTATTTTAGTGAATGAAGTTTATTCCGTGGCTTAAATAAATTACGTTACTCAGAGACTGACATGTTTGGATTGTCAAAAATGTTACATTCAGCTGACGCAAATTCATTGACTTTTAAAAATCAAGTTCATGTTTTACCAGGAAAGGAGTGGTTTTGATGCACAAAGTTGTTTTTATTGTCTCTTATAACACTATTCTTTTATTTAAACCCATGAAAATGCAGATCCTGTTGTAAATAATAGTGAAAAATCACTTTTTGAAACCGTTGTTCCATTATTACCCCTTACCGCTCGAGTATCCCTTTAACACCAAACTCGTAATGTGATACTATTAAGTCAAATTATATTAGATATCATTTAGCATTATCTTTTAAAAATACAAAAAGTAACTAAAGAAGTTTTTCAAATTTGAATAACATGTATGCAATTTAAAATAAAATGATTAATTCAGATTAGTTGTATTATGCTATTATTTAACATTTAACTGTATATAATTTAGCATTAACATTAAAATTATGAAAAATAACTTACTAAAACAATTACTAACAAATGGGATATTTGTACATAAATGTAAAAAAAAAAAAATTATATAATTATATTATATTTAATATTAATGGTGTTCTCAGAAGCAGACGTCATTATAGTTGGGTAAACTTCTATAGTGGTGAATGGAAACTACAACTATTTTTTGTGTGTGTGTTCCCATTTACTCCAATAGCAAAAGAAAAGAAAAAAAAAAAATCCACAAAAATGTCTCTATGACTTTCCAAAAGAGGAAAAAAATAAATAAGAAAAATCAAGAGATTACGAATAGAAAGATGTTAAATTTGCCGTTACTCCCTCAGCCGTCATGTTAGAAACACCAACACAGTGTTAACTAGTGTTTTGAAATTTAATCACAAGGCAATAACATTTTATTACCCTCAAAAAATAGATTAAGCATTCTCCCCAGAAAACTTGCATAACTATGGAACAATGGAGAGTTAAATTATTCTCTCCATTTACAAAAAAAAGTTAAATAGAAAGGTATGGAGCTCACTTGTCTTTGGCAGGGTCTGTGAAGTGGTAGTTGTAAAGCTTGGCTTTGATAAGGGCTGGAGGTTTCTGACTGAAGGGGTACTGCGCTTCATATACCTGCAGCAGACTAACCACTACAGGAAAGAAAAACAGGTTAACAGCTTAAATGAGTCTCAGATGTAGGCTGACATGTACAGTGACTCCTGCCATGGTCGCTCACCCTCTGGTTTGCCCTGTAGGAGGCGCTGTATGAGGCCTGTAAACCAGGGGTTTCGATCATTCCCCTCTTGAGCTGCCTGCCACATCAGCCACTCCAGCCGGGGCTGGTGAGGTCCTACTATGGGTGGGGCTGCGTCCACATTTCCTGGTTTATACAAAGTGTTCATTTCCTGCAACAGGATAAGAATGCAACACTGAGATTAAACTTTAACCTTTCCATTGAATGAAGACTTTATGGAAACAATGGCTGTGTCATTGCTCAGAGAGTATTGTTGTAGCAGGGCAACCTTTACTTACCGTCCATGTCAGCCCATCATAGCTGCCCTCTAAAATGATCTCAGGCCTGCCCTCAGTGGAGACTATTCTGTGTTGGATCCCGTATGCCCCGACCAGCTGGAACCTCTCCACGGCGCTGTACGCCTCTCGCACTTCAGGTAATACTGACATGCCACCCATGGCTGTGTATGGAACCTGAGAGGAAACACCAACATGTACTGTAAAAGGCAGGTAAAATGCCTAAATTGTACCAGTTCAGTGTATAACAGCGGTTCTCAACCTTTCTGCCCCCATTGTCAAGAAGGCCCCCCTGAAAATTTCTGCTGTAAAGGAAAAAGTTACTCATTTTCAAACCTTTTGATTTACTGAAACTAGCAGTGGAGATAAAAATCAAATTAATTAAATATTTAAGTAAATATTCAAAATTAATTAATTTACTATTAATTTACATTATTAATTTTATTTATAAATAAATAAAATTTAAAATAATTAAAAGGGGGAAAAAAAAAAAAAATAACAGCAGCAGTTTCAATAACTGAATGCTTTTTTTTTTTAAGTTTACATTTTATTATTAAATTAATATGGAAGCTTGTTTCCACCACTAAATAAAAAATAATAATAATAAAAAAAAAAGTCTCATAATTACAAGATTTAAACTTACAATTGCGTGTTATAAAGTCATAATTGTGTGATATAAAGTCAGAATTCTGACTTTTCCCCCTCAGAATTGAGATATTAACAATTGTGAGTTATAAAGTCAGAATTTCGTGATAAACTCGCAATTCTGACTTTTCCCCAGAATTGTGACTTTATATAACGCAATTCTGACTTTATAAGATGCAATTGTGAGTTTATATCTCGCAAATTTGAGAACAAAAATTGGAACTGTGAGATATAAACTCGCAATTGCGAGAAAAAAAGAGATAAAGAGATAGTGAGATAATGTCGCAATTACCTTTTTTATTTTTTATTTCATGGTGGAAATAAGGTTCCACAAATGAAGAAATTTACCTGCCTCTAGCAATTTTTTTTTTTAATTTTTTTTTTTTTTTTTTTTTTTTTTTTTTTTTTAAAAATCACAAATACAGTAGCAATTTCTACCTGATAAAATATATTTTACAGCTTGACAATAACTACAAAAATGTATATTTGTCATCTTTTTAAGATTTGACTAATTTGCATGACTTTTTCATGTCTAGAAAATCTCACTTAAAATAAAATAAAATGATAGTTCTTAAAAAAACGACATGTTGAGAGAATAAATTAAAATAACAAATATGACATCAGAGTACATCTTGGGTTTTAGCTGTTTTTGCTTATTTTATAAACTATATTTTCCTTCTTATTTTATGCCATCTTGAGGCCCCCTTGGAACTGTGCAGAGGCCCTAGAGGGCCCCGACCCCCTGGTTGAGAACCACTGGTCCATAAAGATCATGTTTTACAGTTATGGACAGCAGAGGGCACTGTATTGCTTGTTTGTGTACAGTAATAAAAATTGGAACAATACGAAGGAAACAACAAAATGATCTATACAATGTTTTAACAATAATATAGGGTTTTACAGGAAATGCAAACAATTTAACAAATGCAAAATCACTAGTACAATTATGTAACATTTAAGACTCAGAACAGTTATGCATTATCAATATGACTGGATGAGATACAAAGCCGCAAAAATCACATAATCGCATATCAGTTGTTACATTGCATATGTAGGACATGTAGCTCACCACACTGAGGGTAAAGACAGCCACAGCAGCCGCCGTGATGACCGCCCACTGGATGAGGGACCACAACTTGCTGACGATGCCTCGTGTGCACACACACCTACCAAAGGAAACAGATGTGAGATTTCTTGGCTTGCTTCCTGTAACAATGGACACTGGCAAAATCATGGGCTGAAATTCTATATCTTTACTGTTTGTACACACACACACACGTACGTACGTATATGTGGTTTACGGGACTCTCTATAGGCATAATGGTTTTTATACTGTACAAACTGTATATTCCATCCCCTTACACTAAACTTACCCAGCACAGAAAACTTTTGGCATGTTTTGAATTTCAAAAATACAGTTTAGTATGTTTTTTTTTTTAAGCCATTTGGTTTAAGACAACCATGTTTACCCATGTCATTAAACACATTTGTGTCCTCATAAACCATATATACAAGAACAAACACACACACACAAAGAAAAATAATCAGATTCTCATGAGCATGCCTGATGGGGCTTACATTAGCATGGCGGCCACCGCTTCCCAGGTGAACGACAGCACACCAACCCAGACAGTGGGGCCCTGAAAATACTTCAGAAAGTCATCAAATTCCCTTTGAGTGAAACCTGAAAGAAAGCAGCAAGGAACAGATAAATAATTCAATTAACTGATGTATCTATTGGTGATATTTTGCCTGGTTGATATAGCAGAATAGGTTTCATATCGCAAAACATCCTGAAAAACAAATCAGTTCATGGCATGGCAGGTTAATGAAATTATCAAACCATAACATATCCTAACATCTTACAAAATTAAATTTTAAGTTTGTACTCACATATTTATAATCTGTTTTCAAACTAAAAGGAAGCATTAGATACTTTTTTGCAAATCAGTTTTACATTTCACACTTGAAGACTCACTGGTTTCGGATGACAGAGTTTTGTTTTCCCAGTTAATCTGCAGCTTGAAGAGAATAATTGTACTGATCAGGATGAACAGATCGACGGCCAACTCCACCAGCACAGACAAAACACAGAGCAAAGTCTGCGTGCAGCCTGAAAAGCACAAGCATACGCTCAAATTAAAGCTCATAAGAGTGTTGGGATTGTCACACATTAGTTCACAACATTTGGTACTGGCAGAACAAAAAGATTTCATTAACATCTCCTTTGATGCATTTTTACTGAGATTGCATTAATGAGCCCCTTAATTAGATCTACCCCACCAGAAATGACTGCACAAAACAGAAGTAAGAGATGTGAGGTCATACCCCTGGACCTTTTTTCCTGGCCCTTCTTCTTCTTCGGGCTGGTAGTGGAGTTGAAGTGATCATCATCCAGCAATGAGAAGCTCAGGGCGACGCTCAGCAGGTTCAGAAGGCTACAGTTCCCAGTGAGGATGTGGCAGAGCTGAAGAAACAGCTGACAAAATGGTATAAAAAGAGGTATAAGTGAAGAAAGACTTGCAGAAGAACACAGACACTGTAAACTATAGACACTAAAAACAAACAAAATTTGTGTTTTCGTATATAATGCCTTAGCATCAAAAGCTTAAAGAAAAAAAAAAAAAAAAAAAAAGAAAAAAAAAAAATTCATACAACATACCAATTAATTTACATATATAAAATAAAACATACATATATAAATAATATTAGCTGTTGATGCTATTATATTATATATATATATATATATATATATATATATATATATATAATTTAATCATTTATAAATTATTTAATATATAATAAAAACTATAACTATTAATTATATATAGAATTTTTATATTTAAAATTATATAGTAATTTTATATAAGTGTGTGTATATATATATATATATATATATATATATATACACACACACACAATTATTTTACATATATAAAATAAATATTATTTATATATATATATATATATATATATATATATTTATATATATATATATATATATATATTATTCATTATATTAATATTTTATTTAAATAAAATTATAATAAATTGTACATACATAAATATTTAAAAATGTATTTAAAATTTTATAATAAATAAAAAAATATTTTAAAATATAAAATAATACCATAAAAAATATTGTAGTGGGGCCAATAAAAGACTATTAAGTTCAGATAAACTCTTCATATTTTCAACAGAAGGGTTGTGAATGTATTTTAATGCGCGCGCACACACACACACACACACACACACACACACACAGAACATGTAACAAACCTGAACATAAAAGCCGACCAGTCTCAAGCGGCGAATGGGAGCAAAGTACGTCAGAAGAGGAACGGTGATCTCACACTGCAACACGACCACTGCTCCTAATCTTAGCAACCAATCAGGTAGCTGATGCACGAACCAGGCCAAAGGAGTGGGACTCATCTGGTTCTCCAAATGATGACTCAGTGCTGCAAAAGAGATGCTGGAGTTTTCAAAACACTGTAATCTACAGATGAGTCAGTTTGTCCCACACAGATGTGTTGTCTGCCTCACAGTTCTTGGCTATTTTTACCATTGCTTCATGCAAATTCAAATATTCTATGAATTTTCATTAACTAAGAGCCTTTTAATTTTTCAAGTGTTTAAGTCACTAGATTAAATATACCATATACCAACGGCTGTTTTATATAATATATATAAATTATATGGGGAGTGAATTTCCAGCAAAGTGCCATATAAGATTTCCTCATTAATAAGAGTGGGCGGCATGACGAGCACAAATGAACTGATCTCAACTGATACAGAATGAATAATGTTAAAAATGATTCAATATACCTGACAGGCGGTACCACGCAGGGTCGCCACTGGCCAGCTTACTCGCACCTGTGCAGAAGGTCAGCCGGAAGAACAGCCAGCGGGTCAACCAAAAGGTCACAGGGTCGTGATGCCTGTGAGAGGAACGACCGCGCAGCAAACCCAGCGGAGCTACAAGCACAGCCAGAAAGCCAGCCTCCAACAGCAGCATATCCCTGAAACGATTACAACGAATCAGAAACAGTCTCACTGAATTACAAACATGACCAGATTTCTATTATTTCTGAAGAAAAGAGCCCACCCACAAGTCTCTATAATCTTCTTCCTAGACATGGCTGGGGTTCTTCATATATGACTCAGCATTTTTTTCTTTTGCCAAATTTGTTAGAAAAGTAAAAGCACATAGTCTACTAACTGATTAGTCATTTAGTGGATTGCAATCACATTAAATTTAATTGGCAGGAACATAATATGCAGTAAAGTTTGTGGCCAATTTATAAGAGGGAAAACAATCACATTCGAAATCGCCCCCTATACCCTCATTCACTATTCCTTACATTACTCCACTAATGTAGTCCACTTGAAGGAGTGAATGAAAACACGAGAGTGAATTCAGAAGGGATTGAATAAGTGCACTCGATAACTTCCACTATGGTTTCGGACACCACTATGAATGGCTGTCCCCTATTTAAGGGTATAGGGGCGATTTCAGACACAGCCTTAGACTTTCTGCTTCAGAGAATCTGACTTGCAAATGCCCCAATTACGAGCCTCTACAACAATAGAGAAATAACAAGTGGTTACACCGAACGAGACAGAAACTCACCATTCAGACTGGAGGAATTGTCCCCCAACCTATAAAACAAAACATAATTACTCAATTACGGGTCCACAGAGGCCACAATGTCAAAAGCCTTTTAAAGAAGCACCTGATATGGTGCACAATAGTTTTATGAACTTAAATAGCTCTTCATACTCTGACAGGATGGCATTATACTAACATTATACAGTGAGAGGTAGAGGGCCCACAGGCAGAGGTAGATCAAACTGTCTCTCAGGGGCACCAGCAGCACAGCGCCCAGGCTCAGCACCACCCCAAGCAGGCAGATGAGCTCCAGGGCCTGCTGGGGCGCCAGACCCAGGGACGGACCCAACCACAGCAGGGACGGGGAGGCCTCCAGCTGCTCCAGCAGGGGCCGCTGCACTTTTGGCATCTGCAGGCGCACAGGAACAATGCCATCATCTCCATACAACCCTGTCCGGGGAGACACAAACAGAGGCATGCTTAATGTCAATTTGATCGCTCTTGCGGTGTATGATTTAACTGTGAACATTACTCAAAACGTAATAACTTAATCTGACTTTCCTTTTCAATAAATAGACGGAAAAGCATACACACATAACCAATGCGGTCTGATTCACAAATGAATGACTTTTTTTTAAAGGGTTAGTTCACCCAAAAGTGAAAATTCTGTCATCATTTACTTACCATCATATCGTTCCAAACCCATAAGACTTTCGTTCATCTTGTTACGCGGCACGTTTGAGCTTCTGCAAGAACCAATGAGGTTCATTCTCACGCATCAAGCAAGTACGACAACTTCTGTTTATGTTCGCTGAAGAATGTTTATATGTGAATAAAAGCCTAAATTCAATCTGTTCATAATATAAAGCAACCGTGTCTCTTCAGAAAATTTGGACTAAACCTCTTGATTCATATGGATTAGTTTTACAATCTTTTTATGAACTTTTTGAAGCGTCAAAGTGGTAGTTGCGTAGCTGTCAATGGAGGGACAGTAATCTCTCAGATTTCATTAAAAACATCTTCATTTATACAGTCGACATACAGTGCAGTTGCGCTTCGGTTGACCCGAGTTCGAGTCCCGGCTCGCGGACCTTTTCCTAATCCCGCCCCCCTCTCTCTCCCACTTCACTTCCTGTCTACATGCTCTCCTATCAAAATAAAAGGCAAAAACGCCTTGAGGGCGAGTAAATGATGACTTGATTTGGGGTGAACTAACCCTTTAATGAATCGTCAATACGACTCATGAACAAACTATATTTTATTATAACTGTACTTATGTACATATTATTATTAAATATTTACGCAAACAAATTTGCTGATATAACTATACCCATACATTGAATGAATGAATGAACGAATGAACATTAACAGCCCATTTTACTTCCATGATGTGAGAAATGTGTGTTAAATTCTGGAGGTAAAATGGGTTGTGAATGCCATTTCATTTTGATTTTAAAGCTGTATTGATGAGTGAGGTATGAGAAAGAAAAAAAAATTGTGCCATGTGGCCGGTGGTGACAGACTGCCCTCATGGTCTGCACATAATAATATGTTGTGTGTGCTCAGTGGTAAAAGCACAAAGCATCAAGCTGTATGTAAACATTCATTCAACAGAACAACACAGGCACAGGCCATGACAATGAGCAAAACAAAAACCCGTCCTGTGACTTTTTAATGCCTCCGAACAAGTACAGACACCCCAGATGTCCTAGCAGTTTTAAACAGTGAAAGCAAACAGGTGCACTATAAAATACTGCTTTAGGCGACTTCCTACATTAGTGAATGACAGACTGACGTACTGTACAAAGAGATCAGGAAATACTACTTTACTATGTTGCAGAACGTTGACAATTTATAATGTGACTTAAGTCTTAAGGTGGGTGGCGGTTCGCAGAGGGGCAAAGTTGCACGTTCACATTTTTGGCATGCAAGCCACAGCAAGAGTGCACATATAGCAGGCTGGTTTGAGTTAGAGAACAGGCCGTGTATTGTGCCAGTGCCAACGTATGACTCACGGCTGCTCTTTGAAGACCTAGTTCTGCCACACTGCCTTGAGGATCACTTCCCATAGGGGGGGCTGCGTTTCCCAAAAGCATCACAGACTGTAGAACTATTACCACCAATGGTCTCTACAATCAACTATCAACTTAACTCACAGCCCTGAACTGATACTCTGTGAACATGCCCTCTTCTGTTGAGTTTTAAACATGCAGCTGAGCCACAAACAACCCAACTCAAAATATCAAATGGGAATAATAGAGCATTATTAAGTGCATACGATTTCTCTTATCTGTGGGCAACAGTCTACTGGTGGCCAGATTTGCCAGTACTCCGCTTTTTGTGATAAACTCAGCACCCTACAATACAAGGATAGACATGAAACTAGAGATGCACCGATACTAAAATTCTCCACCGATACCGATAATTCAGAGTGATATCTGCCGATACCGATGAATGATCATTTCATTATAATTTATAATTAATAATTAATCATTATATTTTGAAAGAAAAGCAAATAAAAACTTTCTCTCCATTTCATCAACTTGTTTCAGAGTAACTGGTATCAGTTATAAACAAACACATCACTCAGATTAATATTAACACACATTAACTAAATTCTGAAGAATAAATTAATATTTCTTAACTTTCTGAATGTTATAAATTCATATAATTACTATTAATATTGAACATCATACTGGTTTCTTAGCATTTTCTGTACACAAAGCACAAATTCAGTGCATTTTCCTGCCCTCTTTTGACTGACAGGATATATATCGGGCGATAGCACCAAAATTTGCTTTTCTCGATACCGATTATTGGCCGATATATCGGTGCATCTCTACATGAAACTGTGCTTTTAATTCTTTCAAATAAATAATATAAAATTGCATAATCTGACTGCCCAAAGTATTTAAAGGGAGACGGTTACCGTAAAAACGTACATTTTAACATTAGATGATAAATCCACTATTGTTTTGTCTAGATTTGCAGTATTAAATTACATCAAAAGTAACTGTATAAATTACAGAAACATTAAAAGTAATCCCTTACTTTACTTTTTCAAGGGAAAAGTAATTAAATTACAGCAATTAAACACTTTAATGCATTACATCCAACACTGATATGGATGCATATTTAGAGAGAACTTGCATAATCCTGCACTTGGTAATACATTGCAAATGTATGAGTCACAATGGTTAGAAATGAGAGCTTGTTAAAAAGAACTTTGCTGTTGCATGGGTTCATACGAGCTTATTGACACTTTTAAAAGGTCTTGGTACATGCTGTAGAGTCAGGTGGAAAAAAAAAGGCCTTCATCATACATGGCATATGCAAAGAGCATTTTAACGAAACAAAAAGCTCACAGGCCCCTGAGCGATGACGGGTCACTACAGTGCATACTCAGCACTAACTGGCGGGGTTCCTAAAATCAGCACATGTGGAGGAACTGAAGCAATGCTGATTTATTCATACGAGCATTGTGTCTAGTTATCTCGAAGTCCTGAAATCACATTTAAAATATTAAATACACTGCGCAAATTCAGCTAGAATGCGTCGTTCTGCATGGAGATTCGGTTTGTGCACGAGCTCCTTTAAAAGTTTGGAGTGAAACTGATCCCCGTGACACGAGAACCTGCGGGAATGAGCGATTAGCGCTAATGAATGAACGAACCAAAGGAATGCCGTTTTATTTTCGCCGACATTCCACAACACAGTTCAAGTTCAAGTGTATGCGCAACCATTCATTAATGCCGCGCCCAAAATCCACCATAGCCGCCAAAAATCCACCTTCAAAAATCACAAACTTCCCTACCTGGTATTTGAACGTAGATGGATGAAAAAGCACACACGTAAATAAGTGCAATGCTGCTCAAGAACATTTGTCTGGGCGTTTTTACTTCCCCCATCTTGGCGGCTTGCTGCAGGGATGAGGTGTCACTTTGTTTCGGGTGACTCGAGCGCTGATGCTCATTGGAAAAATGAAGTGGAATCAAAGGGGTGGAGTTTGAATTTAGTGATGGGAAGTCCGACTCACTTCCGCGAATCGGTTCTTTTGAACCGTTCGGTTCTTTTACGTCATGACGCAATCACACCACCACGTGGTCCTTGAGAGTCAAACCAGAGCCGAAAAATAATTTTTTCAAACGAAATGTTCTAAACGTTACAAAAAGAGCCATATAAGTCATTTAGAACCTAACTATAATTTTACATTAGACCATACTAAAATTAATTTAGTTACTGAAATGTTTTTGCACGTTTTATTGAAATGTTGTTTATTAAACCAATGCGAGTTAATAAAACCAAAAAGCGAGTGTGACTCAAATACCGCTCGGACTGATTGATTCCAATTCGAAAACGAATCATTTTAATTAAACGGTTCAATTGATTCATTGAAAGATTCGATTCAAATAAACGATTCGTTCACTAGCTTGAATTTGGGTGAACGTTACAATAGCATTTCGAAAGCACAACAATGCAACAGTGTATGCCACTACATTTTAGACAATTACATTCAGCCAAGAGTCACATGATCGATCGATTTTAGAGAAGTCTTCCCTAGCAATTACTGATTCATGTACAAAATAACAATGAATGTTTGGTTGAAAATTAAATTGGTCATTTTCATTTGTTTATAGATACAAATTTGATTAAAAAAAAAAAAAAAAAGTTATTTTGCAAAAAAAAAAAAAAAAACACGACAATGAGCCAAGGAGGAGATGCACAATATTTTAATAAACTTTATTAAAGGTATTAGGAATTTTTTATACAAGTTTGTATCCAGGAGTAGTGGGCAGACACTCGAGTGAACACTGCTGGTTTCTGAGGTTCACATTTCTTGCCGCTCCCTGCTGTTAATCCTACAAGGTAGTAGATGCCATTTTTCGCACACACAAGGGGTGCGCCCGAGTCCCCCTATAAAATAAAGAATTTAGGTGACCCAGACATGTGCTCGTGAATCATGATTGTTGTGTTGAGACTACTGTACCAAGCAGGAGGTAGAAGCTGCTGCATCCGTACACAGGAGCAACTTCATGTTGAAACTGTCACCCCAGCCAGTCTTGCAGGCTATCTCAGAAAGAGGCTTAACCCTGGCCATATGCAGGATATCAGGGTGCAGATCCACTAATATGAGAAGAGAAAACATAACTACTCTCTTGAAATGTGCTTGAGGAAGGAAGGAGCAGATACAACGTAGCAATGGATGAAAAATGTTGCACAGAAAATTGTGGTGTTTCCATTTATCATTTTCCAAATTTGGTCTTCATGAATCAAATAAATAAAAGCATAAATAAACAAACCATCCATGCATCCAAGGCTTCAGCATTCCTGTAGCCCTATACAGGACAAGCGGTTTAAAGAATGGATGGATGGATGGATGGAAAATAAAACAAAATAAAATAAAACAAAATAAAAAGTTTGGAGAATGGATGGACAACAAAAAAAATAGAAAAAATAAAAAACAAAAATATGTGGTTTGGAGAATTGATGGAATAGAAAATAAAATAAATAAATAAAAATAAAATAAAACAAGTGGTTTAGAGATGGATAAATAAAATAAAATAAAATAAAATAAAAAATATATAAAAAAAAAGCAGTTTGGAGAATGGATGGAAAATAAAATCAAAATTAAAAAATAGAAAAAAATAAAAAACAAAAATAAAATAAAATAAGTGGTTTGGAGAATGGATGGAAGGAAGAATAAAATAAAATATAAAAAATAAAAATGGTTTGGAGGTTATGGAGGTTATGGTTATAGATGAAAAATAAAATAAAAACAACAATAAAAAATAAAATAAATAAAATAAGCAGTTTGGAGAATTGATGGATGAAAAAATAAAATAAGCAGTTTGGAGAATGGATGGAAAATAAGATAACAAAAATAGAAAATAAAATGAAAAATAAAAATAAAATAAAACAAGTGGTTTAGAGATGGAAAAATAAAATAAAATAAAATAAAATAAAATGTTTGGATGTTAAGGTTATAGATGAAAAAAATAAAAAAATAAGTGGATTGATGGATGGAAAATAAAATACAAAAGCATTTTTTTTCTCCTCTAACCATCTAGCTCCAGGATTCTGGAATTTTTCACAATCCAATTAGTTATCGATGGATAAAATCAAGTCATGCCCTACATTATTTTCTTGAATGGCTCATTTCACCTGGAAATACATCAAATTACAAAGTAAAAGGGGTTGTGAATGCCATTTCATATTGATTTTAATCTCAAACCCTGTTAAGAAACCAGGTGACTCACAGGTGGCTTTTCTTGTCCCCCAACCAGTTGTCACACAAGAATAGGTGTCTTCATTCACCATTTCATCATCTTTATCCGTTAAGCACACCGGAAATATCATCGGCCCTGGATGGAGCACACGTTAAAGCTGTACAACTTCGACTGTTGAGCGGGATCTCATGAAAAACACAGATAAGGTCACATGATACCTATTCGGGCTGGGACAGATAAGCGGATCATGGAGAGATCGGAGACCGGTGGGAATTTGCTGTCGTGAGCCAAACTCTGCACGCTTTCCACAGCTGCAGTCTGACCTGACATAAAGTTGAGGTCATGAGCTCCCAAGATCACAACATCTCCAGCCCTGTGGGACAAACTGTCAGAACATCACTGAGGAACAACAGATAAACGCAGATCAAACTTACTTGGCGAAGCAGTGGCGCGGTGCCAGTACCCAGCGCGGGTGAACGAGGACGCCGCTACAGTAATGCGTGTCGTGGCTCTGCAGACTGACGTGCCACGGCCAGGAGTTTGGGCACGCCTCGCTCATGTTCTCCACCTTGAATGTGCCATCCTCAGTGGACACCACCAGCGCCAAGCCAGCGGGCAGTTGGCAGGGCTCCATCTTGGACTGACCACACTGAGCTGAAGCCACAAAATGGACATGAATGATGAATAAAGCAATCGAAAAGGTACACGACTGATACTGAGAGCATGAAAAGACAGTCTTACCAGTTGAATCTGCTCCAGAGTCAACAGAAATGTGTTCACCTATATAATGCAAGAGGAAAATAGGCTGTAGCAGTTTAGACTGATTCGCCCCTGGATCACTGAAATCTGAAAGATCATACCATTTATTGAAGAACTGATCCAGTGTTTGTAGTGGAACAGTGTGGTGTAGACCCCTGGTTTTTGGGCCCGACCACATCCGACCCCCCAGCTGACCACTCCAGCAAGCTTGTGCCTTTCGCCTGTGAAACACGAGAGGGGACCGCCAGAGTCGCCCTGAACAGACATCCAGATAACACGTGTCAAAGAGTGTCCACAATAGAGAAAAATATAGTTTAAAATCATGGATGATTTCTTCATAAATATTAAGATATTTGGGGAGCTGCACCACATTTTATGACATTTTACAACCTAAACTAACATTGCCTTATCATAAAAGTCAATTGGTCTGTGACATTGAGGACATTGATTGATATGATATGAGATATGATAATGATATATGATATGAGATATGATATATGAATTTTTTTTCAGGTAACGCTAAAATAATTGTCAGGTAAACATTTGCATTTTTATGATGATTACCAGAAGGGTATGCATACATTTATGTGATATATATATATATATATATATATATATATATATATATATATATATATATATATATATATATATATATATATATATATATATATATATATATATATATATATATATATATATATATATATATATATATATATATACACAATTTTTATATTTTATTGATATTAATTTAATATTAATATTATAATATATATAATATTAAACATTATAATTATTTTTTTCCTGCATGTTTGTTGCACAACATGGCGCGCATATATTTTAATATGGTTAATATTTTATATTTAAAAAAAATATTTATACATACATGCATGTGTGTATTTATATACTTTACACAAATATTATGTAAACTTTTATTTTGGATGTGACAGCAATGTGACAAGGCAATGTGTGTGTGTATATATATACACATACATATACACACACACACATATATATATATATATATATATATATATATATACACCCCCACATATACACCCACACACACACACACGTGCTGTCGTATCCAAAATAAAAGTTTGTTTACATAAGTGTGTAAAGTATATAAATACACACACGCATGTATATATTTAACAATTATATTTATATATAAAATATTTATATTTATATGTAAATATACATGTATACATGTATGTGTGCGTATTTATATATAAATAATAAATATACACAGATCACACACATATTACGTAAACACAAACTTTTATTTTGGATGTGATTAATCATTTGACAGCACTAATATATACACATACATTTTTATTATTATTCTATTAATAATTTGTGTAAATATTTTTGTAAATAATTCTAAAAATGATTAAAAAATTGCAAATGTTTACCTGACATGCGTCCATTCCGCCAGCATCCGCCCCGGCACACATCATAAACTCATGCATTTTCCCTCCATAAAATTTGCTGCACGTTTGTGGCTCAAAAACAGTTACGTTGACCTCTTGAAGTCTGGAGGCACGAGGACCATCTATAAAGAGACAAATTCATCTAATCACATTTAACCACTATTAATGAAGCCCATTAAACAGCACACGGTTAATTAACAGCCTCACTCTCTTTGATGGCGCCCCAGCCGGTGACAGTGCAGGTCTCCTGAGGAGGCAGCTCTCGGTTTAAGATGCCAACAGGCCTCACACACTCATTAAACAGCAGTGAACTCTGCAGTTTCAGCAGGGCAATATCATTCTCATTTGTCTTTTGGTTGTAGTCCTTGTGGGAGATGATTTTTTCCACCTTTACGGTCTTCAAATAAAACACACAGGAGAGTTCAAATAGCAAAAAGGCAAGAAGGTAGTGAGATGTAAATATACATGCAATCACTTACTTGATGACAGGATTCATTCGCATTCTCCAAATTGTGTATTCCAACCACTGCGTTCCACATCGACGCCTTTTTATAGCTGCTCACAAACAGGAGTTTTAGTTAAGACAAACAGATCACACTCAGTCAGTTTTATAGACCAGTCGGTGGGTTTACCGTTTGAAGCAGTGGCTGGCGGTGATCACCCACCGCAGGTCGAGGATGGCGCCCCCGCAGGCGGGCATGTCGGAGTACTGCAGGGACACCTGCCAAGGCCACGAATGTGCCCAGGCCTCCTGCCCACCTATAATCCGACTCTCCTCCTCATCTTTCTCTGGGATGAAGGCACGTACGCCAGCCAGGTCTGAAAAACATGGTGCAAGAAATCATATTTGCAAGCAATCCAGCACATGACATGGAAAACTTTCAAAAATTATCCTCATATTAGGCATCTCAGCACCTTTGATGAACTGCTATACTATTTTTAATTTTGTCATTTCATCTGAAAATCAACATTTGTGAGATTTAGTCAGCCGAAACCATTTTGAGGTTAACTGATCTACTTTGTGTCTCTGGAAAATAGTGATCTGTGACATCGTATTATGTTGAATATCATATAATATTAATTGTCTTTGATATTGTCTATTTATTAATGAGGAATTTGTGGACACATCAATGTCTTTGTTTTGTTTGTGAAATAAAAGTTACAGTTTTTCTTTTGAAGTAAAAAGTGGCATGTTATTTTTTAATTTAATACTTATTGTAATTAATGGGGTCATTATTTCATATTTCCATGAATTAGACATCTTTGCTTTCATAAAAACCTATAGGATTTTAATTTGCATTCACATTGTTGCTATTACGACATATCTTCAATTCAAATATGGTCAGTTACTTATATTAATATTCATATTCCTGTATATAAATTTTATCTTTCAGATGAAACTCTTTTACTGGGATTCTGCTTGGTTGGTCATCGGTTATTCGATTATTTAAAAAAAAAAAAAAAATTGTCAACATAACATTTTAAATAGAATAGATGATTTAGTTTTTTACATTAATGACACTTTAAAAATATATATAAATATTAATAAGAATGATTTATACATTCTGTAAATGTTTATCCATCTTACGCCTCTTTTAACATCTTGCATTTTGTGCTATAACAACTAAATTAGCAAATGTTTCTATTTATTTCCTATAATAACACATTGGCTGATGCATTATCATCCTGCACACGTAAACTTATATTTAAATACGTTAGTTTAAAAGTAAATCCACATTGTTCTTAAGGGGGGCATCTTCCCCCATGTTACCCTAATAATTACAATCACTGATTTGTAATTGCTGCCTAAACACTGTCTGCTTAACTGAACACATGATGTTAACTAACCACATCAAATGTAGGCTAATTATATCTCTAGGCTACATCACTGCCTTATAAACATTAACTTTCATACACTCATCCATGATAACAGAATAATTGTCGAACATCGAAACAGGCTTTTTCTGTATTGTGAAAGGTGTTATATAACACAAATGAACTTGAAGTGAATGAAGAAAGCATTATGAACTCTGTCTTACTATAACATCCCTTGCCAAAGATGCAGTTTGTCTCAGCTGAAGCAGTCACATTGGGACTCTCTTCTGCATCTTAAAAGAAATATTAGTCGTTGAAATGAATCAAGTTATTCAAATTTTTGCCAACAAAACATTAAGGCCCGCTTGCGACGTGCTTTATGTCACTCACCACCGTCAACCTTAGTCCAATTAACAGAGAGTATTAAAATAAATAAATAGTTTTTACACATAGTCTGTTATTAAAAAAGAACGGAGAAACGTAATAATACAAAGGTCTTTACAAATAAACAACACGCAAAGCAAATATAGTCCCTCAACACCTGTGAGGCGCAATCAGCGCTTAATGAACTGAGTGTGGAGTAGTTCAGAGATTCACCACTAGAGGACAGCAAAGATTCAAGCGCTCACACGTAAAACTACACGAGAACTAGTGGATGGTTTGCGCTACAGATCTTCAATCCTTGTGAAAATCTGTTGATTTAAAATTAAAAAAGACCCATTACTGTCGAGAATACGTACAGAAATTAAAATTAAGTGTCTACACCAGTCTGCATAATTGAGAAGATATGCTTATCATATCATTCAAACAGACATCGTCGGTTTCAAAAGTTTCCACTTAGCAAAACAATCTAATTAGCAAAGCAATCTAAGAATGTAGGCTATATATATATATACACTACCGGTCAAAAGTTTGTAATCGGTAAGATTTTTAATGTTTGTAAAAGAAGTTTCGTCTGCTGACCAAGGCTGCATTTATTTAATTAAAAATACAGTAAAAACAGTAATATTGTGAAATATTATTACAATTGAAAATAACTGTTTTCTGTTTGAATATATTTTATAAAGTAATTTATTCCTGTGATGGCAAAGCTGAATTTTCAGCATCATTACTCCAGTCTTCAGTGTCACATGATCCTTCAGAAATCATTCTAATATGCTGATTT